>JAVSBU010000074.1:720709-731198 GCA_033118015.1 Loricariichthys derbyi | reverse complement strand
ATATATATACTGTATATAAATACACATACATACATACAGGCTGTGAAGAGTGAAAAGGCTCAAAAGTGTCTGTGACGTTATGGAGCACGAAGAAGACCAAAACAGCTGCTAATTTAAGCTTCAAAAGAATGGATTCATTACTTTTCTACTGCAGCAACAAACAAAACAGCCAAGTGTAGTTACTTTTATTATTAGTACAAACTGCTGATGTCACTAGATTATTGTGTTTATGTGATTGCATTGTAACGAGTGAAGCAGTTTAGTGTTTAGGGGACCGTTTTGGGCTACACCCATACGTGATTTCTTTTTTACACTGCAGATTTGCATACAGCAGGGATGGAAAGCTCCCAGAGGAAGATTTGACGTCTTACCCCTTCTGCTTCAAGCGAACGGGAACGATCCAGAGCTGTTTGAGATCCCAGATGATCTCATTCTAGAGGTCAACATCACACATCCCAAGTAAGTGAGATCTAATCTAAACATGATGGTACCTGGGTGGCATAGCTGACTGGGGCACCGCCAAATCCAAGGTAAATGGTTCTCTAAGATTATTTAAGGTTTAACACCCATGGTCAAGGTTCTAAGTGTGGCATCTCAGTGAAGCTGGCACTTATCAAATCCCTCATCTTAGTAATCCAGAGCCTCGACCAATTTCAAACTGTTTACTTTCCTAAAAACTCTCCTACAGAGGATATAAGAAGAACGTGGAACACCAGCTGAGCTGCGACTGATCCTAGGGATGGAAAGATAATCTGCTTATTACAAAGAACATTCCAGTTGCATGATTATCTGCACGTACTCCCTTGTTCTTGCTAGCAAATGAGGAAGCGATAAATCTGGAGCTTTGGATCTGACCGGCTGGCTGAGTAACAGCATCACGGGAAGTCCTGCTGAGAAAAAGTGGCTGCCGGCCATGCCAGAACAAACCTTCCTTTGGACCCGTGATCCACTACAGTGCCAGCTTGATAATGCCTCAGAGAAGTTCTGGATGTCACCATGTTCTGACCGTATGTTGACCCGTGCTACTTGCGTTCCTGCTGAGCTACTCTAAAGTGTCATAAACAGAGCACTACCTTCTTAATTCGTTGAATCAGTACCAGGTGTAACGCTCTACGGCCCTGCCAGCTTGAGAGCCGTCTGGAGAGGAGCTTTTGTGGCTCATCAGGCACTCAGCAACAGCTACAGGCCAATTTGGCTACTTGCTGAAACACCTGAGAGTCGCACAGGTGCTGATGGGGAGATAATGAAAGTATTGGCACGCTGAACTCCGAGTGCACTTACTGAAGAGTAATTCCTAATTTGTGAGAGATGGAGTGTAAACAACTGTGTGCTTAAATTAAGAGACCTGTTTGGTGTGTTGCACTCAGATGTGCCTAATACATGTTCTTTATTCAATAACAGAAAGGCATTCATTATCTACTTATTTAAAAACATCTACAACTAAAAGCTTTGAATAGCTACAAACATTAAGAGCTTGGAATGATTAGTGCTTCCCTGAGTGGGACGCAATTCCATAGCAAGCAGGCAGGGGTCACTGCTGTAGAATTGAGAGTTGATCCCTAAACCACCTTCTCTCACTCAGACACAGCCAGTCTTTTCTCACATATGATGTCAGACCTGACAGTAAAACACCACTGGGATTCCTCATAGTGCTGAGTGACTAGACCAGATCAGAGTGGCACCTGAGTGCCCAAATCACACTGTTGATTTTGTATTTTTGTATAAAAGGAAGGAGGCAAATGTGCCTCAGTGAGGTAGACATGAGCACAGAAATGCTCAGAGAGCATCAAATCCTGAGCATAGTTCAGCATAAAGAAGGTAAGGTTAATGACACTCATAAGACCTTGTCACTCTGGCACTCCGGCTTAAATGCCAACATCTGCTAGACAGCTGGTTAAAGTTCCCTCACATTCCAGTCCAAGTTTTCTGTTAATATCTGGATAAATATGTTATAGGACATTGCAGTACTTTGGCATGAGACTAGATTTTGCTTCATCTGATCTCCATTTTCTTCCACTCTCAGGTTCGAGTGGTTTAAGGACCTGAATCTGAAGTGGTATGGCCTCCCCGCCGTCTCTAACATGCTGCTGGAGATCGGAGGCCTGGAGTTCACTGCCTGCCCCTTCAGCGGCTGGTACATGGGCACAGAAATCGGCGTGCGGGACTTCTGTGACAGCTCACGCTACAACCTCCTGGAGGTACTGAAAATGAACGAGTGTTAAAGCGCACATTTACACACTAATCGTCCACGGCAGAATCTGACGCTGTACTTAAAGCAATCACAGTGTTATCTCACTGGGTCGTCATTAGCATGAAGACAGAGCTTCATTTTCTGTTGTAGGAAACTGTTCACTGGTTATTCTAATTCATAATTATGGTAATATGAAACATTATTATGCATTATTCACATTTCTGATTGAACCCTTATCTAATGTTAGTCAGACAGAACTGAACACTGTATCAGAACTCATAAAATCCACCAGTGCATATTTAACAATGTAAATAGAATCTTAGCTACTTGAGGAACCCTCAGGATGAACATATAAGGTCTTATATGAACCTTAAAAAGTTAGAAGGAAAAACATCTTAAATGTGTTTAATTTTTTCCCCATAAACTTTGTTGGTAAATGTCTAAGGTTCAGGAATCATATTTTGAATCTGTTTTGGAATTAACTCAGTAGAGAACATTTTAGCTTGTTTCACCGATGGAGAGTTTTTACTATGGAATATATTAGAAGGTAAGTCAACAGTCTGTCCTCATAGTCAACGTGTTGGAAGTGGGAGAAATGGATAGTGGTACAGACCTAACTTTAACTCGGACCAAAATGTTAAAGATCAACGTACATTTATTATAATAATAATAATAATAATAATAATAATAATAATAATAACACCCATATCCAGAGAGACCTACAACTCATACAGTCTTAGAATCCAAGCAGTTGAAGGCTAAGGGCCTTGCTCAAGGACCCAACAGTGGCAGCTTGGCAGAGGTGAGGAGAGATTTGAGCCCTGGACCTTCTCTCTCCGAGTCCAGGACCTTAACTGATAGGCTACCACAGTCCTAGCAACTCAAGAAGATCAATAAATTCTTCTTTCAGTACTGCAGTGTAAACAATGCATATATGATACTGTATATAGGATTTTAAAGAAAAACACTTTAGTCCCCTGCAATTAAATGAAAGAAACAGGAATTCTAGAATCAGAGGTTTAACGTTATAAACAAAATGTTCTATTGTAGCTGCACCATCTCTTAAATAATTGGGTGATAATTCAAAATAACATGTACAAGCCAAGAGAATCTTTAGTCCACTGCAGGCATCTCACTCAACGCGTATGAGAGCGTGAACTCCCTCTGCTGTCCAAAAAATGCAATTGTATTAGTTGATAAATTAGATGACATTATCTAATAGCTGCAGAAACAGAGGTGACCTATTTATATGAGACAGTGAGGTCTCGATACCTTCTGTTTCATCGCTCCGCTCCGGCTCTGATCTCGTTTCCTTAAGGATTATGTGGAGGTGGAAGTGAAAACATATTTGTAGTTCCAAGACATAATTCCAGTACTCGAGTTAATTTTCCTGACTGAATTCATCCGTTGCTTTGTGCCAGGTTCTTTAAAACTTCTCATCTAATAACAGGAAGTCGCTCTGATGATGGGGTTGGACACCAGGAAGACATCGTCCTTATGGAAAGACCAGGCTCTGGTGGAGATCAATATCGCTGTTCTGTACAGTTACCAGGTGATGCATTAGGATTTTGAACCATATTATTTCTATGCATTAAATAACTAGGAGCATAAGGATGTTCCATAGACATTCCAAAGCTTCAGGTGAGATGTTTACTCGGTTCCCCTGCTTACAGATGTCCAAGGTGACCATCGTGGACCATCATTCAGCCACCGAGTCCTTCATGAAGCACATGGAGAATGAGTACCGGGTTAGAGGTGGATGCCCAGGTGACTGGGTGTGGATCGTTCCTCCCATGTCCGGCAGCATAACGCCCGTCTTCCACCAGGAGATGCTCAACTATCGCCTGACGCCCTCATTTGAGTATCAGGTAACCGCTGATATGTCACATGGAAAACTTTGGCAATGGATGCTTAAAAAAATCAACATTAATACCAGTGGAGGACAGGTACAAATCTCATGTGCAAGTGGCGTAATTAAGGTTTGAGCCAAAACGATGCATCGTGGTTTTAGATGTTTATATATATATTTTTTTTATTTATCCTTATTTCTCTTTCTGCAGGTCGATCCATGGAACACACACGTATGGAAAGGTGTGAACGGTACACCCACCAAAAAAAGGGCTATCGGTTTCAAAAAGCTTGCGAAGTGAGTTCCTATTTAAGCATTTAACTCCAGGTTCTCACCACACTGACCTCATCCTGAGTGATAATGATGTATTAGGTGATGTATGATGATAAAGTCGGTGCTTTTCCATGGTGTTCCTGTTATACGCGTGTTATTACTACTGCGTTGGAAGGTGAGATAGGAAATGAACCAGCAGTATAGCTCAATCACCCTCCAGGTTCTAATCAGCACTTAGTTAAGCGCTTGTTGTTTTTATCTGTGATTCTCTGTAATTGTTTACAGGATGTAGGGAGCTGGATCTCACCGGTGGCATCGGTGTTGGGTGAGGGCTTCCTGTTGACAAACCGTAGCGTGTGGAATAAAAATGTAGTGTGCCGTGAAAGGGAACACCTTCATTGGGTGTAGATGAAATGTGAAAAACGTGATAATGATAACAGTGATAAAATTCTGCCATTGGAAAATAAATTTTGACTTCAGGACCTTAAAACCTCATATTCATACTGAGGAGTGAAAATTCAGGATTAAAGAAGAGCTATGCTATCAGCATCATATCATCATATGGAACATATTGCCTATGACTGGATCCAAACATTTGAAACTGGGATTTATCACTCTGTATTGATCACTCTGTATTGATCCTCTTTTCTGCTGATCTTCATTCCCATCGTTGGGAGCTTTGGCAATTTTAGCCTGTTCCCCTTCTAGAAGGGTAGAAGGGTCGACCTGGCATCATGATGAGGCCTCCAGATGTTGCTCAGGTGTAAGGGGAGCTCACACTAAATGCTGCTGTTGCTACAGAAGCTGATTCAGTACAAATGTCCTGTTTTATTCCTGGTTTTTTTCTAATAAAGAGATTTTTCATTAAAATCATATAACTGCATAAGTTTGGCTATAACAAATTTTGCTTTAATAATATTCCAGTATAACTGAATGCTCTGTCTTTAAGTGCCCCCATAAATGCCGATGGGGTTTAGGTCAGGTGACTATGGAGGGAAGTCCATTACAGTCATATTCACTCAGATATTTACCCTGATAGTAGGAACTGTACAAAGTGTTTTCCCCTCACTGCACATCTTAATTTATTTATTATGTTTATTTTAATCGTACTGATTTTTGAGGTTTGTTCTAATATTTAAAAAAGTGTTGCAGGTTTGGTCTGTAACTAGGAACCAAGCTGATTGTAGCACACGTCACCGAAGTGCACTTGTGTTTATTTGGTGTTTGCTCCTTCTCTTCGTGTTTGTTCAGGGCTGTGAAGTTCTCAGCTAAGCTGATGGGTCAGGCCATGGCCAAACGTGTCAAAGCCACCATCTTGTTTGCCACAGAGACGGGCAAATCGCAGGACTATGCAAAGACCCTGTGTGAGATTTTCAAGCATGCTTTCGATGCAAAGGTAATCATCCAAACCTCCAGAAATGCACTGCGTTTAAAGAATGCATTGGCTAAAAACCAAACGGATGCTTTGGTTAACTGGTCAAATTTCAGCTGGTGGCTGTGGTTCATTAGAATACAAAGCTTTTCCTGGCACATGTTGGGCCCTGCTAAGAATCAACCATCATTTGAATGACACAGAAAATCATTGCTGACCTTCTCACCACCTCCAGCACCACCAGATTTAAAACAGCGTGATAACATGGGTACGACTGAAAGTTTAGTTGAATTTCTGCAGCTTATCGAGTTAAGCATGCAGGACTTTTGTACCGTGTCCTGGCGCTCGGTGGCTGCAGATTGCAGAGTGAGAGATCGTCTTCACACTGCTGAGAGTTACAGAGCTTGGACGGTGAAAATGTGTCTTTTGTCACAATCTCTTTTCCTCCCGTGCACTAAATCGCCACGGCTGGAGTGTTTACCGAGCCGAGCGGCACCTGGTAATTTTCAGATAAGATCACCAATCACCTGGAGCTGTGAGAGAGGCGTCGGATTAAGGGCAGCAGGGACACCAAAATGGAATTATCACATAGCCCTGTATGATGGGTGATAGATCTGCTGTAAGGTGATGTAGATAAACAGCTCGAGTTTAGATCCCCCACCGTTTGTCTCTGTCTCAGAGTCTCACTCTCTCACTCTCTCACCGTCTCGTCTGGAAGGTGTTCACCATGCCACACGCGCTCTTAATTGTGTGACAGCACATTAGCACCTCCTTAATGCCCCGAGTGAAGTGTTCATCATTTCTAGTCCTCTAGAAGCTGATCGTCGGCTCCTAAAGCTGCTCAGTGAATCACGACTAAATGGATCACGTATTAGCTTGACTCAATAGCCACATTAACCTCAAGCAATGAATTCAAGCATCTGATTAAATTGGACTTGCATTTAGAGTGTTTAGCAAACTTCTAAAAAGATGAGGGCTAAGTACTTGGGCCAGACAGAGTCAGGTTCTGACATCACAACCTCTGATAAGTCCAGAGCATTAACCGCTGGGTCAGCACCATTCTCATCTCCATTAGACTAACAGAAGTGTTGCCATAATTCGATCGTAATTTGAGTCAGGCAAGGTAAAGCCTCAATGCTTTGGGGCTGTAAGTGACGGTCCAGATCATATCACAGAGTTTATGGAACCCTACAAATATGTACCCTCACATAGAACCCTGGAAACGTGCTTACATTTTGGACTCCTAGAGGATCATCTGTTTGTTTCCATGGTATATATATGTCGTATTTACACATCGTTCGTACACGAGTTAACTTGGGTCCAAATGAAACAAGTACAACATGCATCGGTCAAAATTCCACAGGGGTCAAACAGCCCAGCACCTTTAACCCTGACCTAACAGTACTTTTAAGGACGGTCAGTTTTTAGAGCCTGTTGCTTGAATTTGAAAGTCTGAACTCATTCATTGATGGTTAAATGATCAAAAGCTTAATTCATTATTTTTTAGAGCCCTGAATGTGAGTCGATTCAGTTACTGTGTGAGGAATCAACTCCATATTTTAAGGTCGACTCCTAATTAAAGTGCAAACTACAGCTCAAATATGACCAGAAATGGTAGAAAATAAAGGCTGTAGCGTTTACAGTGTTATGTTCATAAAACAGCATCACTCCTTACAATCTGCACTGGAAATTATAAATGATTTTAAGCTCAGGCTGCTGTGGCCACACATTCAGATTTTCTAGATGATCCAGTTTTTATTGTTTTTATCACATATCACAAGTTTGTTCAGCGTGACCAAAATAAATCAGTTTGATCCTGACCCTGGACTCCTGTGTGGAGTTTGCATGTTCTCCATGTGTCCCAGGGCAGCCGTCAATGTTGATATGATGATTAAATAAATAAACGTCCAGTTTGAGAGTGCGGCCGATCTTTTGCAGGTCATGTCCATGGAGGAGTACGACGTCGTACATCTGGAGCACGAGACACTGGTGTTGGTGGTTACCAGCACGTTTGGAAATGGAGACCCGCCAGAGAATGGAGAGGTGAGTGAAACCAGCAAATGATGTCACTTTCCTTTATTCGCATGTTCCTCTTGTGTTTCTGCACGTCTGATTGCTGGGATTCGCACTTGACGCTCACTGTGAAGGTGTTTTTGATTATGTGAGCACAAAAGTGTGTAGGATGGCTAAGTGACTCTTTGTTTTCTCTCTCGCTCTCTGTTCTCGGCTGCAGAAATTCGGTGTAGCTCTGATGGAGATGAGACACCCAACCACCAATGCAGAGGACAGAAAGTGAGTTTGTTTTAATGCATGTGCATGTCGTTCTCCCCTCTCTTCTAATCGCCCACTGAGAGCCAAAATTCATTTGTCTTTCTCTTAAATGCACTTGAATGTTTGTGTAGCAGCCTCAGGTACAAAAAAGAAAAGGTTTATTTGTCTCCTCTGTCCTCAAAATGAAGTTATGGCTTTGTTATGGAGCAGTTTGAACCATCTCCAAATTTCTCCTCCCAAATCAGATTTTATTAAAGCTTTAGGCATCCCTGGTCCATTACGTGTTCAAACGTGTTCAAGCATAACATAAAATTACATAGCAATTAATAAGTGTAGCTTGTGGGGACTTTTGTCTGAGACTGCAATGTTTAAAAAATACCAAGTTTAATATTTTCATATCATTTTGTATCTGGTAATTAAAGTCTGTTTTCCTTTTTTAAGGAGCTACAAGATTCGCTTCAACAGTGTCTCATCGTACTCGGACACCCGCAAGTCCTCCAGTGATGAGCCCGTGCCCAAAGCCCACTTTGAGAGCACAGGACCTCTTGCCAATGTCAGGTACCCATCTGCGGGGTGCTAAATTAAATAACAAATATAACAATAATAAAAAATAACAATTCATGGTTATTTGGAAAATACAATCAATGCATGTTTTTTATGAATTTTTTCAATTTTTTAGTAATTAATCTAATTCATCTAAACTAGTTTTGAGGGTAACATTTCTATTTTCCATTTATTTATTTTAGATTTAAGTCCCATTGCAGTGTCACTTTCCTTGAATGTTAAAATCCCTGGTTTTTGGTGCTGCTTTTTCACCACTTTTCTTGTTTTATGTTTGTAAAATCTCTGGCCTTGGCTTGTGGCTGCACCCACACACTGTGTACGTGTTTTAAGTGGGTTCGTCACAGATTCCTGGCTAGCAAACCTCTACATGTGCTCCTGTAGCTCCGTGGTTCCTGGCCTTAGGGTGTCGAACCCGCCCACACTTTTAGCACATCAGTGGTTTTGTGCCTTTCTGTGTGGCTCCAATAGGTTCTCTGTGTTTGGCCTTGGCTCACGGGCCTACCCACACTTCTGCGCCTTTGCCCACGCCGTGGACACGCTGTTTGAGGAGCTCGGAGGAGAGCGTATACTCCGCATGGGCGAGGGAGACGAGCTGTGTGGCCAAGAGGAGGCCTTCAGGACCTGGGCCAAAAAAGTCTTCAAGGTACGAACATCAATGCACAAGCAGTAAAATGTATTGATTTTCCTGATCAGAGACTCGGGGGGCTCCAGCTTCACTTTCTCAGACACAGCCAGGCCCCTTCCCACATATGATTTTATATTTATGATACAGCAGTTCCACGGATTCATCAGCAGATCTACAAGCCAGTACCTCATTCTATGAATCTTCAGCTAAAGCAGTGGATTAAGGTGGAAAGTTCACAAGGGTTTTGCACTCCAGGTGCCTAGAAATGATCTGTTTGCCCTTTCAGGCTGCGTGTGACGTCTTCTGTGTGGGTGACGATGTGAACATCGAGAAGGCCAACAATTCGCTGATTAGTAACGACCGCAGCTGGAAGAAGAGCAAGTTCCGCATGACTTACACAGCCGAAGCGCCGTCGCTAACGCAAGGTGAGCATTTATATTGTTTATTTACACACAAACACACAATAATGGTTACTCTCTGATATTCAGTGACTGTTTATGAAACAAGGCATGGGAATCTGGAGTTTCAGGTACCAGAAAGGATCTGTGTAGCTCTAAATGGAACTAATGTAGCCTTTCATGTTCTTCCCTCAGCTCTCTACAACATCCACAAAAAGAAGGTATATGGCGCCAAGTTCCTGATGAAGCAGAACCTCCAGAGCGTCAAATCCAAGTAAGCGATCTGATTTGAACTCTTATGTGTATATAACACAAATACTTTTCCACTGGGTCGTAGGTCCTGCATGACCCTGTTCAGATGAGGAATGAGTGTTCAGATCATCGTGTATTAGGCCAGACAGGTAGGTGTTTGCTGAAAAAGGTGAAGAATGGCATCAATCTATTGTTAAAATGACCACAAACGATGTGTAGACAAAAGTTTCTGGACATAAAAAATGCATCCAAAACATTGGTATTAGCATGGAGTTTCTAAGCTGGCAAACAAATTCTCTATAGACTTATTATGAGTGTGTTACATGTGATCCTCAAATAGGAGCATCCTTAGGAGGGGCGTCCACAAACTTTTGCCTATATAGTGTATCTGTAGCTTCTTAGGGAGAATCTGCATCACTCTGGATGTATTCAGACACAGGGCTTTGTGGGCTATGCTCAATTGTTTCATAAGCATCAAGAAGCTTCATAAAACTTAATGTGAAATTTATTGTCCGTGTTACGTCCTGCGATTTTTTTTTTGCACCAAGTGTTTTATTTTTATGCAGTAATGTGCAGTTCAATACAGGAATTATTATCTTATTCATATAAAACCTGATGGATGCTGATGGAGAAGTACAGAGAGGGTCAGAAAGAACTTCATTGTGTCTTTGTTGATTTAGAAAAAGCGTATGAC
>JAVSBU010000074.1:681570-704365 GCA_033118015.1 Loricariichthys derbyi | reverse complement strand
GGTTAATTGCAGGAAAAACCGTATAACCGTGTGTTTAAAAGGGTTGACCTGCTTTGCCTGGATTCCACCTCATTTAAATTTGCTAATTTGATTTTGTTAAAGTTTATTGCTTCTACTTCGCACGTCATTGATTTTATATTTTGACAGGGAAATTATATTGGACTATTTTTCTTTTGTGTTTGAAGGAAAGTTAATTAAAATGGTGATGAGTATGAATAGTTGTATTTTGATGATTGATTATAATTATGACATAATTCAGGAGCCGATTTAATGGGAGCTGTCCATGACAGACTCAAATATGGCAAGATAGCAGCACAAAAACACACTCAGCAAAACACGCACCTTACAACAAGAAAAGCAACAGGGTGCAGGGCACGATGCCCATTACAGCGGTGGACAGGTGGGTTTAAACAAGGTCTTTAGGTCATAACTTGAATCGTGGTTATTAACGAAATCCCAGAAAATATCGAGAAATGTTCAGCTGGGTCACTTGATTGTTATAGAGATGTCACATTATTGAGGGAAGAAGAAGAAGGATGATGTTCCCAACTGCAATCAAAGAGAAAAAAGAAATGAAACACTAAAAAAATAGGAAAGAATAAAGGAACCAGCGGCTGATGAGAATCCTTTCCAGCAGTACTAACCCTAAGCTGTCTGCACATTTACTCTGAGAAAATTGGAGGACAGAAGATTTTGAGAGGAGCAATAACCAGACAAAAGGAGGGAGAATTTCCTTCCATGGAGGAGATTCATAGTGTTGCTTTGTCTATGGCTGCGCTAACGAGCGGTGGATAAAAAAAAAGTATGTCTGATGGATTTGTGAAGCCTAAAGCAGAACAGGCTGGTGACGGGATATTTTTATATCATCCTCGAACTGAAAGTCTGACAGCTTTCTGGCAGCAGAGAAGGGTGAGAGAGGAAGCGAGAAGACAGGTTTGGGAAGGAATTGCTGTCGAGCCTCGAGCAGGATCCAGTTAGCCGTGGAGGGACACCATGATGATGGCATGGGGATTGGCAAGATGCTTGAGACACAGCCTTTTTTTCAGAGGTGGACTAAGCACTAGCATGGATGATCCCTGCTAAAGCACATAGCACGGTGCCACAGCAGTTCTTGCTGGTACGTCACCACTCCAGTGATGGCTGGCATCCTGCCCAGGGCATCTTCAGCTCAGTGAAAGGATCACAAACTTACTGAAGATGAATTAACATTGAGACTCAGCACCTGATAAAAAACAATTTCCAGATCTTCACACTCTCTAATCGGGTTTACCCACAGTGTACCCAGTCCAGTTCCAACACTCACATGCCCGTTGTAGGCACTTTTGACATTGAATAGGGGTTGAAAAACCTGCGATTTGTGCCACAGCGTCAGATTGTACTGGGTTGGATGTGTACTCATGAACCTTGGGCACTAATTTTCTGCCACCTTTGTGTGGTCTGTGCTCTTCGTATTCGGATTATATCGGGTTCTGGTTAGTTCTATAGTTCACATTAGTACCAGAAAATTTTGCACAAGGCTCATGTCTAATTTATGACTGATAGATGGGAAGGAATCCGAGGGTGCAGACCCACTGGTAGAACTTTCCTAACTGCAGTCGGCTGTTTCATAGCTGCTGGGTCATAAAACAAATCATTTCCAAACCATCTGAAGAAAACAAATGGTAATATTCTCTAAAAGAGCTGAATGTTGGATTTTTTTACAGTAATAGCCACCTTCGAGTTTTCCCATTTCCTCTGCGTTTCTTTCCCTTTTCTATTTTTCCCTGCCCTTCTCTCTCTCTTATCTTTCTCTTAATCTCTAATCTCTAAGCCTTTTTCCTTTGGTCCATTCTTCCTTTATTCCTGTGCTATGGTTTCTCCATTACATTTTCTTTGCTTTTCCATTCATCTCTGTTTTTGCTGTATTTTCTTTTGTTCCTCTCCATAAAGCTGCTCCTTCTCACACTGCTCCTTTCAGCTAAAGCTGTAACATGAATAATGACTTCAACAAGAGGCTTTAATTAGCTTCTTTTGTAGGCAGCTGTAATATGAACCAATCCTATATTGTGTTGAAGTGACTTACGCCTTTGTTCTTTCTTGTTTTATTTCCACAGGTAGTCGATTTTTCTGCCTGGTGCTGTGGCTGAACCTGGTTCCAGTCTTGAACAGCTGCCCAGATAAATGCGTCTGCTACAGCGAGCCGAAGCTGACCACGGCCTGTCAGCAGCAGGGTCTGTTATCCATTCCCACCCAGATCCCCGTCCAGAGCCAGAGGATATTTCTACAGAGTAACAAACTGACCGTGGTTGGTTCCACCAGCTTTAGGTCTGTGCATAACCTGACGGTCCTCTGGATGTACTCCAACAACATCAGCCACATCGAGGCCGAGGCCTTTTATGGGCTGGAGAAACTGGAAGAGCTGGACATCAGCGACAACAGCAACCTCCGGCTCATTAGTCCATTGGCTTTTCAGGGTCTGACCAAGCTCCAGATTTTGCACCTGCACAGGTGCGGATTGTCCGAACTCCCTACTGGGGTGTTCCGTGGGCTTCACTCACTGCAGTACCTGTATTTACAGGACAACAACCTTCTCACCCTGCACGACGACACTTTCCTGGATCTGGCCAACCTTACCTACCTGTTTCTGCACAACAACAAGATCAAGGTGTTGACGGACCACATGCTGCGAGGACTGATCCACCTTGACCGTCTGCTCCTGCACCAAAACCGGATCGTTCACGTCCATCAGCAGGCTTTTAGTGACCTGGTCAAGCTGACCACCTTATTTCTGTTCTACAACAACCTCACCATGCTTAGCGCTGAGGTCATGGAGCCTCTGGTGTCCTTGCAGTATTTACGTCTCAATGGGAATCAATGGATCTGCGACTGTCGTGCCAGGCCACTTTGGGACTGGTTCAAGCGTTTCAAAGGTTCCAGCTCTGAGCTTGAATGCCACCTGCCAGTCTCCATTGTGGGGAAAGACCTGAAGCGACTCAAAAGCAATGACCTGGAAGGATGTGTCGAGACCAAGTCCCAATCTGGAAAGTTCTTGTTCTTTGATGACCACTTAGGAGAAAGCATTCCACGGTGCTGTCTTTCAGATAATGACAAGTCATCCATCATCTCCAGCAAGTCTCTCCCTGACCCGTCATCTTACAACAGCCGGCAGATCACAAACAACCCACAGAAAGAGAAGGAGAACATATCGAAGACCAAGACCCATGAAATAGAACGGATAAAAAACGAAACTCGAGGGAAGCAAGGTGTAAGCCTTAACGACGGCCCTCTGGGAACGCTGTCCAACAATCTCGACCACTCCTTAGACAAACTCAGCCCTGAGCTGCTGGACATTCAACCATCATCGACACCAGCTAAGAAGAAGAAGATGTGCTCCAAAAAACCCAAGTCAGACCAGTCATGTCTGAAGGGTAATGGATCTAGGCTTAAAGCATCGGGCCTCCTGTTTTTCACCGTGTTCTGGTTGTCCTTATCTACATCCTAGTTACAGGTGGACTCTAAACGAATGATCAGATCACTTTAGCCCATGACAATGGAATAAAATAAACCTACCGTGACCTACAGGTACAGAGAGAGACTGTGGGACGGGGTTACGAGTTTGACCTGCACGGTTGATAATAAAAAGCTAAAGACACATTTAAAGAAGTGGATGCCTTTACACAACTCATAAGATTTTAATGTATATAAAAAACTCAGTGCCCAAAATGTTTGTTCTATGTAACTTTAAACGTGCCGTGTTTAAGCAACACCGCAGAGTCCTCGTTCTTCTTCTTTACCTTCAAAAGCTTACACTGACCAGAACTGACGACTGAGAACCCACAAAAAATTTAAAAAAAAAACAAACAAACCGAGAGCCAAAAGCACACATGAATGTTTTTGTGTTCCCAGTGTACTTTAGAGTGCTACATTTGTTTAAAATGTTTAAGTTTTTTTTTGTTTTAAGTTTTTAAGTATTTCTGTAAAGACAGACATTTATTTGGATCTGAATCGGGCAGCATTCGGTCTGATTTTTACAGGTGGTGACCATCGAGAGATCGCTGACCAAAAGTTCACTGGGATTGTGATGGACTTATAGATATGCATCTTATTTTGCTGGTGTACAAGCATAAATATATTACAAATAAAAGATCTCGTTTTGTACGCTGGCCTCATTTTTCATGTCTGTTTGGAAAGCCAAAATGTAAAGGTTTAAAAGTCTTTAAAAGCACTTTTGTTCCTCGTACCTTAGAATCTGCATCCAGAATGATTTTGCGATTAAGATTTGCAGTCGTAGAATAAAAATTGGCCGATTTTTGCAGCTGTTTCCAGTTTCACATTCACATTTGTTGTCCAGGTCTGAATAAAGGATGGAAGCTTCGGCTCATGTATGAATATTACAGAACAAAGCTGGGCTGAGATATTGGTCCCTCTGGATCAGGGACTTTTGGACTCGTTATGATCACACATTTCTCGCTTTGTGCTCAGGTAATGAGAAAATGAGAAAGCAGTCCAGTGAAACCATAAAGAAGAGTAATTATTCTTTAAACAGTTAGAGGACCATCTCTTAGCACATGAGATGAGATCTTCACAGTGTATAATCAGATCTTTGCAGATATAAGAGATTGTTTTGAGACGACCAGACTGATTTCTGGGAAACAAACCCGAGGTGGAACGTGGATCAGGATGGAGTCAGCACGTATATGAAATAAATGAAGCATATTACTTTAATAAGAATTACAGACAAACACCTACACAACATGTGCTCTAGACCATGGGTCGCTACTTATAGGCTCTCATTCCTAATTACCCACCAACACAGACTAATTTCACTAATCACGTCTGATTAGTTGCTAATTAAACAAGCTCGCTGCTAAAGAAATTACAAAGAAATCAATGTAACTGGGTTGGAACAAACTCAAGACTGTCATGATCTTTAATATTACATCAAGAAAATCAATTCCACATAAAGTATTCACAGAATTTTGACACATTCAACTTGGAAGTAAACCATAAAAGATCTGGGTTCAAACCCTGCAATAAACCCAACAAAGAGAATCAGACTGGTTAGCAGAAACATTTAACGCTGTATAATAACCAGATTTGCTGATATTAAAATGTAAAATTAACATCTCCTTAACATGGTTGCATCAATTCTGTTAGACGTTTATGGATTCTTCTTATTTAATGAGCTTGGATCACAAATCCATCTCCAGCATGAACTCTCGTAATCTGATGTACACACAGAAAACACACTGTGATGGCCCGAGTCCTTCTCCATTCCACTCCCTCAAACAGATGGCGTGCCTCGCTGTGATAGGCTCGAGGTTTGTGGATGATGACCCACTGCTTTGTCAAATCTGGCTGAGGATCAAGTCTCTGTCCTCCATGTTCATGCTCGTCCTGCTTCACAGATTTAAGAGCCATACGTAGAGCATAAGAAATAAACACAGTACATGGACTAAAACGATATTTTAGATCTGTAACCTGCAGGATTTTTGGTTTAGCAGAGATTTGGGTCATGACTTTAGGATCGGCATTTGGAGCTGAGAACTCAATCCAGGTGGGACCCCTGTGAGGTCTTTGGACAGGTAACATGGACCTGTTTTAGGAAAGTGTTGAGAGATGCAGAAGCAACACCAAGCAACATTCAGTCTCTCCATCTGTGCAAAAATCTTAGGCCAGCATTAGAGTTGTAGTTTTATCATTGGTTATTTCACTTACTTGGACCCATCACTCCATATTCCTTGTTTCCACTGATCTACATTCTAATCTTTGTGAGCTTTAGCATCTTTTTTTACCCTGTTCCCCCTCTGAAAAATAGTGAGTTATTGGCTGCTACCCTTCCAAAATATTCCTCTGACTGTAGAAGGGTCGACTTTGCATCCTGATGAAGCTCCTAAATATTTACCACCAGTACATTAATACTGTGTTTCCTGTACCTGCTGGTTCCAGTTAAGAAATGCACAGAAATCATTATATATGTTCACCATTCCATTAAAACAACAGTGTATTTAATCTTACAGTGGCCTAAGACTTTTTGCACAGTGCTCTATATTGTATAGATAATTCATTGTTTACATTTTATGGTCCCATATTGCTTGTTTCATCTATATCTGAAGGAAACAAAGCCACAAAACCAGTGAAAGCTTGGTGGGTTTGATTGAAGGCTGTGGAGTGGAAGAAGCTTTTAAACATGTTGACTCACATAGAGAAAGAGCCAGTGGGGGTGTGGGGGGGGGGGACAGGGTCTCATCTGATGTTTTTTCCCCGTCTTTCCTTTTTAAAATTAAAGGTCATTGGTTCTGGTCTTATCTGTTCTGGAAGACTCAACTGACATTTTGTTTTCACCCAGGCTCCCACTGCTACTTCAGTACCAAGTATATTAATAGTTTATTTCCTTAAAAATGAGTTAGTAACCATGATTCACACTCCTGTAGGTGGCGCTGCACAAGGACGATCGGACTATAAATATGTGCGGTGCATGTGACAGGATTCATCGATTGAGAAATTGTGGTACAGTGCAGCAAACAGAACATGGGTCACAAAGCAGGCGTTAAGGATGGGCAAAAAGGAGTGATTGCATTAGGGCTGTAGTGTGAAGCTGAATTTGTAAGGGTATTAAAGCATTCGGGCATAAACTGGGCATCACCCTCGCTGGTGGGCAAAATAAAGACGGCATGTCGTCCTACGTGGCTCATCCTGCGTCACTCCTCGTACATCTCGGGGGTTAATGAGTTTTTAATGACTCGTGAAAATGAAGGTTGCTCCCCGCAAACTTTCGTTCATTAAAGTTATTTACAAAAAAAACATAATTTGATTTGGGGGGGCTGCAAACTTTTGCTCAAATGATCTGTAATGAAAGTGTGATTTTCTCAGAGTTAATGTTGTGGAAAACTGATGAAAAGAATATCTAACGTACCAAGTGAGATGGTGTATCATGTGAGGGTAATTATCAGCATTACACACACACACACACACACACACACACACACACACACACACACACACACACACACACACACACACATTTTTGCCTGGTCCTGGTCGTGTAGGAGTCCAGGTCCTGGAGTTCACTGGGCACAGCAGAAGGCACTGCCAGGGCTGAATCACTACAGTAGTGTTTTAGTGGTGCCCACCTGTGCCAACATAACTGGGCACATATTAAGCATGGAGAATTACCGGGTCTAAACAATCTGCCCAAAGTAATGAAGGAATAATCTCAAAGTGAGGAAATACCAGAATAAATACACAGTGTGGGGAAAGATGGAGCAGTTCCTGTTTATTAACTGGCTGGAGCAGAACCAACGTAGGAACTGAAAGGGCACCGAGATGGACGAAAGGGTCAACAAACACAAACTAAGTGGACGGTTCATTTTCCAGCAGGCAGACACATAAACACACGGAGTCTGGCTGTAGCAGTAATTGGGGTTATGTGTGCAGCACCACTGGGTTACTAAGGAGTAAACAACAAATTAGAAAGCTGCTTAAGGTCAGAGGTTTGGACTCAAACAAACACACACACACACACACACACACACACACACACACACACACACACACACACACACACACACAAATCACAGCGCTCTTAAACAATCATGACCCCAAATTACTTAAAGCTAAATATTTATTCAGTGTGTAACCCATTTATAAAAGTTTATACTAAATGACTTATTATGTGCAGCTGGAATTTAGACCCATGGCAAACATACATGTTTTTTAAATATATGATGATAATAATTACTTTAAATGAATACATACATTATAAATAATAATAATAATCATTTATAAAACCATTTTTAATTATTAAGTATCGTCTCTTGTTCCCTGTAGGAAGGTCACATCACTCATTCAGTATGGGACTTATTTAAGAGTACAATAACAGAAGCATCTAAACAGCATAAAGCCTGAAGGTCTAAGCTTTCTAATTCATGAGAACGTGTGCTGTGTGACGGGGACGGCTCAGGAGAACGAATGGTACCAAGAAGAAAATGACATCCAGGTTTTGGAGGTAAATAATCGTATGCATGGAGGTTTTATTTTTCCAACTGTTGACTGAGATGTTGAAAGGAGAGGAAATGGCTTGAGCCTGCAAATTATTGCATGTCGGCCCTGCCTGACACGGACAATAGAAACCCAATATCTTCAGGCTGCAGGTCTAATTTGGACGTCCACATTTAGCACACACTGAATACAATGAACGAGGTGTGAGGTTCCTTACGTCATCTTTTGAAATGTGTCAGAAGTTAGAATAGCATTAAAAGAAGATGAGAGCGTGATGCTCTAGGAAACCTTGGGTCTTGACATTCATGGGCACATACCACCTACCTAACAGGAAAGCTTGAGGAACATACGTTCAAGGTGTTGCCCTGGCCTCCAGATTCCACAGATCTCAATCCAATCAAGTGTACCTTAGTTATATAACTTTGGATCACTCATAAGCATTTAGATTTATAGCATTTAGCAGACGCCCTTATCCAGAGTGACTTAGAATTTATACAGTTTTATAATCTAAGCAATTTTAGGTTAATGTTCTTGCTCAAGGACCCAACAGTGGCAGCCTGACAGAGGTGGGATTTGAACCCTGGACCCTCTGGTCTAACTAATAACCTGGAATCTCTTTATGATAGGATTGATATCTAGAGCTGAATCCTAGAGGTTGGATGGTTCAGCAATACATGAACAGAAAATACAAGTAAACAAACAACAGCATCCTATAAGAAGAGGAATGTTTGTGTTTTATAAACATCCAAGTCAAAGCCTGGATCTTAACCCAAGGACATGTTCATAACGGAAATCCCAGAAGGGTCCAAAATTCTTTCCACCATTCTCCAAGAACCAAAACAGTGCTCAGTAATGATTAATGGATGATGTTTATATACTGATTTACGCTGAAGCCTCGGACTAAAGTCAAACAGCAGCCAGTGGAAGCAACTGTTAGTCTGGAATAAGGACTAATCCCACTCTGGGCTAATAAATTCTTCTCCATACATTTATAACCATTGCAGGCTTAGAAAGGTTTGGCCAAGTCTCAAAGCATCTCTGAGGAAATGTAGATCCTTGGATAAGAGGTGCTCTGGAGCTCATGAAATACATTTCCTGATATGAACTGAAGTTCTCAAACTCTCAAGTTCTCCTGCTCGCAAAAAATGAAGCAGGTGATTCAGCAGTTCTTAGCATAAAGCGATCCGTCCCCATACATCATGGAGTTCATCTGCGTAGGTTGATCTCGATGCTTGAAACCTTTAATTGTTAAAAATACATCGGAAAGAGCGACTTCCACCCACTGCCGTCCTATAGCAGGAACCTCACTGTGTAGGACTGCTCGTGCCTAGCTTAAGCGGCAATAAAAAATCAGCGAGCCCACGCCGGAGAGGCTAAAAGTAGCCGTAGCCTTTCCATGAAAGCACAACATGAACACAAACACCTCTGTTTCTTCATCATTGGTTCCTGAGCAGATGATATATAAATAAGTAACAACCTGGCTCAGGTTTAATGATGGAGATGTTCCAAGCTCCTAAAATTCCTCTTTGTTTTGGACTAAATTAATGATAAATTACCATAAAAAGCCATGGTTGTTTTGGGATTTGCTCCAAAGAGATGACTAATCTCAGAAGGCAGAAACTCAGGTTGATGTTTATGTTTTACAACAGTCTTACATTCAAAGAAACTGTGGCTTCTCCACATCTTAGGTAAATCACACCCTTAAGTGGTGAGCACATGACCCTGATCCCTGAGGTCCTGTGATTGAACTCCATCAAGACAGATCTCAAATTTCTCGTTAAAACCTTGTGAGTCTGATCACAGCACATGATCATATCGTGTTCTGAACTAATCCTGTTCCAGCCCTCAGATCATCACAGTAATGCAAGTTTCACTAACAACTGCATGATGTTTATCCACCCACTCTGTTTAATGGGCCACCTGCACAAAGCTCCAAATGATCTCTCCTAAAAAATCACCAAGATCGGCGTGCTCATGCTTTTGGGCCATAAACCGGCTGAGCTTGCAAAACAGAAGATCATGGGTGTCACGGCAGCACCAATCACAACCGACAGCAGTGTGACAAGAAACACAGCAAACAGATGGTTTGTCAATAAATCACTGTCACATGGTGCTGAACGGGAAAAAGGACAGGCAGAGATCAAAAGCCATATTTAACGACGGCTAACTCGCCCTCACGTTTTTACACTGATTGATGCACGCACAAATCGGATTCGTCTGTAATCGATGTTTGCTGGCAGGATTTACACACATTATGGCGTGTACAGTACGGTCAATATGTTCTCACAATTTTGAACACTTTATAGTCTATAAAATGGGAAAATGTGATTGTAAAAAGTCTTCTATAAGATCTACTGGTGTTTTCCTCTCAGAAAAGTGTGGTTAATTATAAAGGGTGTCCACAAACTTTAGTCTATATAGTTTAAGCCTCATGTTTTATAGAGGAAGCTCATTCTTTTATAAATGTCCATGCACATGTGTAAGCTTTAGTACATTCCCATCAAACTCTCAAACTCTTGCTCAGGACTGCCCTTGACTTCCTGGATATTTTCCTCATATAATAAACACTGTACATTTACAAGGCCTGCGGTTCCGTCCTCTGCATTTGCACGGATGAAGGAAGTCTGCTAATGGACAGCAGGGGCACGAGGGTCGAGCGTTTTAATAAGAGCCTGAATTGAGGTCAAACGAAGTAAACTCATCTGGAACAACTTAAACAGCAAGAGTCAGAAGTAAAGCCGAGCCGATCGGAAGCATCTCCTTATTTATCCCTGATTTATTCCGTGCTATTTATCTCCATTATGCAGGTGGCTTTTCTGCATCATGGAAGCTTTATTGGAAAGAAATCAAGTCTTTATGTGAGCTCACGCGTTTGCTGTTCGGGAATTAAAATATAACTTAACAGCTTGCCAACCTTAAAAATTGATGGGGTGTAACTTCCATTACATGTACTGTATAACTTTACTTTTAATAATTCATCATAAAAAAATAAATAGAAAAGCTTAACTGCACAGTTAACGGTTCAATAAAGTAGCAGGAATAGTTTATATTTAGAGCTGTTACATATTTGTTTTATATTTCCCAGAGCTTTTGGCACGTAAAACAAAAGCAAGCAAGGAGAACAATGGTGCTGTACCACCTGTGTCCAGCAGAGGGCGGTTGGGTGGGGTCATGATTATAGAGACTACATTTCCCAAAATGCTCTGGGGCTAATCAGCCCTGAATGAGTTACAGCTGCCTGCCAAGGTTTATAAGGCTGAAGAGTGGCCTCATCATGTGCTACTGGTTTAGTTCTCTAAAGTGATGGATGAGATTGGTAATCTGTGTGCTCTGGGAAGACTGAAAAATGCAATGAGAAGGAAATAGAAAAGGTGAAAGAAAGAGTGCAAAGTTAGCTTAAAGCTTATAAATAAGGAGGTTGAAGATTTCAGAGAACAGTTAAAGGAGGAAATGTTAAGTAGATCTGAGGACAAAATCACATGAGTAAGCAAAGCTGGAGATGAACCGTCAGTAAGGCTAGGATTAAGAATTCATTGGTAAGACTTTAAGATTGTAGAGGTCAGAAACCAAGCCTTAGTTTGTTAATCTTCCATTTTTAACAGCAGAAGCCATTTTGGAATCAGTTCTTCATTTGATTTTCTAAGGATGGGTCCAAACCAACATGCTCATGCACTCCCAGTGGATATTATAAACTTTAGTTCTAATCATTGAGTATTTATAAAAGAGGCTCCTTCCTTTTTGGTACCACCCTCAATAAGCTGGTTTCAGCTCCAGCTTCCCAGTGGGTGAAACCAGAATAGTTCTGCCATTACTGTGAGAACAACATTGTTTAAGAACCGCTTAAGCAGCCGATGTGATAAAACCCAAAGTCTTCTGATCTCTGCTGCTCTTAAGCAGATTATATCATATAAGCAGGTTACATCATCAAGCCGTGGGCTGATTTTACATAACAGGACACTTTTACAAACATCTGTGCCTAATTATTTACACAAATGAACCACAGAATGGGATTTATTGTCGTTTTAAGTGTTTGTGAGAATCACGAAGTGAAAACATCATTGTGTCTTAACACTTAAACATCTATTCCTCCATAAACACACTTCATTTCTCTCTCTCATTCACACACACATGGTTTAGTTATGGGTACTGGCCAAAAACACAGTCAGGATCCATGTTGCCTGGCAGCCGTATCTCCCCGGCTCTAAATCCTGATGAGAGCTACATCTCTCTCAAATCTAGCATTCAGAAGCGGTGCCAAAGCGCCCGTCACCGTGCCATGACCTCACAGTCGGGCATCGTCCCTGCTACGGGATTCTTAATAGTGTTATTAGAAAAGCTGCTGTGGCACGAGGCACAGAACTGTTTCGTGCTGGTCATCGTCATCCCCAGGCACCAGTGACCCCTACTCATCCCCCGATAGACCAGCGTCCATCACTCTCTGGAGCCCGAGTAATCCTGCCCAGGACAAGGAAGGGTTAAAACATGGAGAGAGATCTTCATGAATTAAAATGTGCAGGATATGTTTGTGGCTGTAATCCACAAGATAATTGAAAAGCTATAAAGCGAGAGTAATCTGACGTCACGGTTTGTCCATGACCTCCAGAGGACGTAGAGTCTTAAGAAACGCAACGTAATTTCAAGTCGCTGTTTGAACACTTAACTGCATATTTGATTGCCTCCAGTCGATACGGTCTTATTTCCTTTCATTTCAGATCTGACTTTTCATTATTTATTCTCCCCGCTGTCCCTCAGGTTAGGCCACTCTATCGTACGGTCGCTATTGGTTCCTCTAATGGAGGCGTTTGAATGGAGGAACCATGAATAAGTAACGTTCCCTGGCGATGTCCATTATTTGGCAAAACTTGCTAGACGTGTTATTCATGTTGTGATATTTAGGTTCAGAGTGAGCTTAACACCTCGGTATCTGAACCACACAGAGAAAATATAATTAAAATGGTTATTCAAAGCCTCCGAACGTTCAACCTGCAGTGAATGTGGAAATTCAAAGGAGTCAAAGGAAAGAGTCCATGCATCAATTACTGTAGCTAATAAGTAAGGTCAATTAATATCAATTAATAATCACATCTCAGCCCTCTGATTCATAATGGAATCTGAGGTTCCCAGATATTCCTCTAGTGTGTGAGCACTATATTTACAGGGGATGATCCCTCAAACCGGTCCCTCCCACCTCAGAATTAAAGCCCCATTTACACATAGACAGTTTAGTCGGCAGGTAGTACGTAGACCGAAGTTCGCAGTAGTTCCGGCTGTTTTCACGGTGGAAAAGGGGTGGAGGACTTTATGCAAATTGGTCTGCATTTTGACCGCCGTTCTATCTGCAAATAGGCAAATAAAACGCCGTTAAATCTGCCGAATAAAGCGATTGTTTTGTAGCATCCAACACACATCAGGCAATGGGGTTAATACCCAGTTCTATCCCTTACAATCGCAGGTCAAGACACGGGTGAGAACGGCGATGTTCTGCTGCCGCCGATAAAACCCTGTATAACGCTGGTTAATACCCAGGTTTTTACCCAGGCGAAAGTGAAAGTGCAATGGAAAAACATGATAGTAACAAGATATGAAAAATATGCTCAAATGTTATCAGATACTTGTAACTCACTTGTAATCTTTGTGGGCTTTGTCCCAGAACATGAGATGGCTGTTCGTCCTCCTCCGTCAGCTGCAGTTTCTCCTTCTTGGCCCGGACGTGCACTTCTTCCTCCACAGCAGATTTTAACTGGGAGGTGTCATAAAGAATGGTGTACTGTCTGCTAGCGCCGCCATTTTGATTGCCGTTGTGTACGACATACGGATCGGGGATACAACGCCGGCTGCCGAATAACAGCGGCACTATAGGAAGGGAAAGGATGAAACAGTGATTAAAAAGTATCAAACGCAGTTGTTCGCATTGTCTCTGTCGTCATGCATCGTCTCCAAACGCGCTTCCGGAATTATTCAACATGTTGAATAATTTTTTCAACAATTCCCGGTAAACTAAACCACGCCCCCTAGTGCCGGCATTAACAACAGCGTTTGATCCCTAAGACGGCCCGGAGGAGCCAAAAACTCTTCCGGGACGCTTCTGGGAGCTCTTACTGTCTATGTGTAAACGGGGCTTAAGATTTGAAGCCATGTTCTGATCGCTAGCGTTAAAACATTATTTATTATTCTCGTTATTATAAATGATGAATTTAAGCTGTTGGCAAACACACAATGTTTTCTAGCCCAGTCAAACCTTAAATTATTTTCTGTTCTGCTATCTGCTGTGCTCAACGCTGGAATTATCGTCTGTCTAACTTGCATTTACTTAGAATAAAAGCATGCATCTGCAGAATGTCACGACTGACTGGCGCGATTGGTATTTAGCCTGTATAAATTGGTGAACATTGTCGCCTATCTGAGGGGACCGGGTGGAACAGGGGGCCTGTCGACGTCGATCATCGTTACCACCCGCTGATCGGCAAATAACTGTCACAACAACCGCCGTCTGCAAACGAATTTCAGCAGCTGATGGAGCGAGTCGTCGCTAATGGCAGAAATGAATTTAGCCTTGGAATGATTTGCTTACAGGCGTCTTCTGTGTGAACACGGCACATCAAGCATGGTTTTGTTAGGCGCCATCATTACGCTGTTTGCTCTATGGGTAATGATTCAGCGGTTTGGTGTCCTCAAGTGGCGTCTGGAAGGCTGCAAATAGAACTATAGACCAGAAGGCTGAGTTTGGAGAACCCATGGGTGTTGGTCAGGAGTTTATCTGCTTTTGCTACAAAAGATTCCTTCAGTCTTCTGAAAAGCTTTCCTCTAGTTATGAATTATCCAGTAATGAACTGGTATCCTTTGTAGGCAAAATGCAAGCTGTTTGTAGTTTAGAGTCTTTAAAGGTTTGAAAGCTCATATATCTGTTGAGGTTTAAAGTGGAAATGGAACATTAAGGCCACAGGAAGTCAAGAAAACGCAGCTTTGACTTAGTCATATTAATCAAAGGCATTAACTTTTTCCCACAAAAGATAACTGGATTTTATTTATTGTGGTCGTGTATTGAAGGACAGGATTAAACCTAATCTGATCTACAGTATAAAAATGATCCCCCGTCTGTTAGATTAGTCCCAAAGTGGCTCTGGATTCTGTTTGGATTCTCTTATAGGTCTGTAAATATCTTAAATAATTGATGCTAATGGATAAAGTGACTTTGTATGGATGACGGAGAAAAAGTGCATCGTCAGGACTGATTTATAGGGGGATGAATTGAGTGCTTTAATAATTCATGGTGACTCCCTGACTCAAATCTGCATCCTGCGTCAACCTGATTGTGACGCTTTCAAACGTCTGTGCATTAGCATAATAAGTGCATATTCGCATCTGTGGACTGACGCTAATTGCAAAGGCTACGGCGGAACCTGAGCCAGGTTTGCAGCGTGTAACGGAATCCAGAGCGTTGAGTTTCTGAAGCGTTCTGGCAGCTCTGCTCACCCCCCACTACGGCTACAGAATCATTAAAATCATAATTGCCTTTGAGATTTCCTGCTCATTTTTCTCCACGTGCCAAAATATTGCGACTGTGCCTGAGCAGGCAGAGACAAAAACCATCTATAACTAATCATTATTAATTTTAATTACAAACAGCATCTGGTCGGTGGGAATCAGATACTTTTACCTCTGATCCGTCGTCTCTGTTTTTTAAGGAAGTCGCATAAAGGACCTTCATATTTCACACATTAACAGCATGCCAGTGCCAAAATTAATTTGGAATGGTATGTGAAACGAGGCGATGAATCAGTTTCTCAACACTCAAGTGCTGCAATCATGAATTAATTAAAAAAATAAATTTTTACCACTAATAAAATGTGTATAAAATACAGACATCTGATTCCAAAACAAGCCCAACAGCAAGAAGAAACTCCCTCAACATAATCAAGAAGATGAATAAAAAGAAGCAAAGCAAGTTTTTGACCATTGTTCTTATAAACAGTCGAGTATGAGCATAAGTTCCCACAAACAACAGCTGGCTTTACTTTTTTAGGAAGAAGGAACATTTGAAAGTCGCTGAAGATGTGCAGCAGGACAAAATGATTTGTGATAAGAGGAAGTCTGGGAGGAAGCAGGAAAAAAGGGGCAAATTTATGAAATGTTCAGACTCAGCCTTGGTTTGTTGGTTTAGTTCATTTATGTTTGGCTTCTGTAAACCAAAAACCTTTTTAAACGTCTTTTGATCTTTTGATGTTCTGTTGTCATAACCACATCAGTTCCTCTTAAATCATCCTCTATATCACTCATAACTGCTTCCTTATTTGGTCATTGTTGTTGTTATTATACTTATTTAAACGCTGCACTTTTACTTCACCTCTGCTACACTGGGAGTTAATTTTGTTTCTGAGTGTAACATTCCTGTCTCTTTATATTATTGTATTTATATTATATATTATTATTCACATTCATATAGAAGGTCATAACTTTTCAGGACCTTCCATCCTCAAAATTGCAATGCAGTTTGAAAATCATGATTTGGCTGCAATATGGTAATACAAAGGATGTAGCTTCATCACATGAACTTTATAGCTTGGCATCATTCTTATAAAAAAGCACCAACACCAAGCCGTTTATGGACCTGTTTATTTTGCTATTGCTGTTGATCTAAGATGCAGTTTCGTACCATCATTCTGTCACCGGTTTCTCTTCGTTCCTTCACTTTACTCATGCCGTGTTAGACTTTCATCTGCCTGCTTGCATGATGATAAATTACCTCTGATCTCCTGTGTGACTATTCACAGGAAACCTTTCTAATGAAGGAACAGACCGTGCACTCGCTCGACTCCCAGTTTGGCTCCTGTTTGATAGTCGGTGATAAAAGACATTTTTGAAGAGCGTTGTGAGGAATGTAAAGCCTCACCTCCCACACCACCCTCCATCCTCCATCTCTGCACAGTATAGCACTGCTGAATGAATATGTGACCAATTTGTTAGGTTTGGAGTTTAAAAGCTCAGACTTGTTGGCCGTACATTTCTGATCCCTCCTGTCTTTGGGTAAACAGATTGATTGGGGAGAAAGGATGAATATTTCAGCCTAGCCTGAGACTATTAGGAGGGAAAAGACAAAGAACAATGAGCCGATGTAACCGAGGTCCAGTTGTTTATTTTTTTAATAAGTTTGCACAAAACTGAAGCGAGTCCTTTTGTTATGAAGCGTGCTGCTCGTGAGCTGAGTAACTCGAATTCTTAAATAAGAGGCGTGTGCAGATAAATCTGTCAGTGCCGTTATGAGCTTGTTTTCAACCCTGCGATCGCGAGTGACAGAAATCCGCTACGCCTGTCAATATACATTAATGTTTCAGTGGTGCAGTCAAACAGGAAGTCAGTCAAAGAGCAGCAAATCCGATTCCTGCACAATTTGATGGGATGGTTTGATGGAAGCCTGGTGTGGGTTCGCTCAGGTTTAAGCTCCATTTGTTTGATGTAACTCTAAGCAGGCCACGAGTGCAAATCATCTGTACAGAAAGCTGACTGTAGACGCTAAAGAAGCAGCGGCGAGGAAAATCTCTCCCCCGGTCCTGCTACATCGCCCTCAGACAGGCCCAGTACATTTTCCCCAAAATACTTTTGAAGTATGAACACAGAAATCAGCTTTGATTCCTGGCCCAGCTGCTGCCTGTTTGGAGTTTGCATGTTCTCCCCGTGTCCATGATTCCTGCCATGTGACATCAGTAGATTCTTTGGTATTGCCAGCACCATGGGACCAGCAACCTTGCTGACGAAGCAAGACAGGATGTCCACATTCCAAAAAGAGATGCTTCTTGAAATCTTAAAGTGTGTATAATAAATGAATGTTAATTGAATGTAACATCCGTGTCGTGCTGGGATGTATCTCCGAACTCTAAAGCATGGTAACTGATGATGGTGTTAGTATCCTCCTGCAGAGATGAATTCATAGCTGTCATAAAAGCACACTGAGATTTATACATCCAGCATCTCCCATCGTGTTCTTGGAGTCAATACGATCCATCATTTTTCTCGAATAACCAGCACATTCATCATCAGGGAGGCACCGTGTGAGCGCGGCTCGGCACATCGCTGATACTCAGAACCCAAGGTCCAAGCAGCTGAACTTCTGCCACTACAGGTCATCGCACGGTGTACTTTGAGACCTTGTCCACAGCAGAGAAGTGTAGTTTACTGTCCCTGCTGAATAATATTTGTAAATTTGCACTATAAAATAGGATCTTTGTGCTCCAGCTTAGCCGTGGCCCATGGTCCAAAATGACCTGTGTAGACCTATTGGACATAAACCTGCTTACAGCACTATGGACCAGTCTGTTTTCTCTCCAAGCTCTCTTTCTAGTACCAGTTCCAGTCCTTGCACTGAAATCTTCTTCCATCATTGGATCAAGTCTTCATATTAATACTCAGATTACATCGGGGCAACAGCGCCCCCTGTCATGCTCCAGTTGAATAAGGATGCCAATAAAAATGCCCTGTCGAGGGCATGAGACCCTTCAGCGACTCTGCTTACTAAACGAAGTAATGCAGATATGTTTTTATATTTATGATATTTATTACTTATATTCATTTTCCCATTATAGTATTTTATTTTCTTTAATTTATTATAATTTACATTTATTATAAAATGTTAGCTTCTGTTTATTTAAATTACTCCTACAAACTTAATTAGGTGAGTTTAACGCTCATCTCTAACACTAAGGCTGTCCGAACAGGTTTGGTCCCTCTTTGGAGCACCAAAGCTCTTTTCCTTATAACATTCAGTGAGTTTTTCCTTGCCGCTGCCACACTAGGCACGGGGATGTTATAAGTACAAATAAATAAATTAGCCTTGATTTGACTTGAGCTGGCTACAGGAGCTCATGCAGTAACTCGGGTTTAATCAAACGCTGTTTCTGTGATTATAGTCTCCATATAACATCATCGTTATTAAACCGCATTCGCTCTGTATGAAATCAATTCCCATTCATTTTATATCATGTCTGGTTCAGAAGGACCATAATGGTAAATTTCCATCGCAGTTCTTAATAAGGCACTCTCTCTTCAAGATGATACAAATTCCAATTTATTACACAAAGGCATGATTATTTTTCGGTTCATCAATATAATGAGTTCTGGTGCTGCTTTAAAGGGAAAGAAAAAAAAGAACAGAATTCGAGACAGAATAAAGACAGGAGAGTGTAACAAACAAGTCAGTAAGTGTAAGCTCAGAAATGGGCGTCTGTGGACTTGTTTGCTCAGCACATCCTGCAGATGATTGATCAGTTCAATATGGGGAATTTGGAGGCCAGGGCATCACTTATTCATAAACGTATGCATATTTGTATAGAGATATATAACTGTGCTTTATATAATGTACTGCTGTGCCAGCAGGGGTCACTGAAGTAGCATCAAGGATGTTCACCCAACCAGTCTCCACTTCCTCAGAAATTAGTTCCTGATGCCTGATCCAGCCAGAATGCATCACCAGGACTCCAACTTGGGTCACTGTGGTTGTGGTGAAGAAGGTACTGGGTTTGAATCCCAGTCCTGTCAAGTTAGGACCTCTGCCACCCAATACCCGCATGCCAACGTAATATAATCTTTTACATAATTTCTATTTTCCTCGATATAATCCTGTAGTTGGAGTTTATTGGCTGCAGGACCGTGTCTGGTTCTTTTGACCCACATTTTCATAGCTCTATAAATACTGACCTTTTGAGAACATGCAGTGAGAGAAGGGTGATGCTTTGGTGTGTACAGTTAAACTCCAGAGGGGCAGCACACTATGGTAAAATGGATAATGGAGAATATTAATGGAGAATAATAAGATGGCAGGTGCTGTTCGCTGGATCAACGATTTCCTTCTGTTCGGTTCACGCCATTTATTATGGTGCGGCATAAAGGACAGGATGCCATAACCATCAAAAATCCTCCCACAGAACTCCTGCATTAGAGGGATATGGTTTTATTTTGGTGAACTGGCAACTAATTGGAAGGGAAAAGGCTGAAGGTTTTAATTGGTAAATGCGTCCTGGGTGCACCAGCAGGGGTCACCACTGCAGTGCTGAGACTGATCCTCCCCTCCCTCTGGCAGAAATAATCTAGACTGCATGTGAACTCAGGAATGAAGTTTATTACCCAGTATTGCACTGTGTGTTAATCTAATGAGAACGAATGGACCAGTCAGCAGGTGGTTTCTCGCTGCGTGACTCCCACGTACCAATAAAATAAATCTACATCACCGCACCATGATTGTTATGCAAACCAGTGCCTTGCGGGATTTTATGTAGATTCGCTCTTTGTTTTGCACACATGCACCTGTACTGCTGTCTTTTTTTTCTTTATTTATTTGCGTGTGCCTTTCTGTCACTGTCATACAGTTTCAGTCTTAAAAACAAACCCACTCGCACATAAATGGAGCCGTGGTGCGGTTCGGGCTCGCCTGGGGAACAGACCTCGTGTTATGAATGCTAAATAAATCAGCGTGAGCTTTAGTTCCATAACTCTTCTGTCAGTCTAACTGGCTTTTATAAGGCATGGAAAAGTTTTAAAGGGCTGAGTTTTCTTTACACTTATTACAAAGAACGTTAAATGTCATAACTGAAATTATGACTTGGGATTAAGCACACTAAATTGTTAAAAATGCTGAAACTCCCTCCAGGTACACAGGTTCCAGTCCTGCATCCTTAATGTGGGGGCCCCCAAAGGTGGAGCCAACAGTGGGTCTGCTCTCTGAGCATGCTGTTTTATTCAGAATAATAATAATAATAATAATATATACTTCTGGCTGTAGATGTAAATTCCTTCAGAGCAAACAGAGACAGATCTGAGTTATTCCCGATGAGCTCCGTTAACAGAAACGCTGTGTTTGTGTCGCTCTAATAATCTCATCACTGAGCACGCAGGTGGTAAATGAACTCCGTCAGTTGCTGCTGAAATATGGAGCTTCATGCTCAAAGATCATCCAGCTGCTGTCTCACATTTTTATGCTGCGTCACAGTTGCGGAAGGAAAAATTCTGAGCCCTTTGGGAGGGAGTCCAGCAAGAGAAGATCCCCTGTCCTGCCTTAAGCTCCAGTCTGATCATCATCACCATGCTCCTCAGACCAGTTCATACAATTTCTAATCAAGGACTCTTTACTGTAAAAAAGTACTCCATTTTTCTCAGCACCACTGATGGCCTATGACTGTGTCTTTTTCCCAAATTTGACATCAACAAGCCTCTGTTCTCGTCAGGACTTTCAGAACCAATACAAAAATAAACAAGTTATACCAGCTGGAACGGATTGGACTCAAACATTGATGTGAATGGCTCTGTAATGGCACACCACAGGATTCCAGCTCCATCGCCTTTATCTACAGCTGACGTGCTGATTTTAAAGAGTGGATGGAGCTGAGGGACGAGATCGTGTGTGATAGCACACAGACAGATCTTTGCAGGATCATTCCAAGCATTTAAAATTTTTAAATGCAAAACAACAGGGATTTACACAATGTGGGCAAATTACTGTGACCTCCCAACGCTGTTACAGACCAGCAACAAGAAAATGTGAAATATTTAGACAAAAAATTATATAAAATTCTATTTCACCGTCTAAAAAATTGCATTTGGCTTGGAAGAGACCGTCATTATATGTGAGCTCGAATTAATTTACTGTGGTCAAAGTTCAGTGTATAACGGCCTTAATAAGGTGTTGGATGCAGTGAGATGTGATTGGTCCTCCTCCTTCTCCTCACTGGACCTTCATGGTGTCTCAGAGAGAGATAAACCCAGTCTGTGCATATTTAATACCACTTGCTATTTCTGTGTAGAATTCATCCTGCTGCTAAAGTGCTAATGGATCTCTGTGTGTGTGTGTGTGTGTGTGTGTGTGTGTGTGTGTGTGTGTGTGTGTGTGTGTGTGTGGGGAAGGCATAACATGGGAGCCGACGTTATGGAGCGAATGTTTGTATTCATTATTCGTTAAAATTAATTATCGCTGTTTACTCTTTTCCCCATTTGAAACAATTTAGCTCGCTGTGGAGCTCATAATGCAAATTCCCAATAATGTAGAATTTAATTTAACTTAATTAGCTATCACAAATGATTAAACAAGGAGGATTGGATCATTTGTGGACAGTCAAAAGTGTTCTATACCACCAACCACCACATGATGAACTGTTAGATACGACCCAGAGTTTAGAGATCTCGGTTGAATCTGTGTAAGGTGGATATTATTAGGAACACTACTAAGTTAATGTTGGGTTGAACTTCCTTGTTGTAGCCCATCTGCCTCAAGGGTGGTTATGAGTTTCCATTCTGTATGAGCTCAAACCGGTCTGCATTCTCAAAAAGGAATGATCAGTGGTTCTAACAATCACACCACGGCCAAGCTGCTTATAAAGACAGAGAATAGTTATATAAAATCAACAGCACTAGTTTTCTTATCAAATGGAACCTTAAATTCCCATCCTGGTAATTATGGGATGACTACAAAACACTTCCATTCTCTACAAATTACTAGCCGTTATTCACTTTCCCTATTGTCATCTCATCCATTTTATTATTAGGGTTAGGGATTAGGGGTTAGAGATTAGGGGTTAGGTATTAGGGTTAGGTTAGGATTAGGGGTTTGGGATTTGGGATTAGGTTTAAGCCCCGTTCACACATACACGGTTGCGCCCAAGTTAACCGAGATTTGGCTTACCGAAACTTCCGAATTGTATCCTGTAGTGTTCCTGCAAAACCTGGATGCTTATGAATTAACCGGTGGTTGGCGTGGACTAGACTGGGAAAAAAATCCCGGTCCCTCAAAAAAGTTCAACATGTCAAATATTGCCGGGAGTTTTTGCCGGTACCA
>JAVSBU010000074.1:645960-678308 GCA_033118015.1 Loricariichthys derbyi | reverse complement strand
GAGGGCGCAGTCACACTGATCCCTCACAATGAGGCTCCTAATGTCTAAATTTAACTAAATAATTTAATTTTTAAGTTAATTTTTTTACACAGTAAAAGTACACGTTATTTCTCATTGTTATTATTTTTATTTTTGTATAGGAAATGTACATATTTTGAATGGCTATTCTTTTTCTTATTTTTTAATATATGAAAAATATATATTTTTAAATCACGTTATTTTGAATTGTTATGATTTTGGTTAATTTTTTATGCAGAAAAAGTTCATGCTGTTTTGAATTGCTATTCTTCAGAAATAAAAGAAGGTTTTCACTCATTTCTTTAAGATGTGCTGAAGCTACAACAGATCACTTTGTTTTTTATTAATGTTTATTTAAGAACTTACATAAGAAAATGTGAGTCGTTCTACATTGTTTACACTTCATAAATAATAAGGACCATCTTTTAATAAACATAAAAGCGATAATTGTGAGCAGGGTGCATCATTACAGCCCTAACACACACACACACACACACACACACACACACACACACACATACACACACACATACACACACACATACACACACACATACACACACACATACACACACACATACACACACACACACACACCTGTTATCGTGTGTTTTTGTTTTTATTATGAGCCACAGGTTCAACCAAACTCAAATTAACAATCAGCCTCTTAATTAAATGATGTGATTAGAAGTTAAAGGAAAGAGAGGCACCTGAAGGAGACGTAATCATCCTTATTTGCAAATGTAATAACGCGCTTGCTGTCCTCTTTGGGAACAGGAAACAGGTACTTCAGAATGTTGGACACCTGTGGAACAAAAAGTGTGAGATTTAAGAACATGGCTAAAGCACTGATACATTAAATATATGATAAAAATAATGTAAATATTCTATTATATATAAGCAGCAGTGCAGGTTTTATCCAGCAGGCGGTGCTGTTCCACTACAGTCAAAGTGAACATTATTACATTGTAACTGTTTTAAAGTGGAATTCGTTATTGTGTTTATATTAAACGGACAGAGGCGTCAGAAGGAGGAGATCAAAGCGGATGGAACGATTTTCCATTACCCATCTGACAAACATACACAGACACACAGAGGGAAACATACATTCAGACAGACACACACACGCAGACAGACGCAGACGCAAAGAGAGACACAGACAGACAGACACAATCCCCCCGTGTTACTGCAGATAAACAGTAACCCCAAAAACCCAAACCCTCTTTTCTTAAAACCTTTGTGAGTGGCAAACATGACCTCAGTTTTTGTACTTCATGCTTTTGGGCCGTACAGAGGGCCGACTCTCACCCGTCTCCCGAGGCGTGAGCTGAAGTTGTGGAAGATGAGGTGGGGGAAGGCCTCGGACATGGTGCCGATATCTGGGACGTCGTGTCTCATGACTACGTTGTACAGGGTGAAGTAAGCAGTCGGTCCGAACGGCAGGTGGCTCACGATCAAACCGTCTAAAGAAAGCAGCCATGTTTAGTAATTACACCTTCATCAAGACACCCTGTTTTTATTTCTGAAGTGTAAAAAAATGAGGTGCCTGCAAAAAGAGGTTTAAAATTGTAAATAAAATGCTCTATAGTAGCTTCACCTTAAATAACTGCACAAAAGCAACAAAACGTTCAAATAACGAAGCGCCATCTTAAACCAAGAATAAAAAGAAAATTAACTCAAAATCAGGTTTGTGAGTTTGCTGTTTGCTATATGTAGTGTAAGGACCGTACCGGGCTGACCCCTGGTCTCATGCACGATGAGCAGGTCCGTGACGTTGTTGGCTTTGCACGCATGTACCAAAGTGTTGACTTCATGGTTTCCTCTGTTCATCCGCTGGGCACCGGGGAAAATAAGCTTCACTTCCTGTGTTATTTTAAAAAAAGAATGTGAGAGAGCGAGAGAGCAGTACGCACGCACGCACACACACACACACACACACACACACACACACACACACACACACACACAGCTAATCTGATCTGATCCACAGCTGATACGAATCTCAAACTCATCTCTGCTTTTTAAACAAACCCACCTTAGCGAACATCTTGAGTCTGGAGCTCGGGTCTCTGGAGGTCGTGACCATCACTTTGGGATCTTCCACTCCGGCCCATTTGTACTCATCATCTACGTGAGAGCTGACTCCTACGATAAAAATATACAACATCACAAAAAAAATATCAAGTCACATCAGATCGATCACTAAACTCACATGTCCTTCAGTTTATAGTCGATTTTTTAAATGGAAGGCCAGATCTGATCAGAACACATGAAAAAACAAATAAATCTATAACTCACCTAAAAATCAATAAAACAGGGCTTATAAAATGTCTGATATTTTTAACAATCTGCTCATATTTATTATTAAAATCAAAAAGGGTGTCTAACGATTAAAATAATTAACCACCCATTTACACAATTTAATTACTTTTAAATTCATTAAAAGTTTTAATTTCTGGTTCTTAAAACCAATGAATGGCAGCTTAATAATTCTTTGTATTTATTTGTATGTATTTTCTGCACAAAACTAAACAGAGCAAAAAAAGGCTTAAAAAAAACCAATAAAACTCGTAATTTGATAATCTATAAGCTCGTAAATCTATAATTATTATAGATGAATAGATTCAATTAACTGATTCTGAAGCCTTTATGCTAAAAGCAGCAGTAAAATGATAATTATTTAACTCATTTAATATCTATTACTGAAAATCATATATTTAATACCTTTAATAATTTTTGTCCATATTTTATTAGCGATTAAAGAAATCACAAAAGGGTGTTGGATCCGTATTAGAATTAGATTTTTTTTAACTGCACCAGTTTTAACAATTACAATTTATGTAATTATTTTATTTACTAGCTCTTTACATTAGAAACAAAAACAAATCAGGTTAAGAAAAGCTGAGTCTTCATTCTAAAGTCACGTAAAAAAAAGTGCTAAATAATTTTGTGTGATATAAATAATTCGATTTAATTTTATTTACTTTTATTATTATTTTATTTATTCCATTGTCTGGTCAAAACTAACCTGAGATTAAAAGAAAGGTTTAAAAAAAAGAACCACTAACGCATTTAATTTGAATGGTTCAATTATTTGATCTTTTTCAAAACTGATTTTAAGGGGTTTTAAAGTAATTTAAATGTAATAATCGCTGAAAAACATTTTGATACATTTGATATCTTTAATAATGTCTGCACATGTTTTACAGAAATCAAAAAGTGGGGTTAAGTAATTAAAATATTTAACCACAATCATTTTAATTGATTTACTTTAATAGCTGGAATGTCTTACAATAGAAATAGAATCCTAAAAGCTCAGCCTCAATCCTAAATGAGTTGACAGAGGCAAATCTGACCCGGTGATTGTGAGCAGTACCGAAGGAGAGCCGCTGTATTCTGATTAACCACGTTTATTTATCTTCAGAAGCCCCATGCAGCCATATAAGAGTAAATCATTAGTAAATCCTTCCATTACCGTCTCCACCCTCATCATCAAACTCCAGGAGCTTCTGCAGCTGCAGGGCCTCCTTCCGAACCTCGGTGGGGATCAGTCGGTTCTCTGTGGGGACGAAAAGTCAGAGCAGGTCTATAAATCGAACCAGGAACATCTGCATGGCCTCAGAAGTTTGAGCTTTATCAGGATTCTGTGCCTGACCATCTAATGCAGACTTGAGCTTCTCTTTCTTCTCTTGGATGGAGCGCTGTCGGTCCTCCTGAGCCTTCCTGTACAGGTACTCCTTCCTGAGCCGAACCTCCCGCCGCAACTGCAACAAGAACCGAGCTTTAACCAAAGGCACTCAGATGAATGGGTGGCAATTCCCTTAGTCACTCATCAAAAGGAGGGAGAATTTCACCAAAACAAATGTACACAGCAACAACTAAGCTCTTTTAAAGTCTAAAGAAGTTCACTCAGCACTCAATAAGGTGTACGGATTACCGTGACGGAAGTCTATCACGCTGTACGGTGTTCTGATTATTAGTATTAGTATTAGTAATATTAGTAGTTAGTGCTCCACATAGACTTTTATTTTGAATTTGACCATTCCGAGCCATAACGCCACGAAATTAAAGTTGCACAAACCTAATCCAGATGGACGGAACACTGAGATCTTAGTTTAACTCAGACACAGCTCGTTAAAGAGCAAACGCATCATACACTCATGTTTTAAACACAAGAACCGAACCGGCACAAGATCAGTGTTCAAAATGCAGGCCGTATCCCAAACCGCTCTCTACTCTATCAGTTAGTGCGCTACGTGCACGCTAACCTGAGCCCTATGTAGTGCGCAAAAAAGAGAATACAAAGCGAATTTGGATACCTCCAAAAGACAACGTTCAAATTAAAGCGTCAACGGCTGTACAATCCTGAATTAACCCGTAAAATAAGTACAGTATGTACAAGTAAAGTTAATAACTGCCTCACAGTAAATAGTTTATTTATAAAAAGGCTGTTCTTACCATTTTATAACGATTTTCCTCGGCTCGTTCACACGTGCGTGACAACAGTGATGAAGGAGCCTAGTAACCGGATAGGGGGGGGTCACTGTCAAAATAAAAGCCAGGATAATTAAAAAGTATAATAAAATTGAGAATCAACGCTAGAAACGAAGCACACGCGGTAATAACGGGACACTTTAGAGAGACCAATTGACCTTACGCAGAGCATGCAAACTCCACACTTTACATGAACCGGTGATCTCTGGAGCTGTGGGGTGAACATCAACCCACCCTAAAGTTAAATTCATTTGTTTTCCATTCATTCATGACCTGTTTTATCCTGGTCAGGGTGGTGAGAGAGCCTAGCCGGTGACACAGGGCGCAAGGCAGGAACAACCCTAGACAGGGCACCGTTTTATCATAAGGCACATCCACTCACACAAACACATGAAGGGCACTTTGGAAACACCAATTAACCTAAGACACGTCGTTGAAATGTGAGAGGAAACAGGAGGACAGAGGGAGAACATGCAAACTCCACACAGGTGGAGCCTGGATCAAACTCAGGGTCTACAAACTGCACTAACCACTGCACCGCCCTCAAATGATTTTCTATTTTCATACTTTATACAGCATTCTTTGTAGTTTTTGTTAGTTATTGTCTAAAATTAGAGAGTGTTTATTAAATTTCACTCTTTATTTTAAATTGAATTTAGTTTTGGTAATGATTTAGGTTTGATTGTAGAATTTAATACAGGAAACAATACATATAGTACTAATTTCTAATATATTTTATATTTCAGTTATATTTAATGCATTAGTTCTAGGTTGTATCTGTTGTATCTATAGATTAGTTTCGACCAAACAGCCATGATTGTTTTTAGAATATTTTATGAACGCACACTACAAATTATGTAAGGTCCTTCCTCTCTCTAAAAACCTTATTAATAATTAAATAGATTAGTCAGGACCAATATCACACATAATAAGGAAAGTTCTTATTAACTAGATCATCATGTTCATGATGCATTTTTAATTTAGAAATAGCAGTATTTTTGGCCAGCTATTAAATATTAAAATCAGTCACAGAGGAAGAACTTTACAGAAAAATGCTGAAAAATTATTCATAATAATCTAGTAAAAAAACATAAACATAAACCTGAAAGGAACTGAAGAAATAGAGAGAGAAGTTCTGGTCAGAAAGAAGGAAGAAAAGAGGAATCTCTGTGGCCGGGGCTACTTCCTGACTTCATTTCTACTGAAAGCATGAAAACACAGTTCATTTGTGGTTGCAGCTTATTCGACAAGTAAAAATGTACCTGATAACATTAACCGTGCTACTAATATACACAGGTGAGCTGCTTATCTTTTTCTCTTTATCTTATCTTAATCTTTTCTTACTCTTACACACCTAAATAAATTAAATGTCACTAGAGAACTAAAAATAAAAAAATAATAAAAGCTTTTAGTATTTTTAGTACCATCTCAGTATGGTTTGTTGTTTTGTGTATTTTGTATTTTATATGTGTGTTCTCACACTTTAGATTACACACGTACAGATATTTAACTATTTAAATTAATCTATTCATTTATTTAACAAAGTAAAATGATCTGCTGTTTTTCAGAAGTTGATATTTGGACAGAAATTCTTGTTATACCAATTAAGAAGATAAAAAATGTCCTTTTTAAGGGCCTTTGTACAAAGCTGTTGTGTTTTGCCATTAGAGAAAAAAATAAAATATAAAATATATACCTTATAAAATATAAGATTCTTATCTGTCACTAAAATGTTACGTGTAAGAAAACAACGCTTTAAACAATACAAAACAAAAGCATTAACGTTTTTTATTAACGCAGTTATATGTTATTTATAAGCTTTATAAACCTGTGTGGGTTTTTTTTTTTGTTTGTTTGTTTGTTTTTTTGTGATGTGGCAGAATTGAAACTGAATAAAAATAACCTACAAAAGAGCAGAGTTTTAAATATCACAGTGAGTTTTTTATAAACACATATATGTATGATATTAAAATAAGGACCATTTCTTTTTGGGGTTTTTTTTTTTTAGTAACTGTAATAGATTTGATGTAAATGTGGCTGATGTAACCATGAATGATGAAGCTCTTAGGATTTAATTCCATACCTGCAGACAGAATAACAGTTAATATAGCAACAGCTAAATAATTAACAGAAATTAAAATGTACATTGACTTAATTCATTTGAAATTTGAGTTATTTAGACTTTAATATTTCTGAGTTGGATTAGTGAAATGTGTCAGTTTATTTCTGATTCTGTGAATTAAAATTAAAGCTTAAATGCTGGTTTAATATAAAGCAAATAAGAGGAAAATAACAAAAATATTTTTATTCTCAAATGAGGGGAAATTAAAAGGATAACAGAGTACAAAGGGAAAAAATGGAGAAAAGGAACTGAAAGAAAACTAAAAAATGAGATGAAGAAAGAAAAGAAAAAAGGAACACATGCAGTGTGCATTAATGTCTTATGACTGCATGAGAACCATAAGCTGTGGTTTCAATTTTAAACTTACTTCTCGTTTACCAGTCCTTGGTGAGGTGCAATGGTGTTATATTTAACTTCTCTAGTGTGGGAGGGTTTAAAGGTCTGTGAGGTTTTTAGATCAGTGTGTTTTATTGTTAGTAAAAGTCCTAAAGCTTTCTCACCTGGCACCTTTTAGTGATGGATGTAGAGCTTTGGAGATGGATCATGGTAAGCATGGATTGGCACAAGGTTGGCATAAAGGTTGGCATAAAGGTTGGCATAAAGGTTGGCGCTCTCTCCCCTCCTAAGGAGAATGGGAATGTTGAGTGGCAGTGGCAGGGGTAAAGAAAAAAAAGGAAAGAGATTTAAAGAGGAGGAAGTTAGAAAAGGAAAAGAAAGGAAGGTTATACCAAAATATAAAAGGAAATTAAGAGAGTAAAGGAAAGAAGGTGGAAGTGAGCACTACTGACCCGTTTGACCCGTGTGATCCTGTGTGCAGCGGTGTGTGAATGTCAGTATGAGCAGAAGTTGAGGTGTCCTTACAGCTCGAGGGATAAAGCCGTGCAGAGGGTCTGGTGTAAAATGGACCCTGGTGACCCAGAATGCTGCACGGGCATCACGTTTTCAGCCTCAGACAAAGAGCTGGATGAGGGACGTCTGAGCGTGGAGGACGACGGCGAGGCCTTCACCGTGTCTGTACGGAACCTGGCCATGGGTGACGGCGTTTACTGGTGCGGCCTGCTGAACGACACCACAACCATCATCAAACTGGCTGAGGAAAAACTGGGCACCGGTGGGTTTGATCAACAAACACACATTCCTCCCACATCCAACATGTCCACTACCAGTACAGACTGAACATTCACCCACTTTTAAATACATACAAGTATTTCTAAATGCAGTAAAGGATTATATTGTTTAGAAATACAGACTCATTTGTTTTCCAGGTTCTGTGGATGTTGTATGGGGCATTTTTCGTTGGGTTCTGTTCTTCCTGCTCCTACTGGTCCTGATTTTCAGTCACGTCTATGGCATCAGTAAGTAAAATTAAACTCACTGGTACAGAAACATACTGGAACGCTTTGGTTTGTTATGATAAGTCTACAATTTTTTTTCTAGGAAAAAATGCAAAGAGAAAAATGTGGTAAGTGTTTGAATGCATTGATGTGAACACAAATAACATTAATGTACATGTTAGGGATGAATATATATATATATATATATATATATATATATATATATAATGTGGAGTGGTGAATGTGATTTTATTTAATGGTGCTGATCTGAATGTGTTTTAGAACTGAAATAAAACAATCACAATACAAAGGAGTCAACGGACTTTGAAGGAGAAAGCTCTGGGAGAAGGACAAAGGTCTGGTTTAAAGTTGGAGCTGAAATCATTTTCCTAAATATAAACTGTTGTACCTCAGATTTTACCTGGGAAACATTTTTACATTCAATAATCCAGTAACTCTAAGTGGATCCTTATGGGATGAAACAGACATCAATCCATCGCACAGGTTGTGGTTGTAGCACTGAAGGATGATACCCTGACCAGTCTCCCCTCCCTCAGGCTATAGCTAATCATTATTTTTTTGTAATTTTATTTTTTAAAAAATCTATCTTAAATAGCAGACCTTTTATATGATACCATGTAACAATATTTGTTCTTTTGATTCTGATTAAAGTTCTGTTAGAAGGCTTTATTTCTTTAAAACGTGATATAAAAATGTATTGCTTTTGCGTTCTGATAAAAACAGAAAATATGGCTGTAGATTATTGGTTTGTTTCTTGATTATTACAACTGATTAAAAAAAAAAAAAAAAAAAAAAAAAAAGAGTTTTTACATAACTGTTTAGGTTTCATTCACATTTCACACTAAACCAGAATGTATCAATAAACCAAAACAGAATAATTAATTCATTCATTGTCTTATCCTGATCAGGGTTGCTGGACACAGGGTACAAGGCAGAAACAACCTTAGACAGGGTGCCCTGAGAAAACCCACATGGACAAAGGGAGAACATGCAAATTTCACACAGGTGGAGCCCAGGATTAGCATCGGACTGGGGATCTCAGAGCTAATCAGCTCTTAAAACTAATTTTATAGACCCACAAGTTAAGAAGTAGAGAAGAGAAATTAAATTCAGATGGCTAAATACGATTTGTTTCCTCATGACAGTGAAATAAGAAAACAGGAGACAGACATGGTGGAGGAAAGTCCGTGCTGTATTTGTTTCTATTCCGTTTGATTTGTCACACAGTAAACAGCCGTATGGAGATGAAGATCAAACCAGTGAGAGTCTGATCAAAAGCCTCTGGGTGTTTGAGTGAGAGGTTTATGAGTCAGTCTAAAGCTGGAGATGATCATGTCATGTGAAGGTGGGAGCAGCACAGGTTTCTCTTGTCTATACACACAGTTCAAAGATTCAACACAAAGTCTGAAACAAAATAAAATATACAAACCTTATAGATAAAGTAACGCGATCATTGCACTTAACAGGGTTTGGTTTTTTTAAGAAACAAAGCAATAAGACACAGAGTAGAGTCACAGCAACAGTGATCAGAAATACATAATGTGACCAAGAAAGCAAAAAACACAAGATGGCATCACAAATGGAAACGACTTTGGAGAGAGATATCCTACACCTATATAAAGACTTAATTAATTATTAATTACAGTGATGTTCTGGTCCAGATCAAAGCCAGCTCACTGCATGTTTTTGTCCAGGAATCATTCAACGAGTCTGAGGTGGGGACAATGAGATAAGACATGTCTGGAGCCTGAGATTCAGATACAGGTCTTTAATGGGGCTGTGACTGATTTAGGACACAGATTACTGATGCATGATAATAACCGCCACTAGAGGGCAGGATCTGCAGGAATCAATTTTAAAACCACTCTCTAGACACCCTAGGGGTGCACAAACTTTACTCTAAGGGTGTGTGTAGACTTTTTAAAACCTGCAGCCACTGTAAATCTGAACACAGTGGGCCCAGAGGTCAGCGCTGTCAGCTCGGGTTTTAATTTTCTCCAGGTACCACGGCTCCTCCAAATCAACTGGGATGGAGCGATCAGCATCAGACAAGGAGACGATTCACATCCAGAGCTTAAAAGATATGAATTGTTAACTTATGGAGATCAAACTGTACGAACAAACTGGGTTCTCCTAATAAAGCTCTGTTAAATCCAGCCCCTGCAAAAATGCAAGTAATAAATACCAAACATGACTTAACTTGTGAATTCAGCTGGTTTTTTTTTTTTTTTAAACCAAATTACTACTTTAAAGCCACAGTCACTCAGGGCATGTGGTTCCGTTGCATAGCTCTTACAGTGGCATGTATTTGTTCAGTAGTCGAGGTCTTCAGTCATAAAAGCTTCATCACTTCCATTCCTTAATTTGTTGATATTTATGCTTTTAAAGACCTAAAAAAGAAACTTCCCAAACAACCAGGGCTCATTAGAACTTTAACGTGATACCAGATCTGCATCACGTCACAACCTCTGGTGAGATTTAAATTAGGGAGAGGAAACCCGATGGTCAAAATGGGTGTGGGATCAAGCCAGCGTGGCTCAGAATTAGGGAGCTCGATTGGAGCGCTGAGACACGCAGGTTCGAATTCTGACTGTGGGGTCTCGCGGACCGGACCCAAGTCACAGCAAAAAAACACACACACACACACACACACACATACACACACACACACACAAAGGAAAAGTAGAGACAAAAGCAAAGAGTCATGCTTTAACGTTAGAGCCATGCACTTATGACAGAATAGGCATGTGCCGAGATCACAGTCCACCTCCATTAATATATATACAAATAACACGTCATCTATAAAGGAGAATTTTGCACTAAACAGGATCAGAATTCTTAATTACCGGTAATTTCATCCCTTTATAACATGAGTCTGCCCAAATAATTCATGGAGCCCCTACATGTTCCTTAAGAACATCCATCTGTTCCAGTTAGTGGGCCGAGCCCTGCACTAGGCCTTATTGATCATGTCCAATTCCAAACTGTCCCACACTGAGAGATAAGATCCAAACTCCGATCTCTTTATACAGCACTGTCTCTGCTCCTCATTCCACACAGAGACTGCTGAGTATAAAAAGCATCCAGATTATCAGCAGTTTTGGTGCATTGTGGTATTAACGGTTATTACACAGTATTTATATTAGGAGTGTACGAGTTACAGGGATTCAATTTAGTTCTAAAATAAACGTATTCTATTGAAAGTTTGGAACCTCTAAGGTTTATAAAACTCAACTACACAGCGCAGTCACAACACACTGTACATGATTTAAACCTTTATGGTCTAAAATGTGCACTAGACACCTTCTGAGGATTAACGGATAACGATAATCGACACATGCCTATATCAGAACCGCTAACGTATCAGAGAAAATAAACCCAGACAGTAGAAAGCGAGCGGCCGTTGGACTCTTGACTCCGGAGCGGATCGATACATGCAGGATGCAGCGGTTCTCGATGGCGTCTCCTCTTAGTACAGCTCAGGGAAGATGCTCGAAACCGTGCACGGTGAAAATGAGACAGGACCTCGATCACAGAACATCAGTCTCACCCGGTTAGGACACGTCGAGCTCTGCGCTGCCAAGGGAAATGCCAGTGTGTTTGCCAATGACATGTTGAGGCCAGTAGTGCAAATGCACACAAAGTCACGTTGGGAGGCATTTTAGAGCTCCTCATAATCACCCTCCTCCCTCTTCTCCACCCCCTCACCCCCAGCCAGGAAGGCCTCCAAATCGTCCAGGTCCCCCACCTTCTTACTCCTGGACTTCTTCTTTTTCTTCTCCTTCTCTTCGGAGACTCCCTCCGGCTCCTCTTTCTCCTTCTTCTTGTGTTTTTTCTTCTTGCTGCTCTTCTCCTCATCCTGGAGGACAAAACATATCAGCACTCGGTCTCGGTTCCGTCCAGTACAGTTACACAAAGAAACTTTAGCACCATTCAAACAAGTAAAACTGATTTTAACTCACCGTTTACATTCTTATTACAGTAACAAAACCCATTACTAATTTTTTTCCCTCAAAGCAGCTGTAAACCAGATCTAAACACAACAGTACTGATTTAGTTTGGATTTCACTCTGAATCGTGACTTACACCTTAATACATTATTTTGCATTTGGATATTCTGACTTTTCCACATCATCCTACAATAACTCTGTGTGATTGAACATTTTGACTTTGTCCATAACGGTATCATCCAGAGTGCTACAGTCAAGACTGTAAAAAAAAAAAAAAAAAATGAAAAAAAAATTTTTTTTTAAATATTTAATTATTTCTTATTTACCTTATTTGTTTATAAATTACTAGTTACATTTATATTTGTAAATACTATAGTTCATTAAATATGTTGTCAAATAAAACTAAGTGATGTATAGCCTAAAATTATTATTAATTATTATTAATTACTAAGACGATTCTGTCTCCCTTCTTCTCTACAACTTAATCAGAATCACCAAATAAAGTCACCTGAATAAAACTTCCCTTCTCATTTTTATTATTAAATATAAACATAACAGTGATAATTGCAGATTTTGCAGAATTAAACTATTCACACTATTTAAAATTAGAAGGTTAATAAGAATGAGACTTATTTTCCCCGTTAGCCAATCAGAGCGCAGAATTTCTTTAGACATGTAGAAAAAAGACTAAATATTGTCAGACACTCTCACCTCTTTGCTCTTCTTCTTCTTTTTCTTCTTCTCCTTTGTAGAGTGTCTACTTTCCTTTTCTGTAAAAGACCCCACATTAAGCTCAGACCTCTGGATGTTTCACTTTATGAACATTTTAAAACTTGATCTGGTCCTATTTACCCTCCTGGTCGTCGCTGCTCTCTCTGCCCTTGGTGCTCTTCTCCTCAAAACCGAGGCCAAACAAATCGCTGTCCATCTGGTGTTTGAAGGAGCGTGATGAGGGTTTAAGCACCTCTGACACTTTTGAAGGGAACGTGTCCTCGTCTGAGAGGTCGGGGAGGTCGGCTCTGGAGTTCTTTGGGAACAAAAATACGACGTAAATTCAAGCAAAGTGGCTTTGGCTCTCAAGCTGAAACCTTCTTACCTTCTTTACTTTCTGCCCGAGCTCCTCATCACTCTCGAAATCGGGGTCGTCCATGACAAACGACAGCATCTGCTGGGCTACAGGGGTCTCGGGTTCCGTGTCTGAGGAATCCACCCGGTCTTTCTGTTTCCCTTGGGTCTCCACGGCTTTTTTCATAGGTGACTGATGAGTGTGTGCAGGAATTGGAGTGAGGATCGAAGGCTCAGAGATCATCTGGGGTGCAGCCTTGATCAGTTTTGGTTTTTCCTCCAGTGTTAACGAGCTCAGATCTTCCCTGCAGAAGAAAAGATTAAGGGTTTGTAATTATTCTCCATTTCTAAAGAGCTACACGCATTCTTTTCATGATCCATTATCATTACAGATGGCCGTCGAGCTTCATCTCCAGATCTTCATCCACAGCCACCACAGGTCTGGTTCCAGCCTCTTCCTCGTCGCTGGATAGTGTTATATTTAGATCTTTGCTCAGGACTGAGCTCCTGGTCTCCTGTCGTATCGGCTGGACGTCATCGGGATCCAGATCGTCCTGAAAACCTGTGACCATAGGGTTCCCTCCTCTCCCCTCACCGTCACTTAAAACAAGTAAAAAAGATCACAATATGAAGTGAAGGGCTTTTATTTGGTTTATTTGACAGACAGAAGACATTTGGACAGTCTACCTGTCACTGTCCAGCCCGGCCACTTGTGCCTGAGTGTTCGTGCTGGGTTTGGTGCCAGAGGGGCCGCTGTCGTCTAAGAAACTCCGGTCCAGACCTTCTTCTGGCACAAAATCATCCACACTCTGCACCGCAGTCGGAGGTCGTGGAGCCGCCGCTTCTGTATCTGCACCACCGACAAAATGATTCAGTTTGACTGATATACCGATCTGGGTCCTGCCCTTCATGGATCTTACTATACCAAGTGTGTCCCTCTATAGCGCCTTCTATCAGCAGGAATAAAACCATACATTTTTATACATACGGTACATAAGGAAAATTATCATTACCCAAGGAAATTATTTAATTGTGTCGCAATCCCTCAGATGTTTGACTTAATTAAGATAATATTTAATTTACTGCAGTGACTGAGGCTTGGTTGCAGTAAAGTTCTACTGTTTCCATGACAACGACTAAGCAGTGGGAAAATAATAAAAACAGAATAATAAAAAATAAAAATACTGGGATAACAATAATAATGCAGTGGAACTTTAGATTCAGATATCAAATGGTCTGTTGAGATTTTTTTTGCCCCATCCCCCAAAATTAAAAAAATAATTTACATTTGGGTCAAACCTGACCCAGCCTCAGAATGGGTCTGAAATGTACTGGATTCCAACTTAAAATAAATCCCAATTCAAATGGCCTTCAGGAATCAATTAAGTCTGATTCTGAGGTTCCACTTTAGTAATAATAATAATGATTTTTAAAGAAAAATATCTTCATAAAAATCTTAACTTTCACTGCCACATTCTCCACCTTTCACAATTTAAAATGAGGTTTTATGTTCATGAAGTCATTTGAAGGGAATTTACTCCTTAATGGAACATAAGGGTTTATGATGATTTTTTTTTTAAAGAAAACTTTAAGATTTATGGCTACATATTTAATTCTAAGAGCTGTTTAAGGGCCATCTTGTTGTTAAAATGTCGTTCTTTATTACATATCACAGTATTTAATGTTTTGTCGAGTCCATCAGGTCCCTGTTAGTCAGAAACTGCTGAATTAGAATCTGGCTTAGGGCTAAATTATAATGTCCAACTCATGGTGTTTAAAGCTGCCGACTCCCTAAAACATCACAGAGACGTCATGTGATACTGGACACATGACTCCCATGAGCTCTAATCCTGTGCAGTTTTACAGCATTAATATGTTTCATTATATAATCCTTGACATGGCTCTGCGTATTGTCAGTATTAAAGCAGACAGACGATTTTGGTTTAATCAGACTGTACTTGTTGAAATCTCACCCGGAGTGGACATGGGTGTCTCTGGGCTCAGGGCCGAGCCAAACAGCCTGGAGATGAAGCTGCGTTTCTGAGGTTGCTGAGCCGGGGAGGGGACCGAGGAGACGGAGACGGAGACAGGAGCAGGAACCTGGACCTCCGGAGAGGGTAAAACAGAAGCGGGGGGAACGGACTGTAACGGGGGGTTCTGCCCAACAATCGGAGGTTGCTGGGGCGTCCCGGGGCTGGAGCTGCCCGTGGAGCTGCCCGCTGCCACCACAGGAGACTGTGAACCTGAGGAAGGACTCTGACCGTTGGCGTCTCCAGGTGACCTGTAGCCCTTAGCTCGCGCCTCCATCATCTCCAGGAATCTGTGGGGCCAGGAGAACATTTTTAAACCAGTAGAAACCTCAGCACAACATGGGGTGATGGAGAGAGGTACAGGAGGGCTTACATCTCATAGTTTTGGTCCTCTGTCTCCTGTTGGACGGTCAGCTCCTCCAGCGTGGCGTCTATGTCCAGCTGGTTGGTCTCCAGCTGCCGTAACAGCGTCTCTCTCTGCATAGAGGAGATCAGGAAAACAGTGACTAAATCGATTCACAAATACACTGGAACCACAGAAATCAAACTCAATTAATCTGTTAAATCCCTTCAGTCATATCCAGAGACTGGGAGAATCTTTGTTTGGATTCGGGGTAAAAAAATGTAAAAAGACATGCTCATGTTCTGGGTCACTCGTTACCAGAGACAATCCAACGGTTTAAATTCTGATACTTTGTGAAACAAAATATAACAAATTAACACTTGGATATAAATCTACTGAATTAACTGATCACGAAAAGATAAAGCATTCAAATTCAAAATAACATCAAACTTCTTAAAATATGTTAATACAAATAAATTGAAAATAAGTAGCTTTAATTTGTCAAACACATACAGTAATCAAACTTTTAAATATTAAATGTAATCACTAATACAAAATAAAATGTAGCGAATGTCTTAGTCCCATGGATTGGCCTAATTACCTGATACCTGATTTTGTTAATATCAGGACCCATATCTGATCCTAATATCGAATCGGTGCATCTCTAGTCATGTGTAGGTCCAACAGGTTTAGGTAAATTGAAGCAAAATGGAGCACTGTCTCAAAGCAGCTTTATATTTATCTTCTAATATCTAGGCCCAAAGCCCAAACTGATCAAGCGCAGGGCGACAGCGGCAAGAAAAAACTCCCTAAATGTTATAAAGAAGAATCCTGAATAGGACCAGGTTTGGCTGGCTTAGATATTACATGTAATAAGTAACTTAATTATTAAGCTTATAGTAATAATTTAAAAACAAAAGCCAAATAAACACATTAAAAAATAAGAATGAATAAAAATATCTACACAGATTAAACACATAGAATAATAAATTCAGGAAGGATGAAGCAGATAAACCTACGACTGACATCCTGTTACTCACCAAACTGCAGTCTGACACCTTTAATCTAAATTACTACTGGATATCAGAGACGGCATACACCGGCACACACACACACACCGGCACACACACACACACACACACACACACACACACACACACACACACACACACACACACACACACTACATAAATGATTAAAAAGGTTGATCTCCTGTGTATAAGGGGAGGCTCTGCGTTACCTGGAGCTGTAGGAAGGGAATGTTGAAGAAGCGGTGCAGGTACTTGAGGCCGAAGCCGTTTTTCATGGAAGACTCGGCGTAGTGGATGTAGGAAGAACCCAGCGGCCTGCGCAGGGACGAAGGACAGCCATCAAACTACATCTCACGTTAGAGCACCGGATTATTTTCACTACTGCGCTTAATAAAATGCACTGATTCTCCTGGCGTGATTCTCGTACCTGTTGAGGCTGCTGATAAACTCTCTGATGTCGTCGGGCAGGATGACCCTGTGCTCGCCCATGTCCCGATGGTTTCCCAGCACACACACCGGCACGTGGGTCGGCACTCTGGGAAGCTCACGCAGAATGTAGTTATAAGTCCTGCGTGAAATTTTTACCTAAATGTTACATGTCGTGTAAAGTCTAATTTAAATGGCGTCTAAACGGAGATGGAAGATGATCCCATGGGTTTAATTACTCAAGCTATCATTATAGACTTGCCTGGATTTGAACCCTAAACCTTCTGATCTCTAAAGCGTGAGTCTCCGGTACACGAGGTGTGTGTCTGTAGTGCAGTGTGTAATTTCATACCACTGCTTGGTGATGTCGAACATCATGATGACCCCGTTGCAGTTCTTGTACACGTCCAAAAACTCGGCGTCCAGAGCCATCTCACTGTCGGTCTACAGACATGAGACAGAGACAAAGCATTTTATACACCTTACACACTTAACTATAAAATCTGTCAAACGCTGCTATCAAAACTTCCTTTATAAGCTACAACTCACAAAGCTGCTCACTAATCAAAACCATCAGCAACATACCTGGTGTAGATGAACAGTAGTTTGCCTCTACCTGCACCTTCCACCTCAGTACAGAAACTCCAATTTGGGTTCATTATAAGATTTTATGTATTTATGAACATCATGTCAACATTGGTGGTTATATCCACGAAGGCAGCAAGGTTACGACTTGGAGTGCAGCAATTTAAAAAGACCAATTAATCTAAGAGAGAATGGAATGAGGTAGGGATTTTCCCATAGGAAATAACAGATTTAAGACTCCCATTGTTTGCATACTCAATATTGGAGCCATTTCCAGGAAAGAAGTACTTTCAGATATAAATCTGTTTTTCATTAATATTTATTTATAATCTCCATTTAAACCTAAGCCTTGCAGCTGTTCTAGTTTTGACATAACCCTCATTTCGATTCACCAGTTAAAAGGCTTTATTTTAGGACCGTTTAAGTTTCCCTTTAACCATCAGAGCTTTACGTAGATTAAGATCATCACTCTTACCTCTTGGGGTTCATTCTCTAACTTGAGGGTGTCCCCACGCTTTTTTCCCCTTCCTGTATAGGACGAGAGCCGAAGCAACACGGTAAGAAAATAACAAAGTGAACAATAAGTCACGTCAAGCCATAACGGAAACCAACTCTTAAAGAAAATCACACTTCCACCATTTTCCACTTACTCCAAACATGACCTATGTGTTTGGCTTCAAATATTAGGCTCAAAACTCCAAAGTAGAATTAAAGAGACAAACGTTAAGACACCAAACAGCTCACAGATTAAATGTGTCAGGCTCCTGCTATTTGGGGTAAGGTAAAATGGGTAGGGCTGAATTCTAGTTCCTTACAGGTGCAAGAGGAACCACTGACATTATTTTTAATATTTTTTAAATGAGCAGATGTCCCAATCTAAGCCAAATAAAAAAGTGTCTGGACTCTGCATTTTTTATCCCATACTTGTTCTAGCACAAATGTGAGACGTTAAGGAACAAAAGCCTGGATCGGGACATCCCTTACACAGTAACACAGATTCACACTAGTGAGTTCTAATGAGATTGTTAGTGTTCCTGGTGAAAAACATTCCACACATCATTAGATCTGCTGCAGGACCTCGGACAAACTTACACAAGCCGGTGAAAGCAACTGGTGTGTTTGCACTTAAAACACACACACACACACACACACACACACACACACACACACACACACACACCTATGACCTAAGGTCTCTAAGCAGAAGGGTTTCTCACCTACACCTTCAGGAAGTGGGATTTTTTGGCCTGGTTGCACAGTGAGAGCAGAGCAGAGAGACAACATTAATAGACACACAGAGAGCGCTAGTGTGTGTGTGTGTGTGTGTGTGTGTGTGTGTGTGTGTGTGTGTGTGTGTAAAACCGGGCCATGCTTCAATAATGCATTTGAATGAAAGCATGGAGACAGTGATCATGTAACAAAGATCATGCAGTCAGCTGTGCTTCTAAAGGGACTGGAAACAAGGAACAGCAGCCATGGATTCTGGATTTTAATGCACCTTTAGTATCACTATCACATTTTTCGGGTTAGTACAGTCAGAACACTGCATTTTAAACAACATTTCCACCTGTACCTGTTGGATGGCTCAACAAAAATGAAACCTGAACAGGAATCGTAACTTCTTTGTTCAGATAAATGTAACAGTATTGATTACACTGTAAACAACAACAAGAAGAGTTTCAAGACTTAATAACAATGCAAAGCAGAACCTTAAGGTCTTCAAAAGTGTGGTCGATTTAACAGGCATTTTTACAAAGTTGCAGCAATACGAAGAACTAAGAGTCTGCAACATTAATAGAGTAGATATAGCAATATTTATAGGATTTTATCAATAAAAATTATTTGGCATTTTGGTGGCGTATATCATTTGAAAGTTGCAGCACCGAGTCTCTCACATGTTTCCCTCTCTCACTTCCTAAGCCTCTTGTTTGTAGAACGATTCCTCTGAGGTTTGCTGAGTGTGTTTTTGTGCTGCTGCCTCAGCTGGTTTGAGGCTGAACTTCATCATATTCATTCACAGAATTAATTTGGCTAAGCTGACTTTAACACCAACTGGTTTGCATCTTCTCAAAGCTAAACCACCACCGTTGACACAGAGGTTGCTGGTGCCTGTATTTTGTCTCCTGGGGCAGTTTGTTCACTTGTTTTTTAACTTTAGTTCTGTGCTTTTAGGTTGAACCCTAGCTCAGTTTGCACTACATGAACCTCTCAAGGTGTGTTTTTAACTGTTGTAAACACACCAGATAATGACAGAGTTACACAACATGTATCTCACATCTCAAATATAATAAGGAGATCAAAGGAAGGTAAGGATCAACTGACTGAAAAAAATAATAAAAAATTAGGTGAACTTAAGCTGGAAATAAAAGTCATTTGAAGGGAAGAGGGGGGAATTTTACAAACTCCAAAAGCTTTAATCAGGTGATCTGTGTTCACTGTTCACACTACGTGCAAATTAAAACATATACAAATATTACGTGCTATTTGGTGCTTCTTCGAAGTTTAAAAACGAGGCCCAAATCATGTAATGGGACTCACCTTTATCCACAACGTCCCAAACTTCCACTTTCACCACGTCATCAGTAGCTGTGGAGAAACCAGATTTACAGTTTAATAAAACCCTCCCTCACTCTCATCGTTATTCTCTCCTCAGTGTTTGCACACTTAAAACCCAAATAAGCAATAAGCTCACTAATCTGGGACCGGATCAGTACCACAGTGTTACGTACAAGCACTGGGGAGCTAAAACAGCACGGGCTCTAGTCTAGTCTGTAAGTATAATTATTATACAGCAGATTAATATGAGCTGTAGGGGATTTATTTACCTGGTCCATCACCTGTATCAGTAACAATTACACATCGCGAGAAAACAAAAAAAATAGCAAGGGGTTATTCTTTCAATTACTTAAACAGCCCAAGAACCAAAGTTTTATTAACAAAAGATGACGTGACTCTTACTCTTGTAGTTCCAGTGGATGCTGGTGACCTGGATCTCCTGTGTGGGGATGTACTCCTCCTGAAACTTCCCCCCCTGCAGGCGCTGCCACAGTGTGCTCTTCCCCGTGTTTCTGTCCCCGCGGATCACGATCTTCACTACAACAAACAGGCGACCAATAATAATTAACAATAAGTAACTTTGCTGTGGTGGGACACAACACGAAGATCCCTGGTTCGATCCCAGCCCACAATACACAGTGTGATGTTTTCAAATGTTGGGATCATTTGGTTAGATGGCGTGTCTAAACAATCTCAGGGTTCACATACACAAAATTGATAACGATGCAGAAGTGTGAGTTATTTGTTATTGTACCACACCACAGCGTTTTGGATTAGGAGTGTAATTAAAATAACAGATCACCATTAAATGGGTGTCTCCATACTTTTGGTGAACATACAAGCCAGAAAAACATGACCTATATGTTTTTTTACTTCTATCATTTGGGATTACACACTCCAAATCCCTTTCATTCTGTGACGGCTTTCTGCTCGTCACATGATTCATGAAGCACAGAGGGACTTACTGTTGTACTGAACCCCTTTGGCGAAACGTCTCTGAAGGCTCTGATTCATGGACTGCAGTCCTGCCGGAATGTTCTTGTCCCGCTGCTGGCCGGGCACCTCTGACCCCACCAGCTTCTTCAGAGCGGAGAACATCTCGACAGCTCGGCTTCGACCGACGAAAAGACGACGATTCAACCCCAAACCAGAGCAGGCACAGACCGTTAAGCTTTCCTTTGCTTATCTTCCATGTCTGAGGAAACGTCTGCTTTACGAGAACATAATTCAGAATCGGGAGTGTGGATTTATCCTCGTAGACGTGAAGTAAGCACAGTGCTGTGTCCTGCCTCCATTGACTTCAGGTGACCTATGAAGGAATCGTGCCATTCAATCAGACGGCACATGATTTTACAGTACGACAAAACTCACTTTGATTGGGAACATACCTTTTACATGCCTGAAGAACCTACCAAACCACAAACTGTCATTTGTTTGTGGGATTCAACCAGCTGTTAATATATATGTCTCCATTCATTGCAAACATGGTTTGTATTACATTAGATTGATCTGGCAGCACATCTAAGATTGTTTTTCCTCGCAAGCAGTGGACATGCTAGCACCATATCAAAGCTAAACCAGTCTCAACGTTCTTAAATCAAACAGTATGTAAGTCCTTATTGGCTGGAACACAGCATTATACACCACACCTTTAACCTAAAGTACTGGTCTGTGTTTAATGTTCTTCGGGGATCAAAACATGCATTTTTACCTTATAAGGAGAATGGACATAAATTAAAGAGGTAGATCACCTCAATATAAAGGTTTATTCCAAACTAGATAAGCACAATAAAAAAAGCACAAAACTAATTAACTGTCTTATCTTGGTCAGGGTCAAAGGAGAGCTGGTGCCTAGACAGAACCACAGGGCACAAGGCAAGAGCGATCCTAGGCAGGGTGCCAATCTATGTTATGGCACATCCACTCACACATTAGGGACTCTTTAGAAACACCAATTAACCTAAAGAGAACGTGAGAGGAAACCCACACAGACACGGGGAGAACATGCTAACTCCACACAGATTGGGCCCCGGGTCGGGATCGAACCGAAAATCTCAGAGCTGTGAGGCGGCAGCACCAAACTGATTTCACTCATTCATTTCACTAAGGGTAAAAAACCTGCACTGCAGAGACTGAACTGTTATTAATAACGGGAACACAAGCTGAACGTCACTCCCTCGATAAAACAAACTGAATTTTTTTTTTTATTTCGCATTTATAATATTACACGACTTACTTCAAAAACAGCGCAACGTTTGCTTAGAAAACAATTCGAACCGATAAAACAACGTCGATTTGGCCACCGCTCTCCAGAAGGCAGGTTCGATTCCAAACGGCTCCCTGCTCCCTACAGTGAACCCCTATCCAGGACGGGAATCAACTGAATCTGCGCCCTATCTAGGCCACTCGTTTCACCATACGTATCCATGTGGGATTCAGCCTCGCTCTACTACGCTAAGCTAGCTCTTCTTGACAAGCGGTCCGTAAAGACCCCCTAATCGATATTACTAACACAAGTTAAGGTAAAATTATACTTACATTAAAATGACGATTCATGTCTAAGAATCATGGCATCTTATTTCCTTCTGGGTGAGGGATAAAGAGACAGATAAGGCTTACAGTACGGACACATCAGCATACAAATGCCTCTAGTCGAATGCAAAGGGGTGGAGTAAGAGTGTCCCGCCTTCTTCTCTACGATTGGTCAGAATCATTACAATCTGTTCTCTGATTGGATCGTTGTGTCAATCACGGATGCTACGACAAGCCGTGTTCTAATCCACAACGTTTTTAAAAAACATAATAAAGTAGTAACTACGATATTAATTTACTCATTCATTCATTATCTTATAACTTATCCTGGTCAGGGTCGCGGGGGAGTCGGTGCTTAGTCGGCGACACAGAGGACAAGGCAGGAACAAGCCTAGACAGGGTTCCAATCCATCGTAGGGCACACAGTAAGGGCACTTTGGAAACACCTATTAACTTAATATATCTTTGGAAGGTGTGAATAAAGCGGACTACCCGGAGAAAACCCACACAGACACAAGGAGAACATGCACAGGTGGAGCCTGGGATATGAATCGAACCGGGGATCTTAGAGCTGTGAGGTAGCAGGGCCAAAAAAAAGTTTTGTTATACTAATGGTTCTGAGCCCGATCCCCGTTCCCACTGAGTGATGGTCCATCCCAGATCCCTCCGAGCCCAGAGAGGTGGGCGGAGCTTCTGGTTGTTTCTTTTTATCACAGTAACGTTGTAAGTGGGGTTTGTGAATGTAACTCTGTATTGTAGATCTTGATAAAGGTTTGATAAAGTAATCCGGTGCCCATGTGCTTCTATCAGATATTGATGAATGAAACTTCTTGATTTGGTTCCGTCCGAGGATCGGAGTCACGGCTCTTCAGTTTAGGCTTGTGCCCTTTACTCACCAAAATTTCTCCAGATTTCTTAAATAATTTAATGTTATTATGCACTGTAAAGAGGGATATATATGTAAATTTCTTGGATACCTCATTGTTTTCTCATGCATTTGTTGACAAACTGGAGATCCTCCACCCATCTTTGCTCCTCAAAGCCTGTTTTTAAAGCTGCTTTTGTATCAAATTATTACAATCACCTTTGAAATAAAAAAACACATTACCCCAACAATATGATTTTTAATGTAAAGTATTCATTTTACTAGTAACAGCATGTGCGATGGTACATGGGACTCAGTGTGTGTTATAAACAAAGACGTACAAGTTTACAATTCAGTTCCCTAATATAGTCTTAACTAAAGGTTCACTGTTAATGTAGCACTGCTTTTAAAACTCAAAGACATCCAACCGTTTTTTATCAATGAACCCAGTGAACCTGCTGCTGCTCTTCTCTCACTCAGTAGCCAGTGTTTTTGATGGTGATCTTCTGAGCCTCCTTGATGATATAATCCTTGATCCCTGAAACAAAAGCCACAGTGTTAAAAAGGTTGCTCCAAATTTGGTACATGAAGGTCTCAAAAAGAGATGGCATACTCATGTCTCACCCTCACGCAAAGATTTCCCATCAGACGAGAGATGCCAGTATCTGCGGTCGGTCTGCCGAGCCTGTTCTCCATTCACCTGACTGAGGAAAGGCCCCCAGAGAGAGTTCTCATGTTCAAACCTGCAGCACCGAATCAAATGGACAGAATTGCCTGTGTTATACATGTGTGTGTTATTTGTACTGGTGGAAGGTGCAGGTAAGTATTATAACATGGGCATCTATCACCGATATTATGTCAATTTTTAGATCTTTCTAGTTAGTGGGGTTCTATTTAGCGTTCAGATTACTCTTCCAGGTAAATGTCTAAGATTAAAGAGACTGACGTGAAGCCCGTCTGCTGTGTCTGAAGCATCATGAGAACATCGAGCAGCGATGAGCCTCTGGGAACGTCCATCTGATACTGGAATGATGTGCCGTCTGCCTTCCGGACCTCCAGCTGAATAGGGACTCTCTGGTCCCCGAGGGTCGGTAAGATGTGGGTAACTGGCATGTCATCCAGAGTGAGAGAGTCTGTCAGAATAAAGCATAATTATCATATTAATATAAAAGGAAGTACTGTAAGATTACAGCATCAGCATCCAGTAATTCAGTGAGGAGAGCAAACTGGATCTAAGCAGTATGGATAAACGAGTGGAAGGTCCAGATACACAACTGCACAAGAGATGTGATCAAAAAAGGTCAAACTGTGAACAAACTGTGTTACACACATTTTTTGACTACTTGCACATGTTTGTATTTCACCCTGGACCTCGAAGTTCTCTGGAAATCTGCACGAGAGAGAGACTCAAAATGTTTCCAAAAATCTTACAGAAAAGAAGCAGTAAGTTGAGGTGAGACCGTGAATTAGTCCAGGGGTCAGAACATCAATTAGGTTAGATGATCCACCCACCCCACTGGATTTGGCTAACTGCCACTTTCTCTTCCCCGAAATTAAATCAAGCTGAAGGGTCACAGCTGTGAGTGGGCGATACGAGCTAAAGTTAATATTACGGGACAAATATCAATCAGAACGATATTAATATAACATCACGATATACCTATAAATAAATAGAAGGAAAAATAAATAAGAATGTTTTTATTATTAATAACTTCTAAAAGTCACTCAAAAAACAGCCATAAGCATTATAAAATCAAAACAATAAGAGTGAATAATTCCCAGGAGAAAAACGAACCTTTCTTTATTGTAATAGTAAAGATTTGCACTTAAAGCAGAACTGCTGAAGCATCAAACGTAAACTGCATTGGAAATTAAAGCATTTGAATTGTTCCTCAGTTTAAAAAGTGTTTTCCCATCAGAATAAGAATGGTAGCTATAAAGATTTAAACTCTGTATACTGGAACTGTTAACTAATCCTGTAAGTTTAACACTTAATTTCAAGCTTCTTTTCCGCCCCTCATTTAACCACAATGTAAAATTTACTGCTGTTTTTTTCACCCTACAGGAAGCCCAACTTATTGAGGGATTCTGGATTTGGTGCTGTAGCTACATTTCCACCACTACTGAACTTATGGCAAGAATGCATAACCGTTTCACTCTTCATTTTATCCATTGTATGGAAAACTCCATTAATATCCACATATATCCAAATTAAAAGCAGATATTTGTTTGTTACAGTCTTTTTTTATCAGATCTCATACAGAGAAAGGCTTACAAGCTCAAAATGTTAAAAACAAATCCCTGTATTTGGGTCCTGACCTTGCTCGTTGCGACACTGCAGGTTCCTCAGGTGGAGATACGAGCGCTGTTGGAGGGCAGGGAGAGCCTGAGAGATGGCCATGGGGTTTTTGTAGGAGCCACTCCTGACGTCTGACCAAAGAGCCTTGACGAACGTGGAGTATTCTATCACATCACTGCTCATCGCTATTAAAGCCTGACAGAAACAAGATCACATGGTAACATCAGGGTTACGAGCAGCTACGGTTCAAAACTCATCTCCGGTTGTGTTTAGATTTATTTTTAAAAGCTGCTCAGGACCCTGGAGGGACTGATGGAACTGCTGTCACTTTTGTCTCTCCTGGAGAATACAGTCTATAAGTTGTGCCTGACCTGGTAGGAAGGGACCTCTGGGGCTCAAACCCGGGCCACTCTTTATGGTTTGAGTGCCCATTTGTTACTTATTAATCACATATAATCAGCGCAGGTTGAGTCTTACCTGCACTGTGATGCCGGACCTGGACTCACTAGCCTTAAGCTTTTTGATGATGGCAGACAGGGACCTATTCAGCTCATCTACATCTTTCACTGGAATTTCTGCGTCCTTTAGGCACTGCAGTGCCATGCCCGCCATGGCATAGGAGTCTGAGAATGTTGAGAGAGCAGAGATGATGTTTGAGGACAAACCGTTTATGTCAGGTGTGTCAAAAACCTCAAAGATTTTTATACACTGAGCTGTTAAATCTTCTACATTCACACTGTCCATTTGATCAGCTCCTCTAACCATATGGCTGCACTTTGTAGTAACAATTACAGACCGAAGCGTTAGTTAGTTGCGCCGGTACGAGTGGTTCAGACCCAGCAGTGCTGCTGGAGTTTTTAAACACTGTAAAGTCAGAGACAGTTGCTCTCTGTTACATTTATCTAGAATAAATCTCAGTTTAACAGTGTTGGACCTGTGCGAGCTCACCTGTGCACAAGGTGTCTCCATGAGTGATCTGGCCGTGCAGGACAGCGTGCATGAGCTTATGGCTGACGTGGATGTTGACTCTCACCCCACTCACACACAGAGCCAGGATTCCCAGTGCATACTGATAGTAGTTGGTCATGGGGCGATGGCTGACTGAGGAAGGAAAGGAAGAAATAGAACATTTTTAAAAAAGGCGTTCAAACATCCACCCAAAACAAAACCGGTACGAGACTCACACGTGATGTGCTCCTTCTCCATCTCCAGCTGCCCCTTCAGGAGCGCGATCACGGTTTCACTAGTCTCGCCTGTGTTCAGTGTCAGGCCGCTCAGGTCATGGCAGGACGATTTCAACGCCAGGGCGTAGAGAGCCAGGCGCCCAACCACCAGCTTCTTCTCCTTCAGAGAGCTGAGATGAAAAGAGATGACCGTGAATGCGTCTGTCACATCGGAGGGTAATGGAAATGGAATAATAAGAGCTTTCATACTCCTCAAGGTCTTCATGAAACTTGCTCTTGAGCTGGTTGAGGTACTGGGCCTCCCGTGCCAGGTTGTGGACCGGCGAGAGGCGCAGGGCGATGTGCACACTTGGGTTGGGCAGGGAGTCCTGAACTTCGGTGTAACGCAAAAGCTCCTTGTTTAGCGAGAGCAGGAGCTCATCATGATCCGAACCTGCAAGGGTTAAGGAGCAAATAAAACCAAGAGACACCAGATCACAGTTGTGCAGCCTGGGCCGACACCGGTGCCGGGAACACAGATAGCTGACAACCAAAATACAACTCCCCAGAGGTGGGGCTCAAACCAGATTGGCCTATCAGGGTTCTTGCTGCACCCTATAAATTCCGGGATGACCGAAGGTCCAGGGTCTATCCTGCAGTTCTAAGGGTTCATGTGACCTTACCTTCCTTGTGATGATGAATGACTAAAGGAGTTTTCCTGTATTGCTCAATGTTATCTTTGTTTATTCAAAGAGAGTAAAGTTCAGCCAAAGCGTCCGTGATGACGAAATCTTCATCCATGGTCCGATCACAGGGACACTGGGTTCCCAAAACCGTGGTCAGACAAAATCAATAAGAATCAAGAGACAACTGCAGCTTAAATAATCATTCAAATCAATAAGTGAAAAAAAAAACTTTTAAGGGCTGCAAGAATTCCAAAGAATATTTCATCTACAATTTTGTGTTTATAACAATGAAAAAGAAACAATAAAAAAAAAATCAAGAATGGAATGTTAAAGAAATGAGGAAGAAACTACTAAATAAACATAAAATAAAATGAGTATAGAATTAAAAGGAGATATGAGTAGACAAATATAGAATGTATAAATTAAAAAGAAAGAACAAACTAAAACAAAAATAAAAATGCAATCAAAGACAAGTGAGGAAGTATGTGAAACAAAAAGGAATAAAATGCACATTTAAAAAAATGAGAAAATGAGAAGGTTGTAAAGAAATAGAAATGAAAAGCAAAGAAGCATGCTGAAGGGAAAAATTCATAAAAAACAACATGATGGAAATAAAAAGGTGGCTGAAATGAAAACAATTAAAGAACAACTTTAAAAAAAGGAGAGAAAAGAAAAGAAAACCATTTTATAGTTAAAAGTCCTTAAATACAGCTAATAGAAACGCAATGATTAATAACAAATGAAAGGAATAAATATATTGTATGTAATAAATAAAGTTATTACCATATGGTTTAGCTGCAGTCAGTGTAAACAGGGCTGATATAAAGAAGAAAATCTCCTTCATCTGGAAAAAAACGAACATTTACTATTCAGTTAAACAAATCTCACATAAAACGCCTTGTGGATTCTGTATTATTTCACTTTGTGCTCACATTAAAATGAGATTAAAGATGAACTAAAGACGGTCTAAGCTGTTAAATTCACAAGTGACTCCCTCACACTGATGAACTGTAAGGTCTGGTCATCACATGACCAACTACAAAGCCAAGGTGGAGCTAAAGACTAATACAAACTATTACAAAGTGAAGTGTTTTTGATTTGTCTGGATCACTTGTTATAACAGCTGTTTGTTTATTTGTGCCATTACACATTTAGCAGCACTTATGCACAGCGGTTTTGACAATTGATAGCTTTTAAATACAATCAATTGTGGGTTAAAGGTCTTGCTCGGGACCCAATAGTGGCAGCTTGGCAGAGGTGGGATTTGAACCCTGGACCTTCTGGTCCTGGACAATTTTAAATGAACTGGACGTTTTTTAAATGGACTTGACGCAGTTTGCTTAAAATGTGTGTGACTGCCGCCATAGAGTCTGCGCTAATTTGTTTTCAGCTTCCTACCAGCATTGATCCTCGGCCAAGGTCATGCTAACAAAAACAATCCCCCAGGAGAGCAGCACACAGAGACGCTCTTCTTCCCCCGCTTTATGCCTTTGTTGCTGTTTCCTGTTGCGAGTCTTGATCTTTATGTTGTGTGTTTGTGCATAACAGAGCACAATAACAGAATTTGTGCAGAGGTGGTTTTTTATTTATTTTTTTCAGTTCCCAAACTGTCCTCATTAATGAGAATAGTCTGGGGATGTTCTGTATTATTCCTATCCTAACTATAAAGGTGATGCTTTGTGTGGCAGTAATGTGGAATTACATGTCAGTGTTCCACTGCAATTTATGTTTATTTTTAGTTGCAAACTACATAATATCTATTTTGTCCATTCCATGTTGTTTTGTGTTTGTTTAGGACTTTTGGATTAGAACTACAAACTCCCGCTAACTGACTACAACTCCCAGAGTCAGACTGCGCATGTTCTACAATGTTTATCTCGCTGTTTATTTAACCCGTTTCGATTTTGTATTCAGACAGGATCCCGATAACCCGCGTTCCTGCTTCTACATTCGGATTTTATTTAGACTACTCGGATTAGGACTACAAAATGAGATAATCTACTACAAATCGCTTAGTCTCGCGCCTTCCAGAAATGTCTCGCGGGTTCTGCACTCAGTTCACGCGCAAACTCTCGTATGATTTCTGCGGACGGTTTTTCGCCTTGCGTTTTATCGTGAGTTATTGCTTTGTTTGCTGGTTAATTGGAGTTTAAAAGGAAACCACTTAGAAAGGTAAGCAGTTACGGCATGTAACTACTGAGTTAAAAAGGAGAGTTTAGTGCGTTATAGATAAAACGGCTGAGAGAGTTCGGCCCGAATAGTTCGAGCGAGAGTATATGGGGCAGTATTTTAAATTGCCACTTGTTTGAAAACGTAGTGCACTAGCTAGCAGTGGTTTCGCTCTGTGTATGTTAGTGTAGTACATGGTATTTGGGATACGGTCTGTTTGGCAGGCGGTGTAACGATAACTAAACCGATGACTGTGATTACTCGTCTAGATAACTGACTACAAATATTAAATAGTTATTTATTTTATTAGTTAACTGCCATTTTAATATTTTTGTTGGTTTAAAGTGTATAAGTATTGTTTAACAGGATTTATTTACCTACCTGGCGATGCAAACAGGTTGCTTATGGTGGGCGGTAATGTTGTAATATAGGAATAGTTTGGACCTCCATGACCGTGAACAGGACAAACAAGGACACGATGTTCATTCATTATCGTATCCATTTAATCCTGGTCAGGGTCACGGGAAAGCTGGTGCCTAACCGGCAACACAGGGCACAAAGCAGAAAAAAACCTAGATAGGGCACTAGTCCAACATGGATAATGCACTTTGGAAACACCAATTAACCTAACACACATGTATTTTAAATGAGGGAGGAAACTGGAGTACCCCGGAGAAAACCCACGGGGAGAACATGCAAACTCCACACAGGCAATGCTCGGGGTCAGGATCTAAACGGGGATCTCTGAGCTGTGAGATGGCAGTGCCAACCACTGTGGTGCCCAGATAGAATGTTTGGGCCAAATAATAATAGTGGCCTAAAAGAGGAAAATGTTCTTTAAAGTGTCCTGATTAGGGTCAATCAGGAACAACCTGTGCCCAGAGCCTCCTTACTGAGTGATAACAAAAAAGTAATAATGTATAAATAATAAAAGCCTTGGGGGCTTATTGTAAAATAAATTGCTCCGTCCTTTATGAACCATGCCTGATATAATTCAGCATAAAAAAAGTTCTTGCTGTTTTGACAGTGCCGTCTCTGCAGGATGCACAGCGCCAGTCCAGGGAGCAGGGAACTGGGGGTTTTGCCCTCGAAGTACTCCACCCTGCCTCGCTTCACAGCTCCCGACATGAGCTCATACCATCTGCCGGGAAGCTCCACAACCAACTCGTAAGATATATTTTAACCGTGTAACAGCCATAATTCCATAATTAAACTTAATCGCAAGTATGTGTAAATTCGTATTATCTTCCATTTTCCCTTAGAAGCTGGGAGGTGAGGTGTCTGAGGAAACACAGAAGGAGGGCCGATGATGAGTAAGTTGTTACCTGGTATCATGCAGAGCAAACTTTCTGCTCAGTCTAGTCTTGGTTCTAATCCTAATCAGTCCCTCTTATAGAGGCTGCAGCGCTAAGAGGCCAAAGCTGATGGAAGAGGCAGGTCTCTCTGAGTACTCGTGCCCTGAACCCAGTCATGGCTGGTTATCAGAATGCACTTCCACCCCCACTTCCAGTCCATTACAAATCCGTCCTGCTCCTGTCCAGCTTTATCCAGAACCTCAGCTCGACCCTTCAGCCCCAGCCAAAGCAGAAGTGGAAGGTTTCGGTATGGAGGTGGAAGCAGCACAGAGGCAGCTGCAGGAGATCGAGGACAGGTGAGTTTAATGTTCTACATTTTCTGCGTGATGGATTTTAATAGTGCGCCCTCTACTGGCTATCTAGATACATTTATCTATAAGTAATTAGTCTATAAAGCCTCATACATTTTTACTGTTAAATAAAAGTAAATTTTGGTACCAACACCCTGAGTTCTGCACAAAATCCTACACACAGAACACATTTTTTTGTTACTCACATACGCTCCTGTGGTGCATCAGAGATCTGAGTCGCGATGGTGCCTGCTGACCAGGCCGAGCTTGCTGTGTGGGCACGACTGGCAGTGCCCGAAGGAGGGGAGGTGGTAATCCCCAAGCGCTGGCATCGGCAGTTCCTGCCCAGCCCTCTGTCAGACTGGTGTCTGGTCCAGATCAAGCTTCTGCCTGCACCCAGTGGGTACCGATGCAGAAGCCACCAAAACCCCACAAAAGAACAAGAATGAGTGACAGAAATAAATAATAACAGAAATAAAAGAAAGTGCAACCTGAAAGACAAACAAGAAAGATTAAAAAGAAAGAATCAACTAATGAGCAGAAAAATGAAAGAAACGGGGGGAAAAAAGACAGAACAAGCTGTAACAACGAAGTAAGTAAATGAAAGAAAAACAATAAGTAACAACAAAATGATCCAAACAGAATAAGAAACAAATTTAAAAAGTGCTAACAATAAATAAACAGAATAAAAACAAATCTAAAAAGAGCAAACAAAAAACCCAGCAAGAAGAACAGAATAAAAAAAGAACAAACGGAATAAAAAAATTTTATTTAAAAAAAAGGCAAATTCAATAAAAACCAAATTAAAAAGAACAAACAATAAACGGAAATCTGCTCTCCAGTTCTTTCACATTTATCCAAACCTGTAATCCCTTCATATCTCTGAACTGACAGGACTTTAAGGGTGTATTCACACCAGCACTGTTTGGTCCACTTAAAACGGACCAGAGTTCGTTTCCCACGCTGATCCGGACCTTTTGTGCAGGTGTGAATACAAACCAGCGAACCCTGATC
>JAVSBU010000074.1:588662-598955 GCA_033118015.1 Loricariichthys derbyi | reverse complement strand
ATGAATGAGATCATCAGAGGTACAACACAGGTTAAACAACTAGGAGATAAAGTTAGAGAGGACAGACTGAGATGGTTCACACATGTCCAGAGGAGGGACAATAGGTATATTGGTAGAAGAATGTCAGAAATGCAGAAAAAGATGAAGCGGAAGGCCAAAGAGGAGATATATGGATGCATTTAGAGAGGATATGGAAGTAGTTGGTGTGAGGACAGAGGACAGAGTGAGATGGAGGAGGATGACTTGCTGTGGCGACCCTTGAAAAAAGGGAAAAGATGGAAGAAGAAAAAGAAGTGGTGAATAAGAGAGGCAAGGAGTTGAGATGAGATAGAAAGGCTTTGGGACTTGATATGAAAAGAGAAATTAAGTTGAAGCTCCGGAAAAAGAATCAAGACTTTAAGATAAACGGGAGGCAGGAGTTTGACTCAGAGATGAAAAGAGAAAATCAGCTTAGAGATGAAAAGAGGAAGAGGAAATAATTTAGCAAAAACATAAACAAGATGAAAAGGGTGAAAAAAAAACCTGGGGCTTGAAAAATGTGAATCGAAGCACAGTGCCAAAAAGGGAAAAATGACAAACAAAATGAGGAGTTCAGACTTAAAGCCTTGAGAAATGGAGGGAGGAGAAGAAAGAAAAAGAAGAGAATATATAGATGCAGGAAAAACTGCAGATATGAGGAGGAGAAAGGGAGGAATAGAGTGGAGGAGCAGAAAAAGGGAAAGGAAATGTACTGGAAGGAATGGAGGTAGATGAGAGAGGAGAAAGAGGGGAAGGAGAGAAAAGAAAAGAGAGAAGAAGAGAGAGAAGTAAGAGAAGATGAATGATGGGAGATGAGAGAGAGAGAAGCCTCCTGCAGCATGAAGAGGATCAGAGGCTGTATCAGTGGTGAAGATCAGCGTTCCCGAGATTCCTGGGATGGCCGGTATACAGTCTGCTGGTATTTTTTGAAGGGGGTGAATGGGCCCCTCTGTTGGGGTGATGATGGAGTGCTCAGGATTATGAAGGTGCATCAAATGAGCGAGGGATGAGGGTGTCAACAATACCTGCTCTGTTCTCCGGCTGACGGACTTCAGCGATCCTGATCCAGTTTTCGGATGGTGATAAGGGGGCAGGAGGCCTCTGGTTATTGTAGTGGTGAAAATGACTGTAGATCTCTGGGGGTATTTTTAGCTCTGTGGTCAAAAACTTAGTGTTGTCTACTTAACATCATTTGTATCGGGGAAAGTTCCAGCAGGGTCCTGAGATGTTTCTGTTTATTTTAGCCCCTTTCCACTAATTCAACAGGATATTTGCAGGTCCCCATGTGTCCCCACATCAGTCAGTGTCTCAGATGTGTCTCAGGCCTGTTTCCCTGTCTTGGGGTTTCTTTGTTTGCAGTCTCTTGGCTTTGTTGGGATGTCAGGGTCTCATTTTGGGTTTTTCTCAGACTGTCTTAGGGTGTATTCACACTATGCCCAGGTGAGCAATATAACTTCGGTGAAGAATAAGCAGTATAGAAAATGAAAAATATATAACGATTAAGGCTTTTGCACAGCACTGTACATCATCATCTGTCTCCTGGAAGCTGCTCTGCGTCTCGGTGTTTTCTCTGGAGATTCTCTCTCTCTCTGGTGTGGTGCAATAGTGGTGTGGCCATCATGTATTGGGTGGTAATAAAGGAGCTATAGAGGAGTAATAAAATGGAAGAGGAACAATGCTGTGATTACATCTATAAAGTAACAGCTAATAAACTCTTATCTTTCTCACTTTCTCACTCTCACTATATCTCAGCACTACAAAGAACAATGTATTATTGCGCACATCAGGGCTTGGGGGTCGATTTTGGGCCTTCGGCGCTGTTTACGCTTTGATATTTATTGGCACTCGATCAGATCTTATTTCGTTCTTGCCAGACTTGGAAGATTACCCAATCTAGTATCACTCTGATGCACAGGTTATGGCACTGTGATTTCACACCAGTGCAAGTATTATATGGAGGAGAATGTCCAGGGTTCAATCCCCAGAAGTGCCAAAGTGCTGGGCCCTTGAGCAAGGCCCTTAAGCCCGTTGCTTAGATGTTTTAAGGATGAAAGCATTTTTAGTTTCTGTTTGGTGTCGCTATACAGTTCTCGGTATCTGTGTCTTAAGTCTCCACCCTATATGTTATGGTCCTGGTACCATCTATCTTGCGGTGACCTGGTGTTTCTCTGTCTCCGTATGACTTGTTTACTATGTGTTGGTCCGTCTCCGTGTGTCCGTATGCCTCGGTGCATCTCTGTCTCCTTTGCAATGTGGAAGTGGTTTTGCGCTGTAGAGGCCGAACAATGCTGCACTTGTGAGCCTTGTCACTGCACAGCTGGATTTCTACACTTCTACCCTCCAGTGTTTGAGTCATCAGTCTCGAAATTAGCAGAACGCTGAAAAGCAGTGTGATTTACCGTACGAGTTTGGTGTTAACAGGCTTTATTGCCTCCCTTATTTATCGTCAAGGTTCTGGAAAGAATCAGCGACTCAACGACCAATCAACACGAGCGTTCAGTTTAGAGCGAGGCTCAGAAACCATCCCAAAATGTGTCACAATTGGAAAATAAGTGCTTAATATCATCATTGTTTCATCACAGCTCTGTGTTCATCTGGCATCATCGTAAAACAGCTCCAGAGAAACATCTCTCTCCTGGAAGCTGCTCTGCTTCTCGGTGTTTACTCTGGAGATTCTCTCTCTCTCTGGTGTGGTGCAATAGTGGTGTAGCGTTGCCGTCACATATCGGGCGGTAATAAAGGAGCTATAGAGGAGTAATAAAATGGAAGAGGAACACAATGCTCTGATTACATCCATAAAGTAACAGCTCATATACTCTTATCTTTCTCGCTTTCTCACTCTCACTATCTCTCAGCACTACAAAGAGCCCTGTGTTATTGCACACATCGGGGCTTGGGTATGATTTTGGTCCTTTGGCGCTGTTTACCCTTTCATATTTATTGGCGCTCGATCAGATCTTATTTTATTCAGTGCTGGCACCAGTCCCGAGTGATTACACAGTTCAGTCCTGCTCTGATACACTGGTTTCACCTCGGTGTGTTTTTATCTCTGCTTATTAGTGCTATCAGAATAATATCAGTGTTGTTATAATTACTTGATTAAGTACAGTATATTACTCACAGTAAGTACAGTACAAGTACAGTTTATTATTCAGTCTGTGAGAAAGTTTAGCATTAGGGCTAAGGGAGTGTGATATCTGGTTATTTTCTGGGATTTTGTCGGTAACTATAATTAGGCCACACTCTGGCACTGTATGTCTTAGGTATTCAGAACCATTCTCTCAAACTCCTGAACTGGCCCCATGTCTTTCGTGATTTAACTGGCGACAGTATTTTGTTATGCCTTGCTATCTTTTCCTTTTCTTGTCTTCCAGTTTTTCTAGGTTTGCTGAGCTTTTGTTCTGGTATCCTGGTTGGTTTACGCCTGTATGAAGTTAGTCATAATCTTATTCTGTAGGGTGGTGTGCAGATGATGAAATAAGTTTGTTCTCAAGCTACATTTAACGGCTGCCAATTTGCAGGTTGATGTCTAGCAATTAAATGTAATAACGTAGACTGCGTGGCTGTGGGTGTCTGTATTTTGTCTCGTGCCGGAGTTTGTTCACTCATTTTTAACTTGTCATGCGTGTTTTGCTCATTTTGCACGTTTCTCAGGGCGTGTGTGCCTGCCTACATGACGCAGTGAATACTTGAATTTAAGGTGTGTTTTCTGCTGTTTTTTTGCATAGTGAATGACATGCTCAATAATGTCAGCTTGTACATTGGTAAAACAACAATTACGTTATCGTAGATGTATCACGCACCCCTAGCCACCTAGGTTATAGTCTGATAGATTTTGGATTACGCCTAGTTTAATCCTGCCCTGTGGAAATGTAACAATAATAGACTATCTTGATATGATGGCATAACTTTAAAGCCACATTACTTAAAAGTGCCATAATTCATTTGAAGGTTTCAAACTTGGTTGAGGTTTGGATCTGTGGTCTGTGATTTACGATAAACCCCCCAACAATAGCGTACTGAATGGTAGTTTAGGTCGTTTTCTCAAAAGCGGCGGCCTTTGGATCCGTGAAGCAGAAGGAAGATGATGTCATGTCTTTGGGAAAATCACCGAGGGGAGTCGAAGCTCCAGCTCGCTTTCTTCTTTTGTCTCCGTCCCTCCCTCTGCCTCTTTCCCTTCTCTCCTTCCTCCTTGAAAAAAAAGCTTATTTTTATTTATGGGGGTTCATCCTAAAGGTTGGTCTTTATTACTGCATTCAGGAAACGCAAGCTGAATGGTCCAACCACAGGGTAAAAAGAGTGGGGTAAAGTTTCCGACTCAGTTTGGCCGTGTTTGCAGTGGGGGAGGGGGTAAGATAGCATGAGAGGTGTGTGTCAGGGAGGGGAGGGTGGGCAGAAACAGAACGGATAATAAAATCCCAGCCTGGCATCCACACGTGGACCTCGGCTTCTTCAGCGCCACAAAGGAAACCAGTAAGAGATAAATCTACAAAGAGCTGATTAGGAAGCAAGAAGAAACTCTAAACTCTGCTCTGCACTATAAGGGTTAATCCCATCCAAAAATACCCCCTCCAACACCACCAGCCGTCTTTGTGTGAGGGCTCTTGGTATTAAGGACTTGAGAAGGTTGATGCCTGTGTAAGGAATGTGTGTGCAAAGCTGCAATACATAGTGGTGGAATTGTTAAGCAAAAAAATCAAAGCCTATCTGGAATGGACATGGGTCAGTGTTGCAGCGCTCTGCCTCCCTCAAACACAGCCAGTCCTGCCTGCAGGACTCCTGACTCTGTAGTGGGTTAGACATTTTTGAGGAAGGTGTCGACCATGAAGGCATTGTGTTGTTGCCTGACGATGCACGTCTACACACTGCTACCCACACTGCTGATACTCTCCAAAAACTTTTTTGTTGTTTTGAGGTATTGGAGCATCTTTCCTATTGCCCTGAATTTTCATGTCTGATGAAGGGGTGCAGACTTGCAGGCTTGCAGCTCAGCATAACATTCTTTGAGACATTGACAGATGGACAAAGTGTATTGAAAACCATTTTTTATGAACAAAATTATGTATTTGTCTTTTCTGAAAGGGCATTTTTGCAGATAATTGTTGACTCACCCTCGTTTATTAAACATGGCTCCAAAAATTGTACTTGTGTTATTCCTAGTAAGTCAAGATACACTGTGCAAATGTTTTAGGCAGGTGTGAAAAAATGCTGTAAACTAAGAATGCTTTCAAAAATATAAATAATAATTGTTTATTTTTATCACTTTACAAAATGCAAAGTGAGCGAACAAAAGAAAAATCTAAATCAAATCAATATTTGTTGTTACTACACTTTGCCTTCACACCAGCATCAATTCTTATAGGTACATTTGCACAAAGTCGGAGATTCTGTAGGATTATAGCGAGGTGTATGATCAACCAATTATACCAAACAGGTGCTAATGATCATCAAATTCACAAGTAGGTTGAAACACAGTCATAAATGAAACAGATACAGCTGCGTCTGAGGCTTAAAACTGGGTGAGGAACAGCCAGACTTTGCTACCAGGCTGAGGTTGTGGAGGACAGTTTCATGTCACAGGTCATAGACCATGGCAAGACTGAGCACAGCAAAAAGACTCATGGTAGTTATACTGCATCAGCAAGGTTTCTCCCAGAAAAAGATTTCCAAGCAGACTGGGGTTGCAAGATGTGCTGTTCAAGCTCTTTTGAAGAAGCACAAAGAAACAGACAACGTTGAGGATCGTAGACGCAGTGGTTGGCCAAGGAAACTTAGTGCAGCAGATGAAAAACACATCAAGCTTATTTACCTTTGAAATCAGAGGATGTCCAGCTGTGCAATCACCTCAGAACTGGCAGAAACCAGTGGGACCCAGGTACACCCATCTACTGTCCGGAGAAGTCTGGCCAGAACTGGTCTTCATGGAAGATTTGCAGCCAAAAAGCCATTCCTCCAACATGGAAACAAGGCCAAGCGACTCAACTATGAACAAAAACATAGGAACTGGGGTGCAGAAAAATGGCAGCGGGTGCTCTGGACTGATTAATCAAAATTTGAAACATTTGGCTGTAGCAGAAGGCAGTTTGTTCTCCGAAGGGCTAGAGAGCGGTACAATAATGAGTGTGTACAGGCAACAGTGAAACATGGTGGAGGTTCCTTGCAAGTTTGGGGCTGCATTTCTGCAAATGGAGTTGGAGATTTGGTCAGGATTAATGGTATCCTCAATGCTGAGAAATACAGGCAGATACTTATCCATCATGCAATACCATCAGGGAGGTGTATGATTGGCCCAAAATTTATCCTGCAGGAGGACAACGACCCCAAGCATACAGCCAATGTCATTAAAAAATATCTTCAGATTTGTTGTTCCGTGAATCAGCTTCTCTCATGAATGACTTTGAGTACTTAATTTGCACCAGGAAATTCATTTAATAAGTTAACCTGCACTTGGAAAGCTATAAAAAAAAAAAAAAAAAAAAACTTTCTTACTATAAGTAAAATGCGGAGTCAAATTTGGAACAGTGAGAACAGCATGTTTGTAGTTTGACCACGTTTTTGGTTGTTTATTGTTTCAGATTGTTAACTGGGCTCTCTGTGTGAGAGAATGCGGGAGCATTTGGTTAAAAGTTCTGTCAAATCGAATAAACAGCACGATCCATGATGCTGTAAAACCATTTTTGATGAATGCGCTACCACATATTTTGACTAAAACCTTCTCAAGGAAGAGCAGAGGAACTGTGTGACCCTGCATCACTAGTCTTGTGTTCCAGCCATGGCACAAATTCAGCGTTACCCCCTTTTGAAGATCATCCAAATAGCTTCCGGCTCTGCTGTTGCTTGGCGTCTGAGCTCCTCCCTGAAGGAATATAACCGGAGAGCTGGCCCGGTCCGAGCAGCTCCAAGTTTCTTCCTCGCACTGCTCGAGGAAATGGCCTCACTATGTTTATTCACATTCCCATTTCCTTTGGAACGTCATCAGGTGGCGGAGTGGTGTGATTCCTGGAGAGACGTTTCCTTCAGGTGCTCGTGAAAGATGATCGCTCTGTGAGAGCAGGGGGGAGGGGGGTAGGTGAGGGAGACTAATCAGGAGCCTGGAGCAGATGGTGTTAGAGTCGCTATAAATTAGCACAAACTCTGTCGCAACTTGCTTTTCTCTGGAGTTATGAACTTCAGAATCTGTCCATGTGTTGTCCTAAATTCGGACCCAAGCTAAACCTCAGGAGCTTTCCATATAGAGCTGCATCTGACCGTACTTCCTCAAAGAGCATAATCAGAATATCACCGTTTTACTCCTGTGTTGCTTAGTTTAAAATCTGTTATACCAGACAGTTTTCTCAGAACTAATGCAAGGATGCAAGGCAGTCTAGGAAATGTAGTTTTAGTAGTACATGTAGCTTCTGTAGTGACATTATATCATGTGACTCTTAAGTTAAAATGGAAAAGCTGATCAACCTTTCTTCAGGGGTTTGCTTAGCTGATGATTTTATCTTGTTGCACATGGGATGTGAAATAATAAAATTATTAAACATGCATTAAGTGTTTTTTTTCTTGGTCTAGTCGGGGTCATCATTTTTTGTTTACTGAATTGTCTAAATCCATTCTCTTGCAGCTTATATTGTCCATCTCATTATATCTCGTGTAGGCTGTGTGGTGTTTTTGGATAAATCATTGCATAGTTGGATGGCTAATCCAGAGGCTTCTGTTTTGGAAAGATGACTTTGCCCCCTCGTTCACCCAGAGAGCTTATCTGACTTTCTGAAGGCTTCTAAAGCCTGTTTAGAAGGAGGTATAAATCAGTCTTGAGAAGTAGTTGAGGTCTGTGAAACCTGATCTACATTACAGGCGTGCTTATTTAACCCAGTCCACATTCTCGTGAAAGAGAATGCTGAAATTCCATAGATCGGACTATTCCCTGGTCTTTAAAACTAGGGTTGATTTTTGGACAGGGTTCGGTGTCACCCTGTGAGATTCTTACCCATCGTTCAGCTCTGGTTTATCACTGTAACCTGAGATTGTGTGAATCCTGAGGAGGAAGCCAGTATCGGAGGGTAGTTCCTGTTGATTGGTGGGATGATCCTCCACCCGCTGACCATATCTGGCCTGTGATGGAGTTGTGATCTCTTTGAGTGACGGGGCATCTTGGCGCAGTGTGGTTGAGATCTTCTGCTGGTTAAGTGGCCGCATGACCTCAACCTGCTCTAAGCTTTTCACAGCTGAGCCAACTTTATGGGGTTGGGGGTTGAGGGTTTGCTCGTATTATGAACGTGTGAGGTTGTCAGTGAGCGGCTGGATATTTTGACAAGTGGGTCTCATGGGAGCTTGGGTTCTACGCGTTGCTAAAAGGTGCAACTTGAGCTAGAAATAACGTTCTTGATGTTGAATTTGTGGCTCTGCTTGTGAAAATTGGAACTTTCTGAGTTTGAGTGTTTTCCGAATCCATGCTCGTCTGTCATCGGATCCAATGACAAGTGTGGCGTCATGGCCTTTCTTCATCCCTGCGACGGAATGACCTTGTTCGACATGGCCATGATTCCTTCTGACACACGGCTGTTTGTGCAGTTGCTGGCCTGGCAGAAGGTCACTGTGTCCGGGTGATGGAGGAGATTGGCAGGAATGGACGGAATGGTGTTGACCTTTCCGACATGAATCCCTCCCCCTCGTTCTTTGAGGGCCTGCAGGATTATCCCAGGAATCTCCAGCTTTACTCGCGTTTCTTGTAGAAACCAGCCAAAAAGACGGGAGGCGTACATTGAGGGATGGACTTACTTAGCGTGACAGAGAGAGTTGTGGGTGGGAAGGGTGAGAAGGATAAGAAGTTTGGGATAAGAAGTGGAGCAGGCTTTAATTTTGTATCATTATAATTGTTCTTGGCATGTGTCAGTCAAACAAGGGGATGGGCTGTAAAAGGAATACAGACAGCCTGGGGTTACAACCAAGGTCCTCAAAAATAAAACATAATTCCATCTAATAGATGTTTAGTTGACATTGAAAACCAAATCAGGGTCACATGGCAATTACTCCCTTTTAAATCACAAGTTTCTCATCTCCGGCTGTTTGTGAGGATCCTTTAAACCTATACCTTTGTCCTTGAGGTAAGCAGCACTGTTTTAGATAAGGTCATCATGGGTTTTGTAACCTACCAATAAATTTACTCTGGTCAAATTTATCCGAGCAAAATAAATAAATAAATAAATCGTCTGCTATGGATTCCTAAGGCTTGTAAGCAGTTTCATAAAGCCAACACACTTTATGACTTAAGTCAATATGTAAAAGCAGAAATATTAGTTTGACCTTCAATGGTTTCTTCTGCTTGAGTATAGTCTATTTAAGATTAAAATGCACTTCAGACTGTAGTTTCAAACTGAGATAAAACCCATCTGAAATAAAGCAACAAATGTCAGCAGGAGATCTAAAATGATTGGTTGAACCTCCGGCAGCACCAAGTCAAGACGTGATTTACATCGTTGGAAGGTAGAAGAACAGGTCCGGTGATCTCCTTATAACCATTCCTGAAGTTCAACAGACAGCCAAATTTGATCCCGACAGGATTGGAGTCATCAACACCTCAACCTCAGCGATGCCTTTGAAGTTCTCCCGGGGCTTTGAAGGTTGCGGCAGAGCCGAAATGCCTGCGTAGGCTCTTGGAAAACCCCCAGAGTTGTGGAATGCAGAGCAAGCTGCTGCCCGGCCTGCTGGAATGCGATTAAAGCAGCAAAACGCTCCAGAGAATAAAGACTCATGCGTCCACCATCAACACACGAGAACAACGAGAGAAAATGCGGTGGGAACGGAGAACAAGAGGCTGAGGGGGAAAAAGAGTGGAGAATTGGATGTGAAGTAAATGATGGATTGACGCTGGCAGCCATCGATCAGCTTATAATGCAGTATTTCAAGTGTGGATGTACTAATGTTGATACCATTGGAACTCTCTCACCAAACAGCTCTAGGGACTAACTTGGGAGGAACTATCCACCGAGGAGCCCCTCCGAGAACTATATTCATTCCAAGGCCTTTTTTTGTCAGAATGCCAGTCCATCAAAACGTTGCTGCAGCACCAGGAGACGATTTGGCCTGTCTGGACTCCCCTCCCCTCCCTCCAGAGTGTCCTATATATATATATATATATATATATATATATAAAAGCATTACCACATTGCCCCTATCAACTGTCTTATAAAATGACTGTAGTTGAGCAGTTGAATATGGCAAACACTCCTTTGAAAAAAGCCAATGTGTTAAAAACCTTTATTGTAAATAAAATATACATTTCACCAA
>JAVSBU010000074.1:568340-581950 GCA_033118015.1 Loricariichthys derbyi | reverse complement strand
AGGTAACTTTGCTACTCACATGCTGCTCACTAAATCCGTCTTTGTACTGGTAACAGGCAAGCCTCGACATTCCAGCCACCTTTTAAGCTGAACTATGCTAAATCCGTCATCGTTTCATGCAGAAATGTCGCCGCTGGAATATGTTTTCACAGAGAGTGATGATAAACGTGCATGTTCTGTAGAGTTGACCTACTGTAGAATGAGCCATTTCACGGATCTGCGCATGCGCAGATGAAAAGTTTGGCCATTTGTTTCCATGCCTACAGAACAGTGTGTATAGCAGTAGCCATGCTGAAGCTTCTGTACGAAACCTCCGCGTCAGTCCTGACGTCATTCGGACTCAACCCTATTGTCGGTGCCACCCGAGAGCCCATCAAAGCGGTGATGCAGGTTCGAGCCCTGTAGGTGTCTAAGGGAAGGATTTTTACAAAGTAATAAATGCATTCGGTTTGAGTTTATATCATAGAATCGTACGACTCCAGTGCATTTAGGGTCAAATTAGAGCAAAAACAAAAAAAATCCTTCCAGCTACAGAAGCAGAAAAGCGACTTTGTGTGGTTGCCGACTCAGACCCTATAAACTATGAGACTAAAATAAACAGCCATCATGTCTCTATTTCAGCAAGGAAAACATCAAGTTAGCACAAGCCATGCAGAAACTAGTGAGTAAGAATTTACCACGAATACAGAACCACGTGCAAAGTGTGCTGCTTATGCACAGATTATGATCGATATCAAAATCACCAGGCTGTAAAAATATTAGCATGCCAAAAACTTCACATTATGCAGTCTAACCCAAAAGCATCATGCTAACCAAACCTGACCAGCAACAGACCTACGAAGAAGCTGCAACTATTTTAACCAACCATAAAGTGACAGAGAATAGAAAGAAAGTGCCAGGTTACACAGTGAAATAGTGTTAGGGGGCTAAGAATAGAGAAACCAAGCAACGTCTATAGAAGCAACTTACAGGAAGCCAAAAAATTGCACCAGTAACACTGTTTAAATCTTAATTACACCTTGATGTAAAATAAGCTACACTGTAATCCAAAAACAAGGCGTGTGCGCATATTTACTCCAAAAAGAGTCAAAACGAATCAAAAAGTTCCCAAAATAGGGGAACTAAAAAGGTTTAAGCCCATTTTAAGGTGCATAAATATAAAAGGAGCTACACAGTGGCTCAAAACTGCCACAAGGAAGCAAGGAAGCAATAAAATACCACAACGTGAAGGATTTTAAAGTGATTTAAGTTTGCGCAAAGGTACATAAACCGGAAGCGTCACACTGACCAAAAACTCACCAACATCATAACTTTGGAAGAAGCTGTGATTTATGAAGCAACAAAAATAAAGCATGCTAAACAAAGAGAAATGAGTAACAGCCGGGCAGCATTTTAGCCTGGAGACCATTTGAAGCAGCTCAAATCAGGCTCAGAATGCAAGTAAATAAAACAAGTTAGTTCAGGTTTAGGGAAGAAGGCACACATTCAGAAAGGAAGCTGAAAGCAAGCTCAAATATAAAAGCCACAACCAATAGGAAACTTTTAAGTGTGGCCAAGAATCCAAAACTCACCATCAAAAGAGAATAAAACAGCAAAATTAGCAAGCTAAGGATGCAACACCATGATAGCCTCCATAAAGCGTGAAAGTGGGCTTAAAGAAAGTTTAACAACAAAATCCGCCACCAACGCAAATCTCAAGCAGCTAGACAACAACTTTTAGAAATCTACAAGCTTCTTGAAACTTAAAAAAAGCCAAGTTGAACAGTCAAGTACAACCAATACAGCTTTTTGCTTACAGGTGGAGCTGGTTCAGTGTTAAAATTCCACATCATAACCCCAAACTCCACCCTTTAAATGAGAAGCATTAAGGTAACTCCACTGTACCATATTTCAGCGTACAGAGACCAAAACTGCCATGATTGACAGTAAAATAACATTTAAGCCCGCAGATGCATGAAAGCAGGCTTGTAAAGCAAAACCCACCAAAAAATCACTGCCACAGAAGCTTGGGAGCAACCTACACGTGACCAAAAACTGACCACTAACGTGGCATAACACAGCAACGCTACCTTGTTCCACGATATTATAATATTATTTAAGCATATATGAGTGTGAAAGGTGTGCTAAGAGCACGATTAATGTGAAAAAGCTGCACCATTACCCAAAATTCACCACCATTGACGCAATGTCTAAGCAGCTATGGAACTAAATGAGAAGCTCTGAGAGGCAAAACTGGCCTGTGCATTGAAAAAGCACCAATTTATCCCACGGGAACCGAAAAGTAGAGTTTTAAACCAAAATTAATGTCAAAAAGCTATGCAAAAGATGCAAAACTTGTGCCAAAGATGGAGGAATTTAAGCATCAATCTACACAGTCCAAAACTTTGCACTAACACAAAATAAAGCAGTAAAATGACTCTAGTGTACCCTACAAGACCATGACCCAGGGTCAAAAAGATACACCACAAAAGCCTGGGCTTAAGCAGATACATAACAACCTGCATGTGGTGAAAAACTAAGTCAGCACTAAAATATGAACCTGCCAACCTGTTTGGACATTGTGTAGATTGATATAACATTGCTTTACACTACAAAAGTAGTGTATAAAAGTATAAGTAAAGCGTTAAAGCCAAATCTCTGTACAATAACGCCCCACATAGAAGGGAATAGTTACAGTAAGTCCAGCATGACTCAGGTGAACAGAGCATTAGAAATTTGAGATAAAGATAAAGATAAAGATAAAGGGACTGTGGTAGCCTAGCGGTTAAGGTCCAGGGTTCAAAGCCCACCTCTGCCAAGCTGCCACTGTTTGGTCCTTGAGTAAGGCCATTAACCCACATTGTAAGACCATATCAATTATAAGTCATGTCTGCTAAATTATGTCAAGGTAAAGCTTGATATGATCATTCATTCATTCATTGTCTCATTCTGGTCATGGATAGCTGGCCAGACAGGGCGTAAGGCAGGAATGTCAATCCATAGGGCGTGCGCACTCACACATACCCTAATGGCACTTTAGAAACACCAATTAACCAAACACGCATGTTTTCCGAATGTGGGAGGAAACCGGAGTACCCGGAGAAAACCGTGGAGAACATGCAAACTCCACACAGGTGGAGCCCGGGGTCGAACCACAGAACCACTGCACCACCGTGCACCCTCGATATAAGACTCACTAATAAAGGTTTAAGACTCTCGTTACAAACCATCCAATGAAGCGAAACGCGCCCGGAACGAAGCCTAAAACTCCAACAAGTGCACGGTTTCAAAGCGCAAACGTGGATGGGACCGTATAAAATCCCCTAAACCTGAACCTCTAGGCACACAAGCAGTCTCTTAAGGTTCCGATCCGCAACAGAAGTAGCAGTGAAGCAGAAAGTCGCCACCACTCCAGCCCGCTCCTCCGCCAAACTTTCCCCATTTTGCAAGAGCAGCTGGACCGAGATCGTACGGGGTTTATTCGGAACTAAAATCCAAAGCAGGTAAGAGCGTAAAAGGAGAGCAGAGTTCAGCCGCAGCACTACGTACTTGGACGATCTCGCCCTCGGCGCTGATGGTGGCTCCAGCCCGGGAGAAGCGGCCCTGTAGTCCGGTGCTGTAGGTGGTGTAATCCCCGCTTGGACTCGACTCGAACAGCACCACCTCGACGAAGGCCGTGTCCTTGGCCGAAACGGTGAGCAGGAGGCAGAGAAAAAGCAGCAGCACCATCCACGCCGAGCCATTTCTTCTGCTCGGGCAAAAAACCACCATCATCAAGCTCCTCATCATCACCATGCTCATCATCACCACCTTCATCATCCTTATCCTCATCCTCATCTCCCCGGCTGGATCCGTGCAGCAGATCGGAACATCATCGTGGGCTTGTTTCTTTTAAAGATGAGATAAAAGTAGAAGCTGAGAATTCAACTAAATCCAAAAACAGCAGTGAAACGAGTTTGGATCAGAGGTGAAACTCTGACGCTCGCATAGCTTCCTCTCTTCTCTTCTCTTCTCTTCTCTTCTCTTCTCTTCTCTTCTCTCCTTTCTCTCACTGCCGCTCTCACATTTTTTGCTTTTTTTTCTCTTCCTCTCTCACCCCCTCTCTCCCTCTTTCTTTCTTTTGATCTCGGAACACGTGATGTTGTAATAGATTTTTTTTGTCCTAAACCCTTCTCTCCTCCCTCTCTCTTAAGGTGGATCCTCAAAGTTCCACCAGGCACATCGTGAACTTTATTATCTTGTACCCTGTTATTTCGATTTGTGCCAAGACTAAATATCTCACACGGGACCCCTCCATGTGTTGCTGCTCAATCTGCAGTGTTTGGACGAATCCACTTTTTAGTGGCGTTAATAAAGGCAACGAATTCCTGTCCACCTTAAAAGAAGCGCGTCTCGCTCCAAAACATTTTAATAGCTAACCGATTAATAATGCAATTAGACATCATACAATCCTTTATGTTAATTTATGACCGTTTTTTAAATTTGCTTTGAGTATTTTAATCTGCACTGAATAGTATAGACTTGCATTATGTCATTTTTTTGCAAATGAAAAACTTTTTAAAGTTTTAAAAGTGATGGCACCCCCCTGTATTTCAAGTAAAAATAACTATTTTTTTTCAAAACCTCTTTTTGTAAACGAGCCAGTAAACCCTCAAACCTTTTAAAAAGACAAGGGGTCATCAGAAAAGGGGTCCCTTTGGTATTTGTGCCCAATAAGGTTAATTAAAATGTCCAGAAATGTGGTGATTGCAGGTTGTTACCCCAAAGGCTTGGACTTAGACTGGCTCTAACTTTTTAGTGGTCCTAAACACCCATATAGAGACCCCCATTCATTCACTCACTCATTTTCCATAATCAAATTTAGAGTCGTGCGCAGGGGCTGAGACCTAATCCACAGCACAGGATACAAGGTGGGGCCACCCCTGGACACTGTCTGGCCATTTCACAGCATGCACCCACTCACATTGGGATCTTTTGCCCAACTGGCATAACGCATGTCGCTGGAATGTGGGAGGATAGGAAACTGGAGTACCTGGAGGAAACAGGCAGGACTCAAACCCGTGTCTCTGGCGCAGCGAGACAACTTCACTAACCACTGGGCCACTGTGCATAAAGCAAATAATATAAACTATGACATGGAAAGCTATATGTGAGTGCAAAATAGAATGCAGTCCTGGAGATTTGAACTTAGATCAACACACTATTCTGAGCTCATTTCCTCCCAGTGATGATAAAGGCCTAAGGGAATTGGGTCACTCTTTAAATTTGTATCCTATTGAAACATCTAGGTTTTATCTGAAACATTTTGGCTATAATAAAAATGGCAATCTCTTTTTCTTCTTCCCCCATATTTTGATGTGAAATTAAGAAACGATGTCTTATTGTGGATCCTTCTGAAGCTGACTGCACGTTCAAAGATATGAAACAGCAGCATGGAATAATTTTACACTTATCACACGCGGTGATAATGACCGATTGTCTCTGTCAAACAAAAGCCTTCTTTCTGCTGAACAACAGATATTTGAGTCTCGCTTGTCAGTGTCGATTCTGCCTCCTTTACGCTGAATTAATCTGAGTGAGTCTTTTCAGTTTGGTGCCAGTTCCTCTACAGGCAGCACCAGGATCCACTCGCCTCTAGAAACAAAATAGTTTATTTCGAACAATAAAGCTTTAAGACTTTGAGCTGGTTTTCCTCCCGCTGCTGTTCCACGACTGATGTATATCTGAATACAGATCTGTGTAATGTATTGAATGCATAATGATTACAGAAGTGTGGGCAGGAAACAGGACAGACTCTGGACTGTTTGGGAGCCAATTGGTGTCAAAACTTATTATTTGATGTGAAGGGATTCCATGGGGCAAAACTGGGAGCCATAAATCCGAATAGAAAGCTAAAGAAGCACAGATCAGGCACATTTATAATGTGATCCAAAAGTTTGGACCCCTGGTCTAAGTGAAGAAAAAAAGCTATGCAACCATCAATTTAACACAAATCTTGACACCTTATAACAAACAAAGGGCTTAAACCTTTGCACAACACATGTTTCCAATGGTTTAAAACGTGTGGTGAAGCATATTTATCACTTCCAAAAGTGCTTATATATATATAAGTTCATGATGAAGTGGTCTAGCACTAGCCAAACAGTGTTCCGGGTTCCGGGCCCCAATGGGTTCTGAGAGAGGATTATCCCCTGGTTCTGCAACAGCACTCCCTAGACCGGCATCTCACTTAGGGGTTATGCTGTCTCCACTCTGGGTGCTCAGGAGACCCCACGACCCTGACCAGGGACCAGGATGTGGTTAAAATGTGGGAAAAAATACAAAAGAAGCAGGAACTAGGTAACGATCCCCCTATTTTAACCCCGTTTATCATGATTAGGGTCTCGAGAATATCTAAGAATTTTGCAATTGCGCCACCACCTGTGCTCCAGGTACAAATTTTCCCATTACAAAGAATGGAAATATCTATCACTATCTGAACCTTCATTATCAGAACCATTTTCTGGAGCGAGGTCCATTCAGATACGTGCAGCTGATTAGGCCGTTCCTGGATCTGCTCGAGTCTCTTTTCCATGAGACCCTTCTCATGGGTTTTTATTAGAAGCAGGGAAAACATGGATTGAATTTAAAAAGCCTCGCTCGCCCTGAGCACGAGAACGCCTGTGTGTTCAGAGGATGATGTCAGCGTAGACAGAGTCAGCGATGGTGATGATAATGATAGCAATGGTGATGATGAACACCACATGCTACAGCAGGAATGAGGCTTAGAGGGGAAATGGCGCCGTTATTCTGATGGTGCAATCAAATACTGATGTTTACTGATACCTTAATTAAGTTATTTGTCCATTTTTGGTAACAGTTCATCCTGGTGAGTGTCACTGATTGGACCAGTCATCAGACCTCTCTTATAGAGGGGGTTTACGGGTCCAGATTGGGGGGAGAACCTCAAGTTTACATTTAGTCATTTAACAGATGCCCTTATCCAGAGCGACTTACAACTGGTACCTTAGCTGCTAGGCCACCACAGTCCCACAAGTTAGCATTAAACACACTTGGAGAACATGCCAAACTCCAAACACACCCAGTTCTGCTGAAGCTGCGAGGCACCAGCACCATTACCTGCTATGCCATAGTTCTGCATCATATACGTTTCTAATTAAATGCCTATATTTAAAAATTAGAAAACAAAGTCCTGAATATTCTACAAGGCCCCTAGAACACAGCTCTGAATTAAAGGTTCAGCCAGGTGTGTTTGATAAGACCAAATAAATTAAATAAATTTTTATTGCCGATTTCATTGGAAAGTGCCATAAAACCTCATATAACACACAATTGTTCTGTCACAGACAGTCTGTGTCCTCGATTTCCTGATCATAAAGGTTTAATATGGACCATCAGCGAAGACATGGTGGTAATTAAACTTTATGATGTTTGGATCTGTTCTCAATGACTTCATGTCAATTCAGTTTCATAAATCTTTTATCTCCAGAGACCTACTCACTTTCAGCTTCAAATATATGCAAAAGTTTAAGCTTAAGCTTAAGAATTGATTTAAGCGCGCCCTCCGCTGGTGATTAGCGGAATAACATTTTCTAAATACAGTAGATACCAGGCAACCAGTACAGTACCCACTCGTGCAACGACATAGGTACATGCACCTTAGTGCCCAGTGTATTTAGGCCCCCATAAAATGTGAAAAAGAAAAAATGGTGGATATGATCGATACCATAAAGGTGACATTCAAATGAAATATTCTCAGCCTGGCTCTGGCACTAATACTGTTCTTGTGATGAAACATGATCCATATTAAACTCAGGTTTGCACATGGTGGTGGAACCCATATCCCATCGATTCACCCGTCAATCCCCTTGCTCAACCATTAGGTAATCTCAACCCTCTTGGATTTAACCCTGGTTCCAGATTGAAGGACTTCTAGTGCGATCAATGATTTGATGATTTGATTTACCAATTATAAGAGCGACCTACAGCTGCTACACTCTTACAAACAAAGAAGTTGCGGATTAAGGGTCTTGCTCAAGAACCCAACAGTGTCATCTTAGCAGAGGAACCCCGAATCTTGATGATGGCAAGCTGTCCATGGTCCAGACAAACCAAATCAAAAAGTTACCAGCTGGCTGCGATCCTTTGTGATCTCTATTCCACTCCATGGTCTTGAAATGATCTTTGTTGGTCGACCACTCCTGGTCAGGTAACAACGCTCTTGGATTCCTCCGTTTGTACACAAGCTGTCTGATTGTGGATTGGTGGAGTCCAAAGTCGTTATGGTTTAGTAACCTTGTCTAGGATTGTGAGTATAATTTTTTTTTCTTCGGAGCTGCTTAGAAACCTCCTTCGATACTGCAGCAATACAATTACAGAGAGCGTTGTGAAGATCAGACTTTGAAAGATCCCTGGTCTTTAAATCAAAAGGTGCTTAAAACAGAATATAATCTCACCTTCAACAACTAGTTTTATGGGTTCACATACTTTTGCACTCACATGTGTGACAAATTGAATTATTTTTTAGTTTGATAAATGAATGACTGAGTATATTACTTGTCTGATTACCTGTCTCCTTATTTTGATTGGATTCTCGTTATTTTAGGACTTGATGTTTGAGATTATATAAATGCAGAATTAAGGGTTCACAAACTTCCAAGCACTGTTGTAGATTGATTTTGTAATTTGCTGAATCTTATGGTTCCAAGATGTGGAAGCTGTTCCAGCAAAATGAAGTGCCTTTGTACGACATTCCCGCCCTTTATACAGGGCCAATTGTGTCTGGGTATGGTCTTTATATGCCAGAGTCTCCACCGGGAGTCAAAGTGCTGACATGAGCATCTGGGGCATCAGATATGTCCAGAAGATTAAATAGGTCTCACTGAATCAGTTGGAAAATGTATCAAATGCAATCTAACATCAATTTTCCATGAATTATCCAGACAAGACTGTGGGATCCGGTATACAACTTCACTGAATTCATTTTCTTTCATTTTTTTCTCCCTCGCTCCTCTTTGAGGTTCAGAGCTTCTCCACATGACGCACTGCTGACTTTCTTTTCTCTGTTGTGCATATTTCAGCTGTTCTAACCGCTCTAACCAACATCTCCAGAGAGAATGTCCACACCGCCATAAAACACTCGGCTGCACTCTCTGATGTTCAGCCAGACCTCGGTCTGAGAGTCACAAACAGGAAATCTGCTCTGTTTGAAGCTGCGACTGTTCATCTCGGAAAATGTTTAAAGGCACCCGACCTCCCGTTTCAGCCCTGTCAAACTTTGGCAGGGGGTCTGTGAGGGTGATGTGATATTCTCTTTCACGGTAAAAAGAAATTACAAGGAAGGACAAGACAACAGCAATTACCATGTCTGCTGCCATGATATATCATCATATATGCAAAAATGTGTAATTTTTTTGCTCCTGCTGTGTAATTAGAGCTCATGTCCGTTCTGTCATTATGGCTAGAAATAGACCCGGCTGTAATAACCATAAATCATCAGGCTGTGAGAGCAGACGTACAGCAAAAAGAGGAAAGTGTAGGTTCAGTCCTCTGGAGGAAAGATATAGGACGAGATGCATCTTATAGAAAAGCCTCCTTACCACAATCTGCATTACAAACATAATACAAATCGTGTAGATTGAACGTTGTGACCGTGGAGTTACAGACCCAGCCCCCCTGACACTCTAAAAATCAGAAGGTCCTTGGAGAGGTGCACTGAACACAGATCATACCGGCTTCCTGCAGGGCAACACCTTTAAAAGCTGGTACAGAACCAGGTGATGATGAGATGCAACTAAAACCTCACCTGCTCGCAACCGATTCCTATTCTTGTTGTGACCTTGTTCCTTAATTTCTAAGGCCAAGAGTCAGAAGCTTGAATACATTCAGTGTCAATGAATATAAAACCGATTTATGATTCCGTCAATGTTCAACAAGTCAAAACAACAACATCCTAAAATGCAACTGGGCAAAAGAGCTTACCCTAAAATGTTAGGCATGTTTTGATATTTAATTTTCTCAATTAAACTTTTAATTGAATTATACTTCTGTGTTTAAATTGGTTTTGGTCAAAAAAACAAATAATTTGGGAAATATGTAGCCTACAAAACATAAGCATAATTCTGTTTTTCAGAAAGCTGTATCTAGGTGGCTCTCTTTAGAAGCTGTAAAACCAAGAACGTATAGCTACAGTCTAAAACAGTAAAGTCTGCGGTGTCTACAACACACCACCAGAGGGCGGTGTTTAACAACTCTAATAGAGCATCAATGTGGCTCAATTGTTTAGTGACTAAATTGTTATTTTATAATCCTCAACTCAATAACCATTGCTTTTAATATAAAAAAAAGTTTGTGAATCAATGGTGAAATGATACTAAAAAACAGAGAGACAGCCAGTAAATCTCAACAGCAAAAAAAGCTTGATAACTTGAAACAAAGAGTTTAAGTGCATCCACCTAATGGAAAGGTGGTCAAAAGTCAAAAAGAGGTAGTCACTAATTATACTAAGTGTGAATGCAGATTCACACACCCAAACGGCTGTGAGATTAGCAAAACTGGTCTGATCTAATGTAACAGACTCTCATTAGAGTCTAATGTAACGTCAGTAATCTAAACACTGTAAAAATCATCTATCGCCACGTGTTAGCAGGACCGTTGAAGTTCCGAGCAGTGTGTGAGATGATCAATGCCTGAAAAAGACACTCTAACCTAGGGCCACCCCTGGTCTGAGTCGTGTGCCACACAGAACCAGTCAATGGGAGCTGTGGCTTGGAAGGAGAAAACATTTGGACTCTGTTTATCAGGCTTGTTTATCAGCACAGCCGTACATGATTCTTACATGCTGGTCATAAATATTTCACTTTCTGTGGCCAGACGGTCATGTGACTGCACGGTTGTTTATAACCATAGTGAGAAATTTGTATATCCTGTATTTAAAACATATGCAAATGTGCCATGGTGGAAACCATAGGAGATGAAGTTTACTCGAGCAACATGCCCAGTCACGCAGAGGTCAAATCCACTTCTTATTAGTAATCCTTAAACACCTCAATCAGAAACACCACAGGCTCACGGAGTCTAGCTAGGATACACAAGTCCTGTTGCAACTTCAGGAACATCGGGGGCATCACCTTGCATAAGACTTTATTCCTCTCTAATCCAGTACCAATGCGATATTATGAAACACAGGATGTGATTAGTTACAACATAATGAGATTGTATCAATAATAAGCCATCTGATCAGGACGATTGCTTGCAAAGCTGATTGTCTTGTAGTGCACTGGAGCTACAAGTGCACTGGAGCTTCAGTACTATCCATGCACATGTACTCAAAATCTACAGTGTGTGTTGGAGGGCTGGCAGCGAACCAGCTGGGCTTTCAGCGCCTGATGGACGCTGTGGCACCTGTGCGGATCACGGCTGATGCGGGTTAATCAGCAACACCTACTTCTGGCCCTATATATAGTATGGCGGGAGCGGTGTTCAGTTGGGTGCCCGATTTTGGCTGCACTCATAACTGGGGCAGTCGAGTGTGGACTGATTATTTTCCACTGGCAAAGGGGAAGAGTTTTTCGAGGTGCTTGCCGGTTGGCAATGAAGCGCCTGATATCTTCTAGCACGTAGGATGTGAGATTTCGCTCTTTCACCCTAGCATGAGGTAGTAGGGATAGCACATATCACTATCCCTTTATAGAGGTAATGAGAGGGGTGGCCATGGATTAGGGATAGAGTGTTTCTCCCTCCGTCTCTGGACTCGCCTCCCCTGCACCTTCATGTGGTTGCTCGGTGGGAACTGAGCACAAATGAACCATGAGATCGGCTACACACGTCCATACTGATTCAGGGCTTGGGCCAGTAAGGGTTTTTATTTTCATTTATCTATTTTACTATTTATATTTCAATTGATTGCAATCTAAACACTTGTAGGTTAAGGGTTTTGCTCAGGGACCCAACAGTGGCAGCTTGGCAGAGGTGGGATTTGAACCAAGAACCTTCTGGTAAAGAGTCCAGTGCCTCAACCATTAGGCTACCACAGTCCCTAAAAGTAAAACATCCCATTGCCATGTGCAAGAAACCTCTGCCGAGGCTGGGCCAATGAGTGACCCTGTACAACTCTTGGCTGCTGACTACCTCTTTTCAATCTGGGACTCTCATGGCTCTCTGTAATGTGGAGAAAATCAAACTAGGTTTTTTGACTCTGTGTATCCCTATGTTGTGCCTGCGATACACTTTAATGTGCATTTTAATTCTCTTTAATTTTAACTCGCTTTCTTTAATTTACTTTTATATTTACCTGTATCGTTTAGTTGAACCCAGGCCCCTAAGGCGGTCGTGCAAGCAGCCTTCAGTACGTGATGGAAACATATTCATTAGCATATTAATTGCCCAACTGTAAGTCTAAAACACGCAAACAGAAGCTCTGAACTGACCTGGAGTGCACTGATAATGAAGCTTTATTAAGTGTTCTTTTAGCTGTTCCCTAAGCCAAGGTAATTAAATATGGTCAATTAAATAGATCAAAGAGTGGAAAACAAAACAGATTTCCCACCCAGAACACACTCCACCATAAACGGCAGGGTTAATTCTAATCAGGTTGCTGTACAGGTGTGACACTTAATTTCTAGTTAATGAATCCTGTGTTACTCGTTATCACCCATAATACACCACATTTGACCTGCTATACAGGTGTCTCAAAAGCATTAAGGACAGAAGGTTCCACTTAAAAGCACAATCACAAGGTGTTAGCTGAGCACCGTATCTGGGCCAGTGCTAGAGCAACTTCAGCTCAGACGATGCTGCTAGGAATAGCTCAGTATTTTTATCTACCTTCTGCTTATCTGGTTTAATTACTAACCTATTATCACTACATAACGTATGATTAACAGTGATTATAATAGAGGACTCAGCACAGCATCCAACCATAAAACATGAACTAACACGAAAACTTTAAAGAACCATTGCATGCCATGGACGTAAGATTCGACTCAGACTTGCATATTAGAAGCTAAGGCCTCGCAAGATACAAAGTCAAAACACAGGTTTGGAATGTGCATGCTACAGACTCAGGACTTGATTCGGATTCTCACAATGCAGACTCGGTACTTGACTCAGACATTTACTATACACTGAAGACTCGACTCAGACTCACGCTACAGACTGGAGACTGGACGCTGACTTGCATGCTATAGACTCGAGACTTGACTCAGACGCACACGACAGACACATGACTCAATTCAGACTCTACAGGAAAGTGAGACTCGACTTGGACTCAGATACAAACAACTCACAGCTCGACCTAGACTTGCCTGGCAGAAACTCAAACCCCGGCCTGCACTCACACACCATTAACTCGAGACTCGACTTGGACTCGTATGCTAAACCTTCATGCCAGAGCTAGTATGGAAATCCAGCTAGGATACAAAGAGGAATAGGTTAATTAGCTGTTACTATAGAAACACCAACAATTACAACATTATTACTTACTTACAAATATTATTAGTCCTGTAGAAGTGCTATGAATGGCTATTTTTTTCTATAAATTCTGAAATTCTGTTACACACTGGAAAAAGAGCCGGCTGTGCAAACACACACACACACACACACACACACACACACACACACACACACACACA
>JAVSBU010000074.1:500519-516080 GCA_033118015.1 Loricariichthys derbyi | reverse complement strand
AGAAAGTATTTATGTCAATATTAAATATAGATAACTTGAATATCAATTAGGTAATTAACCCAAATGAATAAACATTTATAATACGTACTATGCACGTGCAAAAATATTTTAAACAGAGTACCACAAAACACCACAAAACAGCAAAAATACCACAATAAATATTTTGCATTAATATTTTTTGAAAATCTGTGAAACAGCGAGTCCGCAATAAACGAACCGCAGAGTAGCGAGGAAACACTGTACTGTGAAATTTGACAGTAGAACCATGAAGTGGCCAAATTGCCATAGAACTGCTTAGATTAAAACTGTACATTTTCCCATTTGGAACTCTGAAATGACTAAACCTCTCCTGCCATGAACAGAACAAATCAAACATCAAAACAAACGGAAAAAATATCCTTATGATGGTGAGCATGACAAGGCTGTTGGTGGTTTAAGGCTTTCTTAATATGATGACGTCCTGACATTTTCACACATGACTGTGTAGTTGTGGTTTTGTACTGGAAGCACCTCTTCCTTTAGGCGGACGGGCTACAACAACAGACATTACCACCAGGGTCCTGTAAAAATCTGAGGTTTCGGAGAGCATAGAATCTTGACTAGGTTAGAAAAACTGCTTTTCTTTTGGTCAGAATTTGGTGTGACACCATGGGGGGGGGGGTAAATGTAAGGATTCCACTGAACGTTTTGTATCTCTTTCTCTCTCTTTAAAAGTCTTCTGCCCCTCCAAAGCTCCTTAGTAGGAAACCAGGTCACTAATCTGAGTTTAGCATGTAGAGCTATTCCCTCAACGTCTCACTCCGTCCTAAATCCCACGCGCACAGCTCTCAAAACACCCCGTGACCTCTGACCTGAGATAAAAGTCTGTTAAGATTCAGGAAGGAATTAGGAATTCTAGTTGGAATTCCAGTTTGCTTCTACTGTTACCTAGAGGAATAAGGCCTGAGAAGACTGACCTCTAATCTTAGTCTAGCTGTCTAAGCCTCTAAGAGCCCCTTTGTCCTAAAAGTTTGACAGTAATGTATTGGAATGAAATTCTGCAGCATGTTATGCTCTCACTATTGAAGCCATTTGTCTTGTTAAAGAAAACGAGGGTTTCTGGTCTTGTAATTTATTCGCTGGATCGTGTGCAGCCGATACTAAAAGCTTCTTAGCCGGTCCTGTTTGTATTCAGTCGCTCACTCTGTCTCCGTCTGTCTCTCAGCATGACTTTGTGCGTCGTGATCGTCCTCCACGGGTCCTGGTGGATCTGATCCAAAGGACGAAGGATGCGGTGAGGGAGCTGGACAATCTGCAATACCGCAAGATGAAGAAGATCCTGTACCAGGAGAAACACAATGGGCCGTTGGGAGAGTCCCAGGAGGACGACGAGGTGGGTGGGGAGAACTGGGGTAGAATCGGTATGATGGGTGTAAGATGGTCCAAATAATGACATACTAAAGTTCTCCATCCATGGCAAGGAAACGGATGAAAGTACAGCTGGACTGTAAACTCGACTCCAGCCATCATTCAAGCCATTAAAAGTAAAGCAAGCAAATGTTTTTCACGTCAGACACCAACTCTCAGCACAGCCGTTACATGCATTTAAAATCCCATACCTGCAAAAAAAAAAAATCATCTGATTTTTCCCATTTTTGTGATTTCTACTTGGCAGCCATCCAATAATCTCAGAAATATGTGATGTAAACTTTAATATTGAATAATCCAGTATGTACTGTTTCTAAATGTCCACAAAGTTGGATGGTGTGTCTAATTCCGGGGTTGCCAGATCCCACGAGAGAAAACGTACACCATAGTGAATGGGAAAAGCCAATATAAGCCAAGACTAGAATAGATGGACCTGGCAATTGACTTAATGTGGCACAGACTGAGAAAGCCGATCCCAGATAACTGATATACATGCTGTGAGAAACCCAATTACTGGTGTAAAATCACCTCCGAAATAGGACCATTAAGCTTTATAATGTTTATTAACAAAGGCAAACGGTCCTAGTATTTCAGGGAGGATTTTGCTGGAGTTTTTTAAACAGATTTATGTAACAAATCAAGTGCGAGCTGTTTATGTCCAAACCTAAACGTAAGTGAAGCTTCAGTTTCTTCCCACAGGACGGAGATCAGGGCTGTAAGGACAACAGCGTGGGCAGCAATCACTCCGTACCCAGTACCTCCATCAGTACGGGCAGCCAGAGCAGCAGCATAAACAGCCTGCAGGAGGTCAATGATGATTCCTGCTCAGATATGGTGCCTCACCACGAGTACGAAAGCACCCTCGAGTCTTCCACGCACCACAAAAAGGTCTGCACACGCATGTCCTAATAACCCTGACCCTAAATGTACCTTAATGGGCTCACCAGGCAAAGGGGAGAACATGCAAAAGTCTACAAAGTCTTGCAGGATGGGTGTTGAAGTTCGCTGTGCAATTTTTAATTGTGCTCAGGATCATCAGTATATTCAAGACGACGGCGCTCATGGGGAAAATCCCTCAGACGTACGACCGAAGCCATCAGACCGAGCTCAGGCGCCTAATTATAAAAACAGAGAACGCTTTGCCACCATCAAATCGGCCTCACTGGTGAGTGTTAGTCTCTCTCTCACACACACACACACACACACACACACACACACACGTCTGTATTAATAAATACACAAACTAAATTAGTGAATGTAGTTAACTCATTACTGTAAAGGAAAAAACCAAATGTTGAGTCATTTAAATTAATGAGCCTTGAAATTATAGAGGTGTGAAGAATCTTTAACAAAAAGATAAGAATTAATAATTATTTGAATTCCTAAAGGAACAATTTAAACGTTCATAAAAAGAAAATAAGTAAATGAAGTCCACAGGTAATTGATTTTATATTTTACTCTTTTTATATATATTTTTTTGGGTAAAATCTGTATAGCGAGAAACTATGGTGTTAATTTATGGATAATGTTTTTATGCATATAGAATAATTTAATTTTACGATTTTACGTTATATCAGGATTTTACAAAGAGGAAAGGCTACTAAGGCTACTAAAATAAAAAAATATAAATTACTGTTATTTATTATATTTTATTGTATATTAATTTATTAATTTATAATTAATATAAACTGGCATCAACTTTATATATATATATATATATATATATATATATATATAAAATAAATAAATTGTATTGCTGTTTAACATCCATTGAGGCAGAGAGTAATGCGTGCGCACACATGCTCACGTTGTGTCTGTTGTCAAGGCAACAGTTTGTGGTCAGTAGTCAGTACGGCTGCACTCATGCGAGTGTTTATTGTTCATCCTCAGTCATGCCGTCATCTGGAATAGGAAAATCCTACGCTTAGTTTTCTCCCCGTGATCCTACGTAATATTAAATTTGGTTCTAGATCAGGACTGTGTTTAGATTAAAGGTCATTAAAGCAAACTTGAACCCTGAAAGAGGGGGGTGCAGATGAGGTTATTTAAAGGTTATCAGTGAGTTCATTAGTATGTATTAATAATATTAATTAAGCCACCTGTGCTTCCTGAGCCCACATTATTGGAATGTCCTTTTTTGGGATCAATGGAAGGTCTGATAATCAATCCCCGAAACCCTCAGCCTATATGGTGATGTCACCTGTTTGGGCTTTGTTTTACTGGTGCTGTAGCGCCCTCTGCAGTCAGACACACGCACTGGGGCTGTCTGGGCTCAGACCCATCCATCATCTCCGCAAACAGCCACTGCGTCTGCAGGATGCTCAGAGCTAACTTTATCTCCATCACAAGACCCATTAGAACGTCCAGATCTGATTAGAATGGGGCTCGGTGGTACAGAGGAATGTTTTTATTGTTTGAGGTTTTTTTTTTAGTCCACTGCGGACTGCAGTTCTTTGTTCACAGACAGAAAAGGACAGGAGGGGTAGAAAGGGACGTACAGAGGGGAGACGTAGCTGTCATGTTTTGCTTCATCTTAAAGATTTTAAAAGAAGAAACCAAATTTTAAAACGAACACGTTTGGTGCCTTTACACCATCCTGATGTTGAATAGGACCTCTGAATCAGTCTCTTTTTATTTTGAATTAATCTCTTTAACAAATCACCGTCACTCCCCTGCTTATCCTGGTCAGGGCTGTAGGTGGGGCCTATAATGAAATTGGGTGGAGATAAAAGCACGTCCTAAACAGAGTAGCAGTAAATCACAGGATGCTGGAACGGTTTGCAGTTGTAGTGCAGTTTTTCCTTTCATCTCACACAACCCGTGATGCTGGAAGGCACCTCTGGGAGATCAGATCTGGACTCGACGACCAAGAACTGGAAAAAGAGCATGGAAAAATGGGAATAGTTATTTAACATCTGAAAATTGTAGTAATGTATAAATACATATGTACTATGATTAATATATGATTTAAAATTTTTTTTTTATTAAATAAATATCTTGAGTTAAACAATAAGCAAAATGTGTAAATACGTCAATAAAATCATAATCCGATAATTAAATAACAAGGATGTAATGCAAAAATGTCCCAATGTGCATCGTAGTGATTATGCCATTCGGTGCAATTGCATTTTTCAACCACCAGAGGCTGCAGTCTGCCTTTAAAACTGCTTGTATTTACATTACAAAGTTTTATGTACAAAAGGCGAATGATTTCACTGGGTTATTTGTGTTGAAGCTTTATCACAGAGCTTGTATTTACAATTTTAAAGCTCTGTTTCTAGTAGCAGTTGTTTTACAGAGTTTGCACTTCAAGAATAAAGCAAAACTATGAAACTGAATTGTGAGCTGTGTATTATGTAGCTATTGAAGCGAATACTTTTAAAACATTAATTTTATATAATATAATTCTTAGCTTGTGTCGTGCTCCCGTGTTCATAACCAAATACGTCATAATGCCAAATCCATTGAATTAAATGATAATTTAATGACATTTCACAAGTTCCTTTAAGAGATCTCAAAAACTTTAATTTCATTAATTCCTTGTCTTATTCATTTTATCCTAGTCAGGGTCGCGGGAAAGCAGTGCCCAACCGGCAACATAGGGCACATGGCAGGAGTAACCCTAGACATAATGCCAATGCATCATAGCGCACAAAAATCATTTCTGAAATATTAATGTGTATGGGTTAAGTGTACGCTCCTGTTCTTTATTTAATAGGTGTCGTTCTAAATGCTGGACGATGGGATTTCTGTTTGAGCCGTGAGGGACAGCAGCGCACGTGCCTGGGGCTGGGTGTCAGGGGAGGGGCTTTTGGGCGCAAAGCAGCGGGGCTGTTGCGGGTACAGTGGGGGTATTGATAGGCATTGAACGCGCGCTCGTGTGACTTGCCTACTAAACGGGGTTCAGGCCCTAGTGGAGCGCTGTGTGAGGGAGCAGGCCTCTGAGAACCCTCTTTCATCCACACCACACACCTGCCAGGCCTCGGCCGGGGAGAGACTCTCCCTCTGTCACTCCCTCTATAGCTCGCTCGGCCCGTCCCCCCTCTCTCCCTCTCGCTCTCTGGCCTGTGTGCATGAGATGTGAGCTGTAGCTCGGGTTCAGTCTCCATGATCTCGAACCCTCTTCCCTTTGCCAACATGTTTGGCCTCAGGAGCTCAGGCGGGAGTTACGAGAAACTCAGCGAGCACTTCGACCTCAACGCGCCCTTCTTCCAGGTTGGTCCGTTTGATTACGGAATCGCTGACTTTTAGACCTTTGAGGATCTCAGAATTCAGAGGTGGATGAACCGTTTGAGCTGTTGGATACCATTTAGATTCGATTTTTTCCTGCTTCGATGTTAAATATTCTACCGTCTCCTCGCATTTTGTGTCTTGGTGTACCTACATATAGTAATGAACGTCATAAAACAAACGGATCAAATCCTTACTGTTATAAATCGATAAGCTGTCCATTTTCTTGTGCTTTATCTCGTATTATCTTTACTTTTTACAGCTTTAGCAGTAAATTCAGCTTCAAATATTGACCGACATTTTGGAAAGATATGCTAATAGCAATTTTATAAAACTCTTAAAAAGCTGGGGTGGTCCTGTGGTTCTGGGGCCTTGTATTAATCCTGGTCGACCAGACATGATGGACTTTGGGAGGCCAGCTTGGTCATAAGATCATTTCAAGATCCATTCTTGAGTCATAGGTACTGGCGCCGAAGCAAAGGAAATCGGACTTATAATGTGGGATTTAAACAAATTGCCATCAATGAACTTTATAGCTTTGTAACTTTATAGTTGCTTCTCAGCACCATAGACCCAGATTTGAGTCCTGGCCCGTGTATATGTGGGTTTGCTGAGGGTTCATCCCACATTCCTGAAGACGTGCTTTGAGTCGTTTGAGGTCTGCGTGAGATCAGATAAAACTTGATTACTTTTTTAGCCTTAGCTTCCCTTAAAGACTCCTAACCTGTGTTAGAACCCATTTTACTTGTTGTTCTAGTAAATATCATAATAATAAAGCTTTCATTCATTGTCCTAAAGAATTTTGGGTCTTGCAAGCTATAAAACACAACACTCAAATGGGTTTAGACCAGCGTTATAGTCACTTATTCAATAAAGTCACTGTTTTTTTTAATAGCTGATGGAAGCTACTCCTTAAACCCCTTATTCTTCTTCAGGTGACTCGTCAGATCCACGAACATGAGCAGGAAAACGAGCTGCGTGAGCAGATGTCGGGCTACAAGCGAATGAGGCGGCAGCACCAGAAGCAGCTGATCGCTCTGGAGAACAAGCTGAAGGCCGAGATGGACGAGCACAGGCTGAAGCTGCAGAAGGAGGTGGAGACGCAGGCCAACAACGCCTACATCGAGCTGGAGAAGCTCGCCAAGAAGCACGCCATCCAAACGGACAAAGAGGTGAGAGGGACTGCTGCTTTAATTTCGCTAACAATGAGTCAAATTCCCTTAGTACGTCATCAACGGCATGAACATTTGAGAATACACAATTAATGAGATGAAAGTTTTCAGGTTTAACTGAAGTTAACAAATGTTTTATAATGACGCTGCATGAAGGGAAACCAAAGCCCTATTCGGACGGGATTGATTCTATGTAAGGAGATGGGGTAAAGTAATTATCCCATCATTTCTCACTCATTTTAGTCCCAAAGCACTAATCCCATGTATTAAATGTTTCAATTCTTGTCCAGTTGCATGTTTTCTTCCCGTGGTTTGTTTTTGTGAGCAGCGGAGGTTATGCATTACCTTTTTTGGGCGTTTCCACTCCCACTTCTTACTCTGTGCGATAAATTTTGCAGACGTTCAGCGTTCCTCGTGGAATTTTGTTAAGATACTTACTTTACACTGGTCACGGTTGCAGGGCAGGAGGGTTTAAGGAGGTCAGAACTTATTCCAAAATTAAGGTGGATTCGTATCCCAGGTGTGGTCCTCAGCTGTCATACCAGGAGATTGGAAATGACATGGTTTCTACAATAATGATATGAGCTAACATGGCTTCAGTCCAAACCTTTGAGTGTTTGCTGACATCCCTCTGATGGTTCGGTTTGTTTTTGCAGATGAAGACGACTGCAGCGGACGAGAAGAAGTTCCAGCAGCAGATCCTGGCTCAGCAGAAGAAGGAGCTCACCACCTTCCTGGATAATCAGAAGAAACAGTACAAACTCTGCAAGGAGAAAATCAAAGAGGTGCTGCTCCCTTTAACATCTTATCCTAAGCATGGTTACAGGGTTTCATCCAGGGAATGCTTGGGAATTATGGTGTTCTCCAGGATAGGCAGCAGCTCAGGACAAAATGGGACTGAATTGTTGATTTGGCCATTTGATTTTGATCCCGTTGCCGTATCTCTATGTGCAGGAGATGAACGAGGACCACAGCACGCCGAAGAAGGAGAAGCAGGAGCGTTTGTCGAAGCATAAGGAGAACATGCAGCACTCGCAGGCCGAGGAGGAGGCGCAGTTACTCGGTCAGCAGCGGCTCTTCTACGACAGAAACTGCAGAGCCTTCAAACGCAAAGTCATGACCAAGAGGCACGAGTCGGAGCAGGAGCAGCTCCGAGAGGTACGAGTATGAAGGTTTAGAGTGATAGAACTTCCATAGTGAATTCCTTTGAGGCTCAGAGATGGACTTGAACCTTTCAGCTAAATTCTGTAGATATTTCCTTTACTCCACATCTTCATATCCAGCATGTTGCTTGTGGTTAACTTCTAATGGGATGAGCTATTCTGCCCGGCAACGGAGCTCTGATTGGTCAGCTTGATTTAGCTTTGCAGCTCTTCTTTCTTAACTTTGAGAAGTCACTCTGGATTAGAGCGCCTGCTGAACGCTGTAGTATTAAATAATTCTAATCCTAATCTTAAATTGCGTTAACACTCTGAGATCTGAGATCACCTGCTGGGTTCTTTTTAGGAGCTTAACAAGAAGAAGGCGCAGAAGGAGATGGAACATGCCATGCTGATCAGGCACGACGAGTCGACTCAGGAGCTGGAGCACCGGCAGCTGAAGACGCTTCAGAAGCTGCGCATGGATCTGATCCGACTGCAGCACCAGACTGAGCTGGAGAACCAGATCGAGTACAACAAACGGCGAGAGAGAGAACTGCACCGCAAACACGTGATGGAGCTCCGACAGCAGCCCAAAAACCTCAAGGTGCCTCGGCAAGCTCTACGCGCGGTGACTTTTTTTTTTAACGCGAGTTTGTGAAGTAAAACGAATCCTCTGCCTCTTTTTCCCCCTCAGGTGCTGGAGCTGCAGATAAAGAAGCAGTTTCAGGACACGTGTAAAGTGCAGACCAAGCAGTACAAAGCGCTGCGACATCACCAGCTCGAAGTGACGCCTAAAAACGAGCACAAGGCCGTCCTCAAGACCCTGAAGGACGACCAGACGCGCAAACTGGCCATCCTGGCCGAGCAATACGAGCAGAGCATCAATGAGATGATGGCCTCACAAGCGGTAAATAAGCGGGACGCTGAGCAAAATGGGCGTCGACCAAACATTTGAAAGCATTTAGTACAGTATAATAGTTAATTTTTGTATCTCCTATAAAACTTACCAAAAAAAATAAAAGGAAAGTAGAACTATACAGATTCATTTCCTGCCTTTCAAGCCTGCAGTTCTCGTTTCTGTCAGCAGGTGTCGTAAGGGTTCAGACGTGAATTAGGTATATATAAGACAGATCTTGTCCTCTTATTGTTAACAGCCAATCAGGATGGTTTTAGAGCTTTGAGATTGAGCAATTGAGACAATCGACCAATCAGGGGACAGCACCCCCTACCTAGCCCTACGAAAGGCTGACACCCCGTCCAGTCACGATTTTAATGGTGTACAAAGCAAAATAATAATCAGTACTTATGTTTCTCTGTTGTTTTTAATACAGCTGCGTCTGGACGAGGCTCAGGAGGCCGAGTGTCAGGCTCTGAGGCAGCAGCTTCAGCAGGAGATGGAACTTCTGAACGCCTACCAGAGTAAAATCAAGATGCAGACGGAGGCTCAGCACGAGCGCGAGCAGCACAAACTCGAGCAGAAAGTGTCGCTGCGAAGAGCTCACCTGGAGCAGAAGGTAAGCGTGCATGTTCTACGTTCACGGAATGTTTCTGGGAATTGGCTTAGTGGTAAAGATCAGGCCTTTAAACATCGATCTTAACTCGGTCGTAAGCCGTTGTGGATAAAGTGACGTCACCGTGACCTGTGTATGACCTTTAGATTGAAGAGGAGCTGGCTTCTCTTCAGAAAGAATGCACGGACCGGATCAAACACCTCCTGGAGCGGCAGGAGCGGGAGGTGGACGCCTTCGACATGGAGAGCCTGCGCATGGGTTTCAGTAACCTGGGTGCTTTAGATTATCCTAAAGACGACTACAGATGAGATGCCGCCCGTCTGCCTTCATAAAGAGAAGCAAAAAACAAAACAAAAAAAAAACCACGCCGGTCCTCCAGGCTTTTAAAGGACGAGTGCAGATTTGACTACTGATGGACCGTCTGAGTCACGTCGTTACATGCTGGATAATTCCCTTAGTCATGGGTTCATCTTTATCTATACATGAGTATTATCCATCTAATGATACAGTGGCAGTGTTGATGTCAGTGATCTTTCTCGTGCAACGATGATACTTAGTGTAACTGAGATGTAGAGAGGAAGAGCAGCAATACGGACGTGTCAAACGGGGGGGCGGGGGGCTGAGGGAGGGGTTAGTGGTTTTTATTGTGTCGCTACTCTTTGGCCAACGGTTTGGCCAAAACTAACACCATTTGCACAGTTTTACTTCAAGCGAAGTTGATCAGTCGAGACACGGTCTGTGTTTAAAGTGGGACGATACGATTTTAATACTGTCGTATTCTGTTTTATCACACATCATGAAAAAATCCTATTAAAATAGCGTCCAAAAAAACACGATTTAGTAAACTGAAATGAAATATCTTATTACAAATTACAGTGAAAAAATTTAGAAGGAAAAAAGCCCAAATCGATGAAATATTAAATTAAACATTTAGGACAAATGCACAAAATCCCCACAATAAACAATTAATAGATTAAATACAATTTAAACACATGCACATTGCAAAATCAGCTTCAAAATAATACAATTAATTGAACCATAATTTCCAATTTGATATTTTTAGGCAAACAAAATTATAAAATGATTTTAACAAATTTTTTTAAACTATATGTACATTAAAAACAAATATTTATCCCAATTATAACATATAAAAAACTAATTTTGAAAACGACATATTTTTTAAAAATTATCTGCAACTATATGATCGTGAGAAATGTTCCAAAAATGAACAAAAATATATATTTGTAGTAAAAATATTAAATTCGTAACTTTTACACGTATGAACAGTATCAATTAAAAATAATTTTAAGATGGAACATAAAACCACAGTTATTTGAATTAAGTTTATATGAATTTATATTTAAAGAAAATAACTTTAAATAAATTAAGAAGCTAAATATTGTGATAAATATCATGAAAAATTATCTACAAAATAAATATTTTGGTATGCCCAAAAAATAAATCCTAAAATTGATAAGAATCTAAGTTTACCTATTTAGGACAAAAATGTACTGAAATAAGATTGTACTGTTTTTAATAACAAAAATTGGAACAACTAAATGAAAACTAGAAATACAGCGTTCATATCAGTTTTGGAAAAAAAAAATTTCTAAATTCAGTTTTAAGTAATGTCATTGTAGCTCTCAAAAATAAAGAAAACTTAATAAAACCTAATTAAAATAAAGCTACAAAAGTTGATTTAAAAAAAATACAAATAATATAGCCTAAATATGAATTTATATTTAAATAAAATAACTAAATAAATTAAGAAGCTAAATATTGTGATAAATATCATAAATCTTATCTAAAAAATAAATGTTTTAGTATGCCCAAAAATAAATCCTAAAATTGAGAAGAATTTAGCTATACCCATTTAGGACAAAAATGTACTGAAATAAAATTGTCCTTTTTTTTTTTAAATAACAAAAATTGGAACTACAACTAAATGAAAACAAGAAATACAGAGTCCATACCAGTTTGGAAAACAATTTCTAAATTTCTCAATCCCTAAAACTATAAGTGTAGAATCGCAAAAATGAATGGGAAAACTTAAAACCTAATTAAAGTAAATCTACAAAAGTTGATTTAAAAAGATACAAATAATCTAACCTAAATATAAATTTAAAATTACTTTGAAATAAGATGGGGGAATAAAAAAGGAAATGACATGAAAATAATAAAATTAAGTAATAATAAATTCTGCCTACAAATTTAACTTTTTAACATTTTTACTTATTTAAACTCAAACTGATGGTGTCTTTGGATGATCGACTCAATTTGTGGAAATGGAGAGTTGTGTAAATGTGGTTTTTCTCCAAACTGTTCACACTTACAAACATTAGTGATATTTCTCACCTGCAGGATTTTAACCGCCGACTCTGTTTGGTTTTTATTCAGCAGACTGAACTGAACATTTTGAACAAATTCTGATCTGAACTCAGTGTACATAATTCAAACTGCATCTATATTCTTTAAAAATAAAAAATCCCGTTTCTTCCATTGAATCGGCTTCATTTTTCCGTCTAAAGTTCCACCTCCGCTGTCGGAGGACCGTAATGTGAATTTTACGAGTCTGAACTCCTGCTGGTACAAAGGGCTCTCGGGGACGTGGATGCTGTTTTCCATGTGGACGGCTTTATGGACTTATTTTCTTAATGAATTGGTTCGATTTTTACGCTCTTACCAGATCACTTTTTCCACCTTCTTTCAGGACCTCTTAAATGCGTCATTTTGCTTTCTCGAGCCATGTAATGTTTTGTTTTTTTTTTTTTTTCTTACAAAAATCAAGAATCCTGTGAATAAAATCTGCTTTACTGTTTGCATGCACTTTAAATTTTGTTTTCAGGTCCGGGAGAAGCATGATTTGTCACAAATGCTTTTAATTATATTTGTAAATAAAGCGCTCACCACACAAGTGCAGCTCCAAGTCTGTGTGTATTTTTCAGAATTCCATCATGTGCATGACTTTTTTCTTTTTTTTTTAATTGAAATTAACACAGTGCAAGACTGAAATAAACTTGCATTGTACATTCACTTTGAAAGGAAAAAGTGCCCCCATTAAACATAACAGAAATAATAATTAGAATAGGTTAAAATGGCCCTTTTCAAATCTGTGGTCGGGGGCACCGCAGGCCAGAACGCCTCAGTCTATTTTCCAGCTAGCTGCTCGTACAGTTTGGGGACATAATCGTCCCACTCTGCCTGGTAGCAGGTTCCAGCCACTGGAGTTCCCAGGCCGTACTTCTTGCGGAAGTCGAGGATTTTAAATTTCCCGCGGTTGTCGCCCGAGCAGTTGGTCAGAACCTGTTCGGTGCAGTTCAGCGATCCGGACTGTTCATACACCAACCAGACGTAACGATGCAGCCCTGCAGAGAAACAGATTACAATTTAATATTCTTTCTTACACCTTCTAATTAACGTCATTCTGAACCATTAAGCTATTAAATAAATCAAACTTGTACCAGTTCCTTTTGGAGGACCAGAACCAACATAGTCTGACATGACACACCCGCTGGAGACGTCGTTCCCCTTCATATTAACCACCAGAAAGTGATGCCATTCCCTGCAAAAAAACAAAAAAAGAATAGATATTCACATTGGAACTTTAGTAACCACATCAGCCAAACCTGGACCCAAACTCACCTGAACTTTGGATTTTTCCGGCTGGGGGCATCCGGATCGGTCATGGCTAAAGTGTACAGTTTGTTGGGGTCGCAGCCTTCCCACTCGATCAGCGTGGGCCGATTCTGCACCTACAGAGCACGAACATCTAATACTGAGCTTCAGAACCTCCATCACTACAAAAGGAACCTTCATTATGGGTTTGTTCTGCGCAGAAGGTCGTGTGGCATCTTTTTATTAAAAAAAAAAATCCTCAAATTTGTTTGGGGTGTGCATGCTTTTGCATTAGATTATATATTTTTATTTTATATATTATTTTATACTATCAGATTAGATATTGGGTTTTGAGAATAACCTAACACACTTTAGTCTGTATTCTTTAATGCATTTTCTTAATAGATTCAGTAGAATATGGATGTTTAATCAGACTGTGCTGGCTCGGTTCTGAATGGCTCGGAACCAGAAGGCCCACGTTTAAAGTCCCACTGCCAACCTGCCACAGCTGGACCCTTAAACACTGAGCACAAATCTAATAAAGATCTAATCAAATCCAGGTCCTCACACCGTGTTTCGTAGCACAAACGAATTAAACTCAGAACTAATCTCAATGTAATTCTAAAGCCTGATATTTCTCTGCATGAAGCTCAGAAACGCAACACTACGCATTAACTCAGTCCCGCGCATGCGCCGTGCAGCCTCTAACCTGGGTCGGAGTTAAAACTTTGCCCAATTCGTCGATCTCCACTGAGCCGTATTTAACCGTAAGAGCTTTACTCGGGTTCTCCTCCACCTCAGTAAGCGCGAGCGCTCCGGTCCATTGCTTCAGATCCACCGGCATGCTGATTCTTCGGTGCTTATTTCTGCAGAACACGAGCGCAGACCTAAATAAAGCGGGATCTAACCGACTGTCGGTTGATTGATTCTCTTATTAGCCAATCATATTCTTCTTGATTTCTCCCAATTGGTCAAACAGTATGGTGGTCCCACCCACTGGAATTGAAATGCACATTAGCTACCACTAGACGGAGCGCCAAAGCCCTGAGTCTGCTAATGTGTATTTCCCACCCGTATTCAGCAATACCACGCCTGTACTCACGGGTTGGCTGAAATTTTCCCGCCTTTTGCGGCACAAAAAAATTAACATTTTTTTTTGTGTGAATTCTGAAAACTCCGTATCCACTTTTGCTTTTTTAATGTTTTTTAGTCTTTTAGTGTATTTTATTTGAGATTTGTAATATGTCTATGTATTGTTTTATGTTATATATTTTATGACTGTTTGCTGTACAGCACTCTGGTCAACGTAAGTTGTTTTAAGAGCGTTTTATAAATAAATTTACTTACTTACTTCTCTTTCTGTTAAATGTGTCATGGCAGTTTCACATTTTATCACAGTCAATTTAATAAACTAATACACTAGTGAATATTAGTGAGGGAAGCTATAGTTTGTCTTTTTTATGGACAGGAACAGACTAAAATGCACTTAAATAAACAAGAACATAGTTCCATACAATCACTCTGAGTTTCTCCCCTCACAGCTCTGAGAACCCCGGTTCGATCCTGACCCCAAGGCTCCACCTGTGTGGATTTTGTATGTTCTCTCCTGGGTTTTCTCTGGATACCTTGGTTTCCTCCCACATTCCAAAGAAATGTGTTAGGTTATTGGTGTTTCCAAATTGAGCATAGTGTGTATGAATGGATGTAAACCAGCCACTAGGGGTCACTATCCAGTGTATCTTTTGTGCAGGGCCCAAGGCCGGGTAAATGGTGAGGGTTGTGACAGGAAAGGCATCCGACATAAAACACATGTGAGTTCATCTAACTGACTCATACTGGATCATTCGAGGCTAGAGTGAGATGGAGGAGGATGACTCCTCAAAAGGGAAAAGCCGAAGGAAGAAGTCTATGAGTGGATGTGCCCTACGATGGATTGGTTCCCTGTCTAGGGTGCCTTGCACCATGTGTCACCAGCTAGACACCGGGTTCTCTGAACTCTGAAAAGCATAAACATATGAGAAAATGAAGAAAGTAATGAATTATCTTCAACCACCATATTTCTGGATTCACATAGAGAAAGAACTACTAAAACTATTGAGAAAATGACCACAGTACGTTGCCTATTATTCACCTTTCAGGATCCTCCTACGGTGAAATTTTGTTTTCTTCCATGTAATTTTAGGTAACTTACCAGTGACCCATATCTATTATTTTCTGCTGCAATCCTAAAAATGTATTTGGTATCTGGTATGAAACCTCTGTAACATACTTTGTATGTGTTTTGGGCATTGTATATAGTTAATAAACTATGCATCACAAAAAAAAAACCCAAAAAAAACACCACATTTCTATAGTCAGTGTGTTGCTTGTCATATAACCTCTTGCACTCGTAATACATAAATTGTGGTTTATATATATATATATATATATATATATATATAAAATAAACACCAGTTTTCTCCCATACCCACAGACATACATTTT
>JAVSBU010000074.1:472731-484483 GCA_033118015.1 Loricariichthys derbyi | reverse complement strand
AATCATGACACTCTGGAATGTATACGGCACCTGGTGAGGTTTAATGGTAGGATAATTTGCATACTATTCTCTGCCCCCTTTTTACTTGAAGTTTGTGGTAAATGTGGTTTTTTGACCCACGATAGCCCAGGCCAAAATACTGTTACGTGAGAATGGGGGTATTAATGTCCATGCCCTGATAGATCAAAGCCTTGGTGGTTTGAGGGGGACGCGCACGACATTATGAAGCTTAGCTTATAAAGAACAGAACTGTAAAATATTTCAGGCACTTAATAATGCACTTTGCTCATCACCATGTGACAGTAGCTGCATAGGCGGGATAAACACACTGGGTCCAGGGTAACTACTTACCTTAATAACTGCCTGCACATGATAACAGCTTATATAAAATTTGGTTTTATCGTAATAAACAGTAAATGTGTTTTGTGGGAGAATAATTTGTCAAATTGTATAGCTGTAAAACATCTTGCTTTATTCAAATATGAGAAAAATTGTGGAGAATCATGATTAACACCCTTAAATATTTTATTTGACGTCCTGTGATGGTTTGACAAATAACCATACACATTTATAAAAAATATCACTTGTCTTGTTGTTAAAACTTTCCGATCGACCGGATCTGTGTCAGGACTTGAGTAGCCTGGGATGCTTTTCTATTCACTCTTAGGTAGGCAGCATTTTTCGGGTCCCTGTGCTTCTAACTTGCATGCTCGCTTGTCTGTTTACTTTGTGGCCTCTTCACGTTTTTGGGAACAATTGGAGGGTTTTGGCAGTCCAGCTTGATTGACAGGCTGTCAGCCGTGTGTTTTGATAGCGTCGGTTTGTACGCAGTGTGTGTTCCTCGGTTTAGGCTTCGTCGTCCTCCGAGTCGATAACCACAAATGCACTATTGTGCAAACAAGACGCCCTAAAGTGCTGACTTCAGCTCGCTGAGGATGACGAGGGCGATGAGAACGAGCACTGGGCTTCCAGAAATGTGCTAAAAGAAATCACGTGGCTCGGATGAGCGGGGAAACGGCTTATTGTTTAAAGTCTTGATTTGTAATAGGAGTAAAAACAGGACAGTTCGATGACGTGTAAAATAATCACAATTTATGTTTCTAATATTGAAATCACAATCGTTTATCACAGTTACTCAGCCTGCTTACGTTCTGTCATACTTAAATATCTAAATCAAAATATGATATTGCACAAAGTGCAAATTAAAGACAAGCATCATACGGAAGCTTTAGAACTCAGTTTGGATGTGAACTTGAAAAATGTTTGATCAGTCACTGTACAAAATAATGATGCACATTTATTTAAAAGTAATGGTGAGTCCTGGTGAGAGTCTGGAGCACTATTGTTTAAGCACAGCCCGAGGTTCTACCTGTACAGCATTGTGAAAAAGTTTCCTACAAAGGCATTTGATCTCTGTGAATTGATTTTATCGATGAATTTATATATATTTATATGCTGACCTGGTGCTTTTGACTCTTGCTTGTTGTGTTTTGAGAGTGCAAGCTTTCAGGAGCCACACCATGAGGGCACATTAATCCTTCCTTAAGACCAGCCAGGTCTGTGCTATCATACACTCCCTCCTCTCGCAGCACACACACTCTGCCGCCTCTACACAAAGCTCAGTTCTTTGGCAAATCCATGCCTAAAGGAAAACGGGGGTTAAAAAAAGGCTGTGCAATATTTGCCAGGGTTTTTTTTTTTTTTTTTTCGTAAACCTGATTAAATACAGGAGAAGCGCCGATGGCACTTCAAACAACACAGAGTGTGGGCACAGCCAAATAAAACATCAGAAACGGCTTGGATCCGTACCCTGAATGATGAGCACTTAACCTTCAGCGTATAGCGCTCTCTATAGGGGGATTTAATTTCACACTGAGTCTCTGAAGCAAAACCCTTAAGGTCGCTCTGGAGATGGTGAGTGCCAATGGGGGCGCTCGCTTATAAAATGACCCGTACACCTGAGATGTGTTTGAAGACGCCTCCTGTCAGAGCTCTAGCTCCCATTTGGTGCTCCCCAATTTTTTAATTAACGGTTCAGTATTTTTTTTGGAGTGTAGTGTCTGTCAGAGGAAAGCTAGGCACCCTCAGCCTCGGAAGCTGCCTCTTCTTAGCAGGGTTGTGGTGTTGGAACCCAGTTTTTACTGGCTGATTATTCATTCAAATATTTATGGTGAGAGGATGCAGAATATTTTTACCTTATAATTAATCGCAGAATTATAAAACAAAGTTGCATTGCAGATAGAAGGGAAGCGGAAGGTGTAGGTAGAGGCAAAAGCCATGTAAAGCTCCATCCGCAACACAACACTGCTGTGTTGTCACTCAGCATGGAATTTAATTCCTTATGTATTTAAAACTTTGTATATTTGAAGTCTAAAGCACTCGGTTCTTGATTAGGGAGGCAGGGCAGGACGCAGGCCTCGCTCGACGGGTTAACATGCACAATTTAACAACTAACCTCCCGAAATGAGCTCCGACCAAACGGCAGCGTCTCCGGTTTCAGCGACAGGGCCAAGGGTGATCGAGAATAAGACGCCGCAAAGAGGGATCTTCATTAACTTCGCTGATCTGTATCTAAAATCTCGCCTATATTGGGTGCCACTCAAGAAGAAAGCTGCCATTCTGTCTCCTTCTCTGATCTGTCTCCCGTTTCTTCTGCGTGCACCGCAGGCCAGCCAGCTTTTTTCTTTTTTTTTACTTTTTTTTTTTTTTAAGTTTTATTATGAACTGTTTCCGTCTGCGTCGTGGGTCGTTGTTGTGATTGGCTACAGAACCTGCCGCTGGTCACAAATGGGAAGAAAAAAGGCAGAGGCCTGTTTATAGTAATTAAGCTGTCTCACACCGTGACTCTTGACAAGTTGAGTAAGAGCTGTTGTCATGTTGAAGAGAAAATAAAGAAAAACCTGTGCACCTTTCCCTCCTCCGTACATGGCCACTGGCTTTATTTGCATTCACAGTTTTGGCTTGTCCTCAGTTGCTGAGCCTGTCCTGGTTAGAAATGAGGACATTTTGAAGAGTTTCAGAAGTGAAACAGGAGAAAATGAACTGGTCAGGTTTTTCAGAATGTGCTGCTCTGTGTGTATTTTATTATAGGGTTGGTTAAACCTGTCTAATCCATCTCTCTATTTTCCTAGAAGACCCACGTAGCAGTTTTAAGCCAACAATGGCTCGTCCTCCCCCAGACCCCGTGTTTACTCTGAGAGGCTCCTCCGCCTCCGTTAACACGCTCCACTTCCACTGCACAGAACCAGAACTTCCTTTACTGTACTCAGGGTGAGCGCCTGTCAATCACAGGATACACCGACACGACTGGGCGAAAAGACTGAGGTTATATTTAAACCCATAACAAAAAAAATACATACTAAAATTAAAACTAAAATAAAATGCAGACCTGTTAAATGTCCAATGTGATTTTACTTTCACATTGTGTTTAGCCAAACTTTATTCCTACATTAATGACATTTTAGTGATGCAAATATATAAAATTTTGCATTTTGGTTGGTCCAAAAAAAAAAAAAATTTAAATATTTAAAAACAAATGTAGCAGAAGCTTGCAAAACCACACAAAAAATAAACTACATTAAAACGAAAATAGGCTTTAAATTTATAGAAGGTAAATTGAATTAAAATAGAAACTAAAAATGGGCTTATTAATAATTACATTAAAATATATAAACTGGTTTAAAATAAATATAATTTTTTTTATATAATTTAAAAAAAATTTTTGCAGTTATGTGCATAAATAAATTCAAATATGTGAATATCGCATGACACATAAATAATATTTTCATTATTTTTTTTCTTTAAAAACTCATAATTTAGGAACAAGTTATACAAATATAAAATGTAACAATTAAAAAACTTATAAAATATTTAAAATGTGATGTTGTAATGCTTATAATATAAATAAATATTTGTGACATCTAAAATACACCAATATAACACTCATTATTATTGTTGTTCTCCTACTTGTGGTACTGTGCAAAAGTCTTAGGCCACTTATGCTGTTGTTTTAGCAATGCCCATATATGAAATTTGGTCAAAGATTGGATGCAAAGATTTCAAACTTTTTTATTCCAGTCTTTGAGCTTCATCATAGCCTTTTCACTCTATTTGCCTTCTGAAAAAGTGGTTTCTTGGCTGCTACCCTCCTAAAATACCGTATTCGGTCAAAACTGTAGAAGGGTTAACTTGACATCCCGATGAAGGTCAGAGATGCTGCTGTTACCTAAGTTTAATTTTAAGTAATTACATGCTGATGTAGCCTGTAGAATCAACTTTTTATGTTTTTTATACTACTATATATCTATACGTGATCATTATACGATGGCAAAAAAAATAGTATATTTAATCTAATGGTGGCCAAAGACTTTTGCACATTACTATGTTGTGCCTTACTCCATTACAGCCAGTCTCTAAAAGTAAACTGACTAAAGCTACACAATCGATTCTTGATTTAAGAAATCTATTATAGGACCCGATGTTTCCGGTCCAAATGCTGCTTTCCGTTTTCAGATCCGGAAAAGGTTTGGTTCATGTGTGGAACTTAAACACTCGGCGAGCGGTGACGGTTCTGGACGGCCACGCCGGTTCTTCTGTCATTTGGGTCAGCACCGTCCGCTCCACAAACTCCGTCCTCAGGTAGGACACAAGTCATCAAAGGTTTACTGTAAATCAGATCAAAAGAAACACTGCAGTAAGAGATCTGATTGTCTTCGTGTGTCTGTGTGTCTGTGTGTCTGTGTGTCTGTGTGTGTGTGTGTGTGTGTGTGTGTGTGTGTGGGCGCAGTCAGGGTCGGGACATGCGGGCGTGCGTGTGGGATTTGCACGAGGGCCGCAGCTCAGTAACGTGCTCGATCCGTACGGGAAGCGTGGGCTTCTGTCAGTCATCTCTCCTGCAGGATGATGGAAACGCGACGCTGCTCGCGCTTCCCGCCGAGAACATGGAGGAGGTGAGGGCGAGGAGTGACTCTCTATCCCCAGAATTACTCATCACTCACTAGGTAGTGCACCGTTTGGGAGCCTGCCCTTTTCGTACACTGGAGGAGATCCAGTAATAAGAATTCCCAGATTACATCAGGTCCTCTAATAAGGAGTTATAGACGTGGACTAACACAGTGAGGAGAGGTTTATGCGGAATGGATGGATCTGTGGTTTGGGACTTGTCCACCGTGGACCGGTGATGGTTGTTGTGGCCTGTGTAGTGAATGCAGTGTGTGGTTTGAGACGTGTCCGCAGTGAACTGACTCATGTTTACAGCATGCGTCCGGCGAAGAACCAAAAAAACCACGCGCAGATCAAATAACGCTGATTAATGGCACATTTTAAAACTGTGGGACACATCAGACTCTGAACAGTTGGTTCTCATAGTGGATGTTAATTTGCCTCACACAGCAAAAGGTCCTAATTTGCACCCTAATAGATAGAAACGTTTTTATCTCCTGTTATCCTCCCTTTCCCTCGTACCCCCGTCTCGTCTTTCTGCTCCCTCTTCCCACACCGCCGTCTCTTTCTCACCCGAGGGGACGAGTTCTGCTCTTAAAGCTCTTTTATTTATATAAGTGGAGGTAAACTTGCACTCCAGATGTGGCCCTGCGTTAAAATGTGATTGGGCATTTAAAATGATAGGCGTTTGATTCCTTAACGAAGATGTATCGCGGAAATCACTTCGAGACCCGAAGCGCTGCTCTCGAACCCTCACTCACGCTGTCAGTACGTTTGCTCTCGCAATCAGCGTGTGTACCTGAGGCTGGGAGACAGATGTGCGTCTCCACGTGCCTAGAGCTGAACTGAGCGTGCACACGAAACGAATTGGGAGGATAAAGAGCGAGGAGACTTTAGCTCGGTTTGCTGAGAGGTTTAGGACTAGTGAAGTTTGATTCTTTGCTCGCTCAACCATTTTTAGGTACAGTTTTTGGATCGTTGTCCTGCTGGAAGGTCCAACTACGACTCATTTATTGACAGGAACAGTCAGGATTTAATTTATAAGCTCAGTAAATGAGTCTGTGGTGCCACATATGCGGTTCTTTGTCAAACATGTTTATCGTGTTGCACTGTGCCTCATAATTTCCCGCTGAATATATCAAAGCACAAAGATTGTAAGGATCCATTCAGAACATTATCTACTGTATCTACAATAGTTTTGAAGCAGGAGTTTGAAACAGAAGTTTGGATAGCAGAGCTAAACCGGATTTCTCTAGTGTAGTACACTGCCTGTTTTTTTAAAACTGTGACAAAACAAAAGTTTTTTTTGTCAGCTGTGCTGCACTTAAATAGAAAAAAAGCAATCAGTTTCCTGCACTTAATAATCCGATTCTGATTATTCCAAGTTGTCATGTATACAAATTTAAAAATCAAATAGAAATCAGAGCTGGATTTGAACCCAGTAATCAGATTTCTCATAGCATGTTGCCTAGTTACCTGATTTCAATCTGTTTTCTTACTCATGCAACATGGTTCCCAGGTCAACTTATTTCTATGGACATTTCTTTATTTGGGAACTTGTTCCCCATTGACTGTACAGTGTTCCCTCGCTACTTTTAGGTTCGTTTATTGCGGACTCGCTGTTTCGCAGATTTTCAAATAATATTAATGTAAATATTTTTTTTGTGATATTTTTGCTGTTTCACAGGGCTTTGTAGTACTCCATTTAAAGGATTACAGTGTAAATAACCACCTAAAATGTTTATTCCTTTTGGTTAATTACCTAATTGATATTTAAGTTATTTATATTTAATATTGACGTAAATACTTTCTTATTGTGGCTAACTTCACTTACATGAGAGACTTCACAGCAGTCTATCCATTTAGCTAAAGGTCTTTTAGTTTGAAAGGGTTATTCAGCAGTGGCCATCTTTGTTGGCAAGCTTCTCAGTAAACTAATTCATTCTCATTCTATGTAGGACGTATATTCAATGGTAAGTACTCACATCAAGTTTTTAAAATTATGTATCTAGGTTTAAGAGTTTAAAACATTTTATGAACATTTATGTAGACTTTTTTTGAAAGGTACATATACAGTATGGGAAATGTTATTAAGCGAATGTTAAAGGGGTATGTATAAGAGTGTGGGAAGAGTTTATAAAGATAAAATAATGTATAACTACTACAATAAGCATAGCGTCGCTACTTTGCGGAAATTCACTTATTGTGGGTGGGTCTGGGGCGGATCCCCCGCGATAAGTGAGGGAACACTGTATTGGCTTTTACTAATAGGATCTGGCAACCCTGGAATTAAACGCGCCACGGACTTAGATCTCTTTATGGAAACTCTGAAATGCAGCATATATTTGAGGAAATGAAGACTTGAGTAGTTTAATATTAAAGTTTGAAGTTTAGGTCTCACATTTCTGTGAGATTATTGGCTGGTTGCAAAGTAGAAATCTGATTATTGTCCGTTTCCTATTATCTGATGACTCATATGCATGTAAACCCGTTGAATGGCTTACTGACAAAAATCTGATTTTCCACAGTTAGTCGATTATACATGCTTTTTAGAGCACTTTGTATTGTAGTTTTAAAGTTGCCTGATTTGCTATGGCATCACCTTGATGGTTTTTCTCCCTGATTTTGTAGATAAAGGTGATGGATTTGGCCAGTCAGACTGAGATCTGCTCTTTAGTTCCGGACTCTAAACATGGAATGCTCATGAGCATGAAGATGTGGCAGGTAAGAAGTTGCAGGCCATTAAAAATCAGCATTAACGTTGAGGAAATAAGAGAAGGTTTATGATCAAATGATAACCTCCCTCAGACACGGTCTTCAAAAGTATTAAGGTGTAGGGCTTCGTGATGTAGTTACAGGTATACACTGTGACCTGGGATGAATAGTAATACAAGTACATGTGTGTGTGTGAGAAAAAGACGGCTCAGCAGCGAATGATTTATGACGTGGCTCGGTCCTGAACCGAGCCGCTTTTCCAGTCCCGTTTGCGTTGTTCTTTGTGCTGTAATTACAGTTTGTTAGACTACGAAGCTATCTGCTTTACATCAACCATCAACTCGATCATTTAACCATCAGTTTTGTCAACTGTTTTTATGCATAATTAATTTCTTGGGAACTATTAATGACTTATCCATGCATGTGTATGAAGTGAGAGAGAGGCAGTGCATGGGAGAGGGTTGGAGATTTTACTTTTTTTATCATGATCATAAAGTAAAGTGTTTATGTTCTGGTTCAGAATCAGACCTACATTTCGATACCCAGCCTTATCAGTTTCTGACCAGTTCCAAAATCTAGGGCTTCTCAGAAAACAGGCTGCTTTCTCCATCTTGGTTTCTGTCCACTTCTCCTGGTGAGAAGGTCGGCCCAAGATCCACAGAATCCGGCTCCTCCTGGGTGATCCCCAGATGCTCCCAATCCTTCCAGTGTGTCCTGTCTCTGCCTTGGGGATTCCATCCTGAAGGACGTGCCTGGACAGAGACACGGAGCCTAGATGAGGCAGATGAAGATGCCACAACGCAGGAACCAGATGTGGAAAAACGAGACCGATCCAGATGTGGAGCCCTTTATTCCTGACTTGTCCTCATCTGATAGCACAGCCAGAATTATGACCTGGTCAGGGATTTGTCAAAAGCTAAAGCAGTACTACTTGGTCCAATTGATTCATGTGATTAATGTTAATGTTCCTACATGATGCAGCTGATGTTACATAATTGCTTGTTCAGATGGATGTGGTCTATTATAGTCGCTTACTTTTAATTTCAGGAAGCAAAACCTTTTTCGATTCTTTAGAATTTTGGGTTTTTCCTTTCCACATTCGTGTCCTGACTATATCACGCTCCTTCCTTTCCTTCTACTTGATCAGTCCGTTTTCCTTTTTTATTCTGCTCTTGGCTCTGCTGCAGCTGTTGGGATGATAAATAATCGTCTTTGGCTCGTGCCGTAATCCTACTCAGGAGCGCTCGGGCCCGGCCGCGCAACAGATAATGAATCGGGCGTCTACCCAGGGTTCCTCGACCTTTGACTCGTGACATCATTAATCAGGGAGCTCCCACACTTGGCTGAAGTGCAGGGCCAGAGGGCACCAGACGCGAACACTTAACCACTGTCTGTGAGGCTCGCGCGCTGATTTCCACTTGTTTTGTTTTTTATGTCACACCCACGAGGGATGTGTTTATACGCGCCTCGCGATTCTGTCTATAATTTGTTTAGCCGCGGCAGAAAAAGAGAAATATCGCGTGGCCTGAGAGGATGACCTTTCAGAGAGGAAGGGAAATGAATCCTCGCGTTGTGCCGGCGAACATATGGAAGGGATTTTTCATTGCCAATGTCGCTGCTGGTTGGTACACAACGTACACGTGATTAGCGTTTGTTCATCTTCTGATTTGTGTGAGGGCTGAATGAGCACGGACAATCCAGAACAGATGCACGTGTGGCTATGGTTTTAGCCCTTGTGTGATTCCACCTATTTATACAATTTAGTAAAAATATGTCCCTTATTTTGGTATATTCATTAATAAAAGATGCAGTATCAAGTATAAAGTAGATGTGTGATACCTTATAACTAGCCTACTACCACCGTTTTTTGCTGATTGATGGTGGTGAAAGTGAAATGCAAGTAGAAACGATATTTCATATAACATCTGCCCTTTTTTTTTTTTAATACATATTTTACGTATTTTAAAGCTAATTTTAATAAGTTCCAAAAGCGAGTTCAACCAGCACCTTTTTATTCTTAATAAAGCTATTTTTACTTTAGAAAGCATCAGCAGCATCTGATCTCCAGTAAAGCGAGATCAGACAAACAAACTCAGAGCAGCGAGAAACACTAAAAATTGACGCGATGAGGCACCTCACGAACGTACGTCAAAAAGCGCGTAATTAAACTCATAACGGTAGTTGTAAAACTTTTGGTAGTATCCCACATGTTAAATCCATCTTAACACTAAAAGTAACACTATTTTTGATTATATAGTTTTTTAACATTACAGTACATATCATTTCCAGACATGCTGAATTGTGAGGGGCCAAGTGTCTTGTCCTTTGAGTCTTTGGGGTTTCAGTGTTTTAGTTTGGATTATTTTTGGTTGAATGATTCTGAAAAACTGGTGAGACCTGGTTTGGAGACAGTGGCACTGACGAAAAGACAAGAGAAAGAACTGGAAGTGGCAGAGCTAAAGATGTTGAGGTTCTCCTTGGGGGGCGCAAGGATGGATAAAGTTAGGAATGAGATCATCAGAGGTTCAACACAGGTTAAACAACTAGGAGACAAAGTTAGGGAGGACAGACTGAGATGGTTTGGACATGTCCAGAAGAGGGACAGTGGGTATATTGGTAGAAGGATGTTAGAAATGCAGTTGGCAGGAAAAAGAGGAGATATATGGATGTAGTTAGAGAGGACATGGAAATAGTTGGTGTGAGGACAGAGGACAGAGTGAGATGGAGGAGGACGACTCGCTGTGGAGACCCCTGAAAAGGGAAAAGACAGCTTAAAGGCCATAAGACCAGCAGTGGTTACTTGAACTCGAACAAGGGGTTTAAATAGCGGAGGATGTGATTAGGTCAGTGCAGGACAGCAATCGCAGTTCATGTTATATATCAATAATAACAGTTTATTTGTTTTATATATTATGTCATAAATTTATCTTAAACATAAAGCTTTTTTTTACTTGATTAAAAATTGTGCTTAAATATCTTGCTGTCTATTATTTTTCTTAATCGGTTTGAACTGCAGAAACTAATCAGTTGATGGTTGGGTTTAAGAGTGACGGTGTTTTTAGATGACCGTTGTGTGTGTGTGTGTGTGTGTGTGTGTGTGGCTGTAAATCTGGTCGTGCAGACAGAAGGCCTGCAGCATGTTGGTGGTGGTGAGTTATGGTCGTGTGTGTTTTTATCAGGCTTGTGCTGATTTATGAGAGGGTTTACTGCATGTAGCAGCTCGGTGCGCGTGTTTCTGCTGTACGATAACGGCACTGAGACGCAGAGCAGGTCACACACACACACACACACACACACAATCTAAAGTGTGTGTGAGGTGGTGTAGCACTGGACGGAGAGATAAAGTGTGTGTGTGTGTGTGTGTGTGTGTGTGTGTGTGTGTGTGTGTGTGAGTGATTAAGGTGAAAAAGTTCCCTACTTAATCAAATTATTTATCTAGATTGTTGCTGATTTATTATGCATTTATATATTTGAGTATTTAGTTAATTATTGCATATGTTATCTAAGCTTCCCATGGAGGTTTGGTCCCTTTTTGAGTGTTGGCCCTCCCAAGGTTTCTTCCTTATCATATTTAGGGAGTTTTATATTAGAGGATAATTGATATTAGAGGATATTAGAGGATAATCTATAATTGTAAAGCTGCTTTGAGACAATGCTCCATAAATTCGAGTTTAACATATAAATCTATGTAACTTACAATTCAGAACTGGATATGTTTGATAATGTTAGGCTTTTTAGAGCTTTTAAAGCATTATAATCTTGTTAAATTAATGTTGCTTGGTTCACACTGTGTGTAAGCAAGGTGCTAACTCACTTAGCTTGTAACACACACACACACACACACACACACACACACACACACACACAGAGGGGAACAGCGGTTGGTTTCGCTACGTTAAAAATTCTGACAACGTGATGGAGATGAAGCCAAAACTTCCAAAACCATGAAATATTATGAGAAATGTATCGCCGTGTTTACTTTTCCAAATCAGTTACTGTGTAAGAGCTGTAACATGGTGATGAGAGCGCGCGCGCGCGCGCGCGCACACACACACACACACACACACACACACACACACACACACACACACATGAA
>JAVSBU010000074.1:433074-465574 GCA_033118015.1 Loricariichthys derbyi | reverse complement strand
CTTTCTCTATCTCTTGTGCCCTCTCTCTGTTGCGCTCTCTTCTTGCTCTCTCTCCCTCATTCTCAGTTTCTCTCCCTCTCTCTTCCTCGCCACTTACAGAATTTCTTATTAAAGCCTCAGGGGGGCACACATTTTGTTTCGTACAGGAATCACACGCTTTTTTTTCATTGCGGTTAATCCCAGTGACAGTAAATTAATTTGAGCTTGTTTATAATGACTCTACCTTCCATACCAAGCAGGATTTTTCTGCCGAAAATGCAACATCATTTTATTTTCCCTCTTTGATTTTTTGCAAACCGTCACCAATGACAAAAACTCACTGACCAATCACAGTCGTGTCTGGTGTTGGCATAGCAACAACCGAGATTGCAGAGTGCAGTCGTGCAATCAGACAACCGCAGGCACACAACAACAATATTTTACATTTCTGTGTAAATTTTTTGCGTTGTGTTTATTGTGTAACGGCTTTAACACCCTGTATGGTAAAGTCTGTAAACATATTTGTGTTTGTGCTTTTTGCAGTTTCGTTCTCATTAAAGTGTTCTAGTTGTCTGAGTGGTACTAAGACGTCTTAAAAAGTTTTACATTTAATTTCCCTGTACAAGCAAAACCCCGTCTGTTATTATACCCACCTTAAGGTGTTGATACTGAAAATTTTTATATCGTAACATATTTTGGGTGTGAGAACATGCCAAACTCCACACACAGTAATCAGCACCCAGGATCGAACCACATACACTGGAGCTGTTTTAAATCAACACTATTTCTAATTACTACTATCATTATGTGCAGCGTCTCACGTGATATGAGCCTCAGGATGGAACTTTTCTCGTGGAGTTGTTTTTGCTCAGCAGGTTAACTTGATCGTGTGTGTGTGTGTAACCAGGATGCTTTTTTTTTTTTTTTTTTTTTTTTGCCGTCCAGGTGTCAGGAGGTTTAATCATAGCTTAGCCGTGCTGGGATTCTGGATGAATGAATGAATGAATGAGAGGTGTGTGTTTACCCCCTGTGGATGGACATGTTGCTCTCTGTCGGGTGATGATGAGTCGTTTCACTGTGTCAGTGTGAAGTCATCCAGCTGTGCCCAAACTCTGATGGCTCTCTATTTTTTCACCTCCTACACACCATCACACCTGTGCCAAGAACGCACCGCCACAAGGACGTTTGTTAGCCATCACACCGCGTATCCCTGGGAAACCTCTCTGGACTCTGCTCAGGGAATCGAAGGGTCGAGGAGAATCAGGGTTGTTTGGGGGTTTTTGGCAGCTGTGTGGATAAATGATGGGTCTTGCAGGGTGATCTGTAATAGAGTTGGACCTGCAGGAGTTTTTCTAATCATCAAACTCCATCGGCTTTTATTAATGAGAGCTTCGCCGCTTTTATTAATGGGAGAAAACATTAGCTAATGATTTTCCCTTCCTCTGAGGAGGAGGTTTCTCTTGGAACCTCGAATCACCTTTGACTAATGATTATCATCCATGTTTGGAGGGTAGAAAAAAAAAACTGGAAATCCTTGGCTATAACCCGAGACCCAAATTCGAGACGCTCCTGTTAACCACCACATGAACTGAGTTATTAGTATTTTTGTTTTCATTTCTTTTTAATCAGCTTTTCTTTCACTCGTACCGTCCATTTTGCAGAATCGATTGAAAACGCACCGTGATGAAAACATCTGGGCTGCTGGATGTAAAGAACATGCCTTTAAGGCAGCAATGCTGATGGGACGGGTATTGATATGTGCATTGATGAAAAGGGTGGAAATTCCGTAGAATACTGGGAAAGGTGATCTGACACCAACATGGTAGATTCAGATTAGGTTACAATGCCCCTGAAGGTCAAGACAGTGAGGACACGATGCTTAGAAGTGAAGATCAGGTGACCATGTGGGGGGTACAGATGGGTAATTGTGTACCAACGTGGGAGAGACGGATAAGGTGACCATTCTGTGTCATCCGTTGAGCAGTGACGTCTGACAGAGATCACGAGGGCACAAATTTGGGAACTAAACCAAATAAAGATGAAGGGATATGGGTATGGATATGGGTGGTGCTGTTTGGGTGACATTAACTGTTACCCAAACTTTTTGGTGGAGGTGGTGGATTGTAGAAATTCTAGTCTAGAAATGGAAACGGTTTCATTATATATCTTTTTTATTTATTTATTTATAACATACAAAGTGGGAAGAAGAGCGATAACCTAATTTAACATCCTCTTAAAACACTTACTTTCCCTGTTTTATTTTTTGTGGTCCTTTTGTCAGCTTGGTATGTTCTCTTAATTAACTGGCTTTATTTCCGTGACACAAACAACGGGAAGCAAAGCAAACACAGATCGGCACATTAACCCATCATTATCAGCGCCGTAATTCAGACCAGATGGACCTTTTAGGGGCGAGCATACCAGCTTCAACACAGAGTGATCCATCTCCCTCTGATCCACCCCCTCCCCAAATCCTCCTCCTCCTCCTCTCCGTGGGAGAAAGTTGTTCCTCCTGTCCTGTACGCAGTGATTTAGGCTCGTGAACTGTAAGAGTGAAATGCTTTAAAAAAAAAAAAAAAGAATGTAAGAAATGCTACTAATCCTGCATGAATCTGTATTACTAACATTTGAGTCGCCCCCTGCCTGAATGAGTGTTGTTTTTATTTAATAAATAAACAGTGGCAAGGAAAAAAACGCTTAATTGTGATGGAGAAAGCTTGGGAGGACGAGTACTATTAACTCATAACGAAAGACTTCCTTAACAATCTGCGATTTTATAGCATTAATTATTTCTATTTCTTACACTGTGGAACCGAATCAGTGCAGCCGTTATCTTGAGCCGCCCAGCCTTTTATTAGACCGCCGTTGGCTAGCGTTCCTGATACACACCACGCCGCTGCCAGTGCATTCCTCACTCCTCTCGCTCTGGGATTACCTGGCTGCTTTATATCTTCCACATGCACGCCCGAATGGCTCTGATTTTGCGAGCAGGAGCTCAAGCACGCTGACAAATCCTTCACTGTCTTCAGGCGCAGCCGGCATCATCCGTCTCTCCGGACAATGCTTATGAAGTCAATTTTACGCTCTTCCGTTTGATTTCGGCATCGGGACCAGATGCCTGTTGCCGAGATGCGAAACACGCGAGTGTACATGACGTTTCTAAAGATCTAACAAAATGTGAAGTGTTCCAAGCACGTTTAAAAACTTTTATTAAATAATCATGCAGCTTTCAATGTATCTATCTCTAAATTCTAAAGTCCTGTAGACTGACTATAAAAGCGGTCATGCAATGTTACCTCTGAGGTGCAGTGACAAAGTCAATTACCTTTAGGTGTAAAGCACTGCACCGTTTTTACCTCCCCTCATCCAAGTCAGCGCCATGGGGGTCTGGAACGCTTTCACGTTGCAAGCCCAGTCCAGAGTTCCAACCCGGGTTCTCATGAACTGTTTCCACCAGCTGGCTTTTACTGCAGAGCCACAGGAGCTCAACAAATATGTATTGCATGTGTCTTGCTTTTTAGCATCACATTAATTTCCTTTAGGTGGTTTGAGCTCAGGATGGCTTAAAAAGTTTAAAAGTGTACCCTAAAATCATATCTAACATCTTGGCATATTGGACCCCGGTGCAGATTGGTGTTATGGTATGAGGGGAAACATGTAGGAGCCAAAAAAAGGCTCAGTCAGGAAGCATCACAAGCTCAAAGGCTGGATCTGCAGAGTTTCAAACTGCCTCTGGAAGCAACTTCGTCACAAGAAATGTTTTTGAGAGCTTCATGGATCAGGTTTCCAGCAGCTGCACGGTTTGCATGAGGCTTGACTTCCATAGAGATGACTGGAAAGGTGGAGTGCCCCTGAAGACTGGTGGACTGGTGGACTGGTGGAGGAGGAGGAGGAAGAGCAATAGAATAATCTAGACACTCTTTAGCTGGTTTTGGATGAAGGGATTTTCATTCACTTTGTGTAAATCAAGTCTGATTTAGTTAGATTGTGCTTTTTTTGCAGCTCTTAGGGCAGCAGTGGCAAGGGGAAAGTTCCTTAAATTGGAAGAAATCTTGGTAAGACCAAATATGGGGTCCTGTTTGAGCAAGTCATGTGTTATATCTAAGAATGAATCAAAACTGAAGCTCATGAGAATAAATAGGTTAAATAGACATGACGATTAGACGTAATTTAATAAAGATGGTGATAAAGTTCCAAGGAATCTTCCTGTTGACAAGACTGGCCTGCACAGAGCCCTGAAGTGTTTCCAAAATCTTTGGGATGCATTACAACCACAACTGCGTCCCAGACTTCCACTCTTAATGCTTTTGTAGCTCAATAAGAGCTTATAAGAGTGAAGGTGGCTTTATTCTTTATGCTAATGCCTGTAATTTTGGAAGAGAAGAGCGTGTCGTGTTTGCTTACACGTGAGATGTTCCCGCTGTAGCGAGAGTGTTACATCTGGTCAATCTGTAGCTCACTCTCTCGCACACGTGTAGAGCATACCTCTGTCCTCTCAGCAGAGAGCGAGTGCAGATAATGATCTCGCTGTAATACTTTACAATATGTCACCCTGTTAGCCATTATGGAGATTTATTCCGTCTCTAAGCCACCGTAGATCACACGGGCTCTGTAGATCCGTAATGTTTAGCAGACGGCTCTTTTTCAACCTTTATTTATTGGGTCCTTTACGGCAATAGCCACCGACGTTAATGCAAAACGCGCGCTTAAAGAGAGGCGCGGCTCACAGGCAGAGCTTTCAACAAAATGGCGTAACCCTCTCTTCAGCCAAGCCGTTAGGCCTTTGAAATCCAAACCAAATAACGGTGTGAGAAATGTTTCAATGTTTAGCCACCGATGAGTGAAGATCTGGAGTTCTCCCCCTGCCAGGTTGTCTGGAAGTCCTTCGTCGCGTCGTCCGATTGGTGGAGAGCGCCGAGTTTCTTCACTTTGTTCTCTTTATTTATGCGGCTTCACGGAATCTGGAATCGTTGAACGTTAAGCTCGTTTGTCTCGCTCGTTTACTCGTCACAATCGAAACCTGGGTCATTTCTGATTAGCAGAGGCAGATCCTGATCCGTTTAGTGAAGGTGATCATATTTGAGACTGATTCAGAAAAACCCCAACACATTGTTTGGGACAGGATGCAGCATTGCTAAAGAAAAAATCGAAGCAATGATAAATCAGCCTGGTGTGAATTCAGTCTCCTGGAAGTCTTTTAAATAAAACAAAGCAATGTGTAAATCAAGGTTAAAAAGAACTAAACTCACAAACGTTAATACTAATAAAACTGCTGAAATAATTCAGCCCGCGTGCAGACCCCGAAAAAGACGGCGATCTGTCGCGTTCTTCGATAACGCTAATCTCAGCTGACCCCGAACCCTCTATTCCTGCAGATCAAGGACCCTGTGCCGTTGACCAATCCTGGAGTGTCGCAGCTACGTATCCGTGGTGACAGTAAGATCCTGGCGTCGGCCGGCTGGGACGGAAGCGTTCGGATTTTTGGCTGGAAGAAGCTGAAGCCTCTCGCTGTTCTGCAGCACCACAAGGATCTGGTTCACAGCGTGGCCTTTTCGGACCATCCGGACCCCTGTGAGAGGCTGATGGCAGCAGGTTCGAAGGATCAACGCATCAGCCTGTGGTCGATTTACCCCGAATCCTAAATGACCTTTTTCACTCTATAGGACGGTGAGAGCGGTGGTTGGGCCAAGGGCCCAAGTCTCCAGACTTGCACGTAAGGTAAGAACGTGCACTAGGGGGCAGTGTCACACGTACTGGAGCGTAATGGAAAAGGGTTTAGTTAAAACACACTGTGATGTGTGAACTGAGACAAATAAGCTGTAGGGATTGATTATTAATCCCTGATGGTAAAGTATTTATTAAGTTATTTTTCATAAGTGTATTTGATAGGATGTTAAATCAGCTTTATCTGTAAATAACGAGCCGCTTCTTTACATTAATATCAGTGAATATTAATAAGTGAAGTGTGTTTCAGAAAAAATGCTTTACATGTTACATGGGGGCTTTTTTAAGAGAAATAATCATAAACTATTATATAAAATATTGCCGTAAGTAATGAACGTTCTTTAAACAAGCCTTAAGATCATTGAGCGCTGCATTAATGGTGAATTCCCTTAATTATTTAAGGGGGGCAAAACCTCATTATAACTCTCAAAAGACAGAATGTGGCCAAGCTTTAAAATAAAAAAGAAACGTAAAATAATAATTTACAATGTGTATTACACGTATGTGGTTGATTATTATTTGCTAGGTGAGATTGGATTTTTTTATCATCATCAATATTAACTTGTGATATATTTTTTTTCTTTTCCTGTCTTTCCTGTGTGTTTTTGTCGCTGATGAATCGTTGTCATGGAAACATCATAACTTTACGGCAACAAAACCTCAGTACCTGCAGTGAATCCCTTAATTATTTCCTTAAGTGAAACATCTCAGGATTTGTGGCAAATGTTTGTCATTCCCTTGGGTTAAGGTGGGATTTCAGCACTCGTCCTTCTGGTCCACAGTCCAGTATCATAACCTTAGAGTCCTGACAGTTCCCTCCCTCTATTTTTTTTTGTCTCAGTAAAGGGCCTGTTCTGTGACCCTGAACACCAAAAGGGGGGATAAAACGTGTAAATGGAAGTAAATAAATTTTCCTCGGTTCCCTCACATACCTGACTTTAAGTATAATAATATAATTTTTGTTTTGTTAGCCATAAAAAAAGTTCTTATAATATCAGGCGTATACATAATTGACTTTTTTGCCTCTGCGTTAGCTGTTCGAACCCTTCCCCAGCAGTGCAGACTCTGGAGGTGTTTGTGTCAGTGAGTTCTTGATGCAGATACGTTCCCGTGCATCTGAGGATAAATCAGCGTTTACATGGTTCGCAGTCGAACTTTTTGAAGTGACTTAAAAGTTTGGGTTTGGCCCGCCGAACGCACGCCGCTCCATGATCGATGTTATGACTCGGGCAGCGCCGCACTCGCAGCCAGGAGGATGAACGATCAGTAATAATCAATTAAATATCTGCGACGTGAATGGAGTGAGTCTTTAAGAACGCTTTCAAAAAGCTCGGAGACCAGATGCCTATTAATTCGAGCCATGTGTTGCCGCACGGCTCCCATTTCTTTTGTGTTTATCTGCGGCTATTGAAGTTAACACGAGTCTCCATCTGCTCTGCGCTCCAGGCCTGATCCAAATCCCAGAGCACAGCGACCGAGCGTCCTTCGGCCGGCACCATCAAATGCTATCGAGCCTGCATGGGTTTGCTGAACGTTCTGTGTTCAAAAACGTTCTCCTTTCGTTTAGCCGAACAGCTTTTAGCGCTTTTTGGCTGCTGAACCAGTAGCCCTCTTACCCAGATAACATATCACCGGCTTAGAGCTCGGAGGTCAAGCGTTCGGCTTCAATTTATCACCCAGGGTCGCCTCGGCTCTGCGAGCACACAAACCAGAGGTGTTTTAATCCGTTACTTTGTCAGCCGCTGAGCTGGATGACGTTCTTCGTCTTGTTTGCTTTCCTAGACTCGTATTTGCGCTCCGAGTCGCACCTGAGCGCCGCCCCCTTGTTTTTCCAGAACCCGGTGGCGAGCCTAAGCTCTGCCCTCTGGACTGACCCGCGAGCATTCATCACACGGGGTTAATCAGCGGCACACGGACAGGCCTGTTTGTTAGCAAGATTCATTGGAGCCGTTTAGCCGAAAAAGGAGTGTTTAGGCAGGCAAACGACTTGTGACACTGATTGTGTTGTTGTGTTTTATCGCTCTGAATTGGGAGAGATTCATCAACCAGCCTGAAAAATAAATGTCATTCTTTTTTTTTTAAACTTACAGAGATCAAGTCACTTCTTTTGTTCCTTATTAGACACCAGGACTTGTCGTTTGCCTACCAAAATTTGCGAATTTGTTTGAGGTTTCAGGATTTCGCTGGATTTTAAGGCCTGACTCAAACGTTCTGCACAAGGTTTTAACATTTTAAAATCCTATTTTCTGTTTGCTTTTTTTTTTTAAAGCAAATGTGCAAAGTTCTCACCTCCGTCTACTTACTAGATTTGTGTAAATAATCCTGCATGTATCAAAAAAGACATCACAGTACGACGGTCATTTAATTACAGAAACGCTTACAGTATGCGCAAACGCTGCATTAAATAATTCAATTAAAGAACGTCTGAAATATTAAATGGGGATTTTAACGTAATTTATAGGTATTGCTGTGTCTTGTGTGAAAAAGATGTTACAAAGATTAGATCATCTTTTTTGTAGTGCATTAATTATTCTATTACTGTTGTGTTAATGAAATGTTTGTCTGGTTAATTTCTGTTTGAAAATACAAATTTGAAGGCTAGAATATTTTACCATCACATAAATAGGATTTTTTTTTAAAATGATGATTTAGAACCACATCTGACAATTGTTTGTAATCCAAAACCTGCTGGATTATATGGTTTTATGGAACATTTTGGGTAATCCAGGGTAATAATGTGGATTTTTCTCAATATGAAACAAATATACTCTATATATACTTTAAATACAAGAATCTACAGGGGGCAGTAAAAGGTCTGCACATTTGAATCAACTGTTTAATTATTAATTAATGTTTTTTCCCCACTTTTTATTAAATTTTGTTAATAAATCCTCCATAATTATTTTTCATTTTAAGGAATATAAAGAACCCCAATTCTAACACTTCTTTTTTTTAATTAAATAAATGCATTGATGTCTCTTTACTTAATTTATTTTCGGTTTAATCAATGCATTATTAAGGCAGCTGCATGAAATATACACCTGAACGTATTAAAAATAGTTGTTTCCCTCCATTTTTACCCTGCGTTTGTTGTTATATGGATAAACGTAATATTTATTAAGATACTTCTCCTAATCTACAGTTTTATTTGGTGTTGTTTTAACAGTATAATATGATAATTGTCCCGTCAATAGACGACGAGGCAGGAAAACCTAAAATGCCCCCTTCAGACTGGAACGTCCCATCAGACCAGGGGAAGTGGGTCGACCCCCTCTTAGAGGAAAAATAACAGCGGGCAAGTCGCCGGTCAGAGAGGAAGACAAAACCACTTCAATTCACTCCGGACCTTCATTAAGCTTGTCCCTGTCATCCCTTTACATCCCTTCGAAGATTTGTCCATGACCTTTGGCCACGATCCCCCCTCCGAAACGATGATGGCTTCCTACCTCTGCCTCCTGCGCACTTAGAATACATACAACAAAGCCTTCCGGTCCCCCTCTAATAAGTCAAATCTTAGTTCCGTGCGTCCTGAGGTGGCGTGTGAGAAAGCGTTTCTTATTTTAAGAGAAAATCAAGAAAGAAAATTAAGAAAACGCTGCAATTAGGACATTTGTGATTTATTTCACAGGTTGGGTTGGTATGGGGTAGGGGACGATAATTTATCGTATCGTGATACATTTTATTGTGATGAAGCGTAATTATTCCTGTTTATTGGTGTAAAGACAAGCACGTTATGAATTTTTACTAAACTTTACTAAATAGAGGATAATATCTGAATACAGTGGACCCCCGTAATCGCGAGGTTAGGGACCAGAACCTTCCGCAAATAATGAGAATCCACGATTACTTAACCCCCTCCCCATCACCCCTCCGGTCCACCATATTTAGTCCTAATCACAGAGTGTGGTCATAAAACAGTCGTAATTTAAGCTTTATTTAAAATGGATTATTTAAGATGGTTTAACACACTTTGCATGCAATTCTATAAAACTAAAAAGTACTTAAGTATTGTACTGTACTGATTTTTATAATTACTGTACATGTAAATACAACCTTATGCGTCCTTCCCTTCTTCGGGATCTTCTCGAGGTTTTTGGGCCATCTTCTTGGCAGGCTGGAAGAACATGGTGATAGGGAGCTGCCACACTTCCTTCTTCAGCGAGTTCAGGAGGTTCTTGTAGGGTTTGCTGCACAAATCAATCCCGTTAGCGAACTTTTTGGACCGGTCCAGATAAGGATCCCATGACATGATTGTTTCCTTGACTTCCTTTAGTGTTTGAGCTTGGATTGGCTGTACGTTCACACTGCGTCACGTATCAATCATTGAGAGCTCGCCTCCAATAAGAAGTACGTACATGTGTATGTACATATGTTCAACTGAACAAAACCACGATTGTGTAAATTTTTATGCAAATAACGTAGTTATGTTCCAGAGAAAAATCCATGATTGCGTGAATCCGAGGTAACGGAACCGCGATTACGGTGGTTTACTGTAGTAGATTTTCAGAATCTGTCGCTGCTGATGCATTTGGTCTGGGATCGCACATATCATGGTAAGTTTCCTGAAAATTTATATTTTTATCACATTTATATCTAGTTTGGGCTACACAACACTTAAGCGTGAAAAGTAAAATATAGAGGTCTTCTTTTAAGACGTTCAAATTTACTGTGTCATTAAAATGTGCAGAGGTGACGTTTAAGTTTGCTCCTGGAAAATCTTCCATGATTTACTATTCATTTAGGTAGAAAATATTCAAAGGTTTGGAGGCCCAAACCTTTGAAAAAGTACCATAGCATTACTACTGTAGTAATATTTAGATGTTCTGACCCAATCATCTGGGTGTCATAATTTCTCTAATTTTTTTTGGGTGTCTACAAACTTTTGCTTATAGTGTGTGTATATACTCACATTCATTGTCCATAGTTGATGCTGTGATTCTGGCGTAATGGTAGCTTGCTTCGTTGCCAGTAAGCTGGCTTTGTTTGTTCTGACCACTGAATGTGGTTCCAGTAAAAGTTCCAGTAGTATTTACTGAACTCCAGATGCCTCTATCTCTTCTGGCACGTCTTCCACTTGCTAAGCTGGAGTGAAGTTGGTGTCTAAATGCGTATTATTCAACCTGGATGCCTGGAGAGTGGGTTTCCTCTCTAAACCTCTTCGTTGGTGCTGGTGGAGGAACATTTGTTCCTCTTGGTTGAACTTGGAGCTGGACATTTATTCAGATCCATGAAGTTTTGCACTTTGGTCTAATTTCATTGTATGTTCTCTAAGCTTAAACCTCCCCATGTTGATTAAGAACTTTGCTTGTTCTCACCTGGTCATGGTTGGAAGCTCCATTGTTCAAAGTAAGCTTGAAGGAAAACAGAAAGTGGAACTCGTTCCAATTTAATATCACACATTTTAAATGTGCTAATCATCCTGACCTTCATTTCTACAGTTGAAAGAAGCAAACAAACCAATAGAAATATATTACAGTCATTTTTAATATGTTATTCTTACCAAAGGTGCCAATACCCAAAGACAACAAAAGCCTCCAACAGTTACAGAGCACCTTGCACAATGCTAACACTTTAACTAAAGAGGTCATTGAGGTCGTTCCACCTTGGTTCTCCCACTTCTCCAAGCCTCCATTAAATAGAAAAGACAGTCTCGGTACTGTGTGAGGGTCCCAGTGCTATACCTTCAGGCAGCTCGCGGTCAGACAGGTGGAAAAGACGTGCATTTTGGTTGACCCCAAAAATCTACCCCTGCCTCTGTGAAATTGAGCACCTCGGCGTGTAAACATTTAGCCGAACAGCTTGGCGAGCTCGTTTAAAAAGAAATAGTCCGCCTTCCAATGCTGCCGTCATGGAAGCGATGCGATATGTTCTGCATAAAACGTCCATCAACGATGCAAATGGGCCGTAAAATACGAGAGTGGGGAAAATGTGAATCATATCCCATTAGGGCTGCAGGCGGCTTCTTTGCCGTTTTTGGGCTGTTGATTTTTAACACAGAGTCCTGCCTCAGTTCTGTACGGGTTGTTTGTCGTAGAACGGAATTAAAACATCTGAACAGATCTTTTATTGGCAATTATTGTTAGTCTTGGTGCAGTTACTGCCTACGGGAAAAATAAAATGCAGCTGAGGGAAGTTCGTTTCCTTTATTGATTGCCAATGGAAGTTCATTAAGTCACTAGTTTACGCTGCTACTTCCATAATGAAGGAACTGTTATGTGGGGGCAGCCATGGTCTTGTCACATGATAACAGCCCTCACCCCCAGGAGCACTGAGACTCCCTGTCCATACAAGGAGGTTAATGGTGAATGCACAATGACTGGAAACTGTATGGACTGCAGCCCGAACTAGAGCTGTGCCAGCAGACCTGTCTGGACTTTATACAGGTGCCAGGAATCCACCATAGCTGAGCTATCCTTGGCACTGGGGATTTCTGTACCTGGCACTCGCGTAAAGTCCAGGCAGTTCCCTGATGCCATGTATAGTTCGGCAGAGGAACAGATTGCCCAATTTGTATTTATGCTAGAATCTCATGTGGTCGTCCGTGATCTTTCAAAGTCACTGGGGTATAAACTGGGGGGGGGGGGCAAGTCAGATTCCCCCAGTCATTAAAAAATTGTTTTAAATCCTCTTCCTCAGACACAGTTGTGTTTGATGCCCAGCACCACCAGAAGGCATCAGTGGGCTTTGAGCCCAGTCACTGCAGTAGAAAACCTCAGTGAAAATTGTGCTTAAGAGGAGCTGGAGGATCTCGGGTGGCTTAGCAGTGAAGGTACTGAATTATGGACCAGAAGGTCCAGGATTCAAATCCAACCTCTGCCAAGCTGCCACTGTTGGGTCCTTGAGCAAAACCCTTAATTGTTTAGATTGTAAGAATGAATCAGTTGTAAGTCGCTCTGGATAATCTGCTAAATGCTATGAATGTAAATTCTGGATTGAGTCATACTGGAGTCTTACTGGTGCCAGACTGAGACTGTGTCTCATATTAAGGAATGTTAAATCTTTGGTTCATGGTAAATTAAATTGGATTTTAGCTCTGGTCACGTTCCTTAGAAGTGAAGCGGTATATAAAAATATTTTTGTAGTATTTTGGGCTTTGTAGACATGACGTAACGTGGCATTATGGTGGGTTTCAAAACACTTTACGTCTATTTTATGACCGATTAATCGCGGAGGGGGAATATTTTCACAAGGGTTGTAGCCGCTCGTAATAATTATCTTTATTAATTTGTACAGATACAATAACGGTAACTCAGTGCGAGTCGCTCCCCTGTTCATCATGCGTCAGATATGAAGATTTTTTTCAGTGGAAATGTTCTTTTGCGTTTCCTGTGGGGTGGCTCATATCCTGTCAGTTTGGTTTTTGTGACTCAAAGGGGCTGTGCAGGATGTTCACGGGTCTGCAGACGGTTCTTGGTGATGTTACCGGGGTTCACCTGCTGTCTGGTCTGCATGCATCAAGAACAAACACAGCTGTTTGTGGAAGAGGCTCACAGGCCAAATCCATTAGGGGCCAGGGGGAGTCCCGGCCCTGCAGACTGCTCCTTCCTGCCCTCTGATATGGGGTTTGGGGGCAGTGACCCTGCAGGTGGAGATATTTATGGCACTAACATGGGTTAGTAAAACTGCATTAAAATTATTAGTCATATTATTAAATCCTGTACAGCAAGATAACTTGAACTCTTTCCCCCTTTAAAAACTAAAGAAAACTAGTTTTAAAAGTTAACAAATGTTTTCTATATGAATAAGTTTACATTTTAGTATATATATTTCATAAACATTTTAATAAATATTTTGTGGTAAAATGATTTGCTTATATAATGTTAAATGTGAAGTGATTTTATTTATTGTATTTTTTATTTACAATTAATATTTTATTTTTATTTATTTTAATCTTTGATTTTTTTTGTCTTTTTTTTACATCATTTTCATTATATTTTCCTCCATATTCAGACATTATAACTAACAATTTATTAATTTATTATGAAAAATGTTTTCTTTATTGATTTTAGTTTATTTACAGTAAAATCAAAGCCTCGTCTTCTTATTTATTATAACAATTCTTTATTCTCATTATTTGAGCGTTTTATTTCTGTATAATTGTTCCCCAAACAAAAAATTATACCAGCAATTAGTCATCGCCCAAATTGCTGGAAACATTGTTTAACCTTTGACATGGCAGAAAGTCTTTAGGTGTCAGAGGTCAGGTGGTGGTTGAGCGCCGTTTTCCTCCCCAGTCGCTTTGTGGGGAGAGAAAAAGAAAGTGGATTGTCAAAAATAGAGCTGGTTAGAACTTCTGCTTCGTCCGAGTTCAACCCTAAATCTTTTTTTTTTTGTCCAAATTCAGGTTATTGTTTGTGACAACTTGGGGTTTTTATTGTTTATTTTATGTTTTGTGATTGGATTTCCCAGCATGGTTTGTATCACTTTTATAAACAAGGTTTGTTTTGTAGCCTGTGGTTTTTGAACGTTTCTACACAGAAAACTTTATATTTGCAGATATATTTTAAATTAGTTGTTCCACTCCAAAAACAAAAAGGTTCCAGGAGATTTCTATGGGTTTGGGAACACTTTAAAGTGGCTTTGAGAACAGTGTTGGAAATTGAACCTTATTGTGAGTGATTCCTAAAAATACTTGTGTTTATACAAATATTTTCTCTCGTGGTTCCTTTTTCATTCTTAGACAGAAGGTTACTTCAAGTGTTCTCAGTTTACTAAAGGTTGTTGGGTTCTTCCAGTCGTCGTAAAGGTAGCTTCAGGAATGCTTCTGTTCTTTGTCAGTTCATTCTGACAATCCTAAATAGCTTTTGGATTCTCTCCCTGGTTAAAAACACTTTGGATATTGAAACTTTATTCCTACAGAATGTGTGGATGAACCTCTGGAATATCAGATGCTAAGAAAACTTCTCATAATCAACCTGTTTTCATGGGCCAAATCGTTATGGCTGGAGCATCTCCTAAAGAAGGCGACTTGTAGGGTCAGCCAGTGGTCCATGGAGGGACAAACTTTGGACTTGGGACAGTGTTTTGCACTGACCAAAGAGCTGGTGGAATTTGAGGCCACAGTGCAGCGCCCCCTACCATTTAAGGGCTGTATTGCTGCAAACTCAAAAGTGTGCCAGAACTGGACCTTGGAGCAATGGAAGAGCATCCATGAGGTATTCATGGTCCTGGGTTGCACTGGAGGATGAAGATGAGTTGGTGGAGGCAGCCTGATGTTCTAAGTGATGCTTATATGGACGTCAATTTGACTCTACCTAAGTGTTTAGACCAGGTGTGCCTCATGTTTGGTGCATACTTTTGATGAGTCTATTAAACGATGGTTCCACTTGTTTTGCTAGGAAGCTTTCAGCAGATAATTTGCACCTCTAGTAGCTTCTTAATGAGGACAAACTTAACTTTTTTGTTGAGAACATTCTTCAGAAAGCCTTTAGGGTGTTCGCTGGGCGAGCGAGCAGTTTTATGCAAACAGCTGGTCAAATTACAGGGTTTGTTGATTTTTCCTAAATGGAAGAACTTCTGCAGAACTTAAATATGACAAGTTTCTGTTGATGAGTCAATTAAATGCAAAGACTTTTAGGAGTTATGTTTCAATCTTTGCGTTTATCCAATGAAGATCTTATGTTAACTCACTGGGAATTAAACCAGTGTTTTATGGTACCAGGGATTCCCACACATTTGTATAAGACCTGTGTTGTATATTTAAGGCTTTAAGTCTTAGGATTTACAGATTTAAATATGCAAGACTTGCTAATTTGTTCCCCTGGTTATCTAAACAACATGAGGTACAAAAAAATCTTCTTACTTTCAACAACTCGGGCTTTTAAGTTACACAGTCTCTTAATGGCTTAACAGTTTGTCTGATTAAGTGAATAAGATCCCTAGTTCCTTTATGAAAGTTTAAATATTAATATCTCTGTACGTGTTACACAACCTTTGAAAGACTTTTTTTTTAACTTAAGTACAGTGTGTTGTTTCCACTCCCAAGAATTGTCTCAACCTCTCATGGACTTAAAGGGTGCAAACTTCTGCACGATTCTTCAGAAAAGCTCTTTAAGATGTTCCCTAAAAGAACATGCAGTCTCACACAAACTTTTGGGCACCTCTAGTCCAATCACATGATTGATTATTATCTGAGTGAAAAATGTTTAGTGGGAACCAACTGAAATACTAAAAAAAAGATTACCTAGAATGGTGTCTTTGGAATAAAGGTGTGGTTAAGTGAAAATATTTTCAGTTGTGGTTTAGTTCCTCATCAGGAAAATCACAACACAACTGTGATAGTCGAGGCCTTTGCATAAGACTGTATAGATATCAAAAGTCTGAGACCACTAATAAAAACTCAGTTTGCAGTATTACTGAATTTAACCCATGTGTAAGTTAAAAAGAAACATAAACGTTAGAAAGTATTTGGTATGTTCCCCCATTGCTGTAATGCCATGGTGTATTCAAGCTGTGGTAACCTAGATGTTATGGTACTGGACTGTGGATCAGAAGGTCCCGGGTCAGATCCTTTGGGTCCATTATGATTTGGATCTATTGTGAGTCACTTTGGATAAAGGCTGATGGTCAGTCTAATTTATTAAATATAAATAAATATAATTTGCAGGACCGTGGTAGCCTAGTGGTTAAGGTGCTGGATTATGGTCCAGGGTTCGAATGCCACCTCTGCTAAGCTGCCACTGCTAGGTTCTTTAGCAAAACCCATGAGTGTTTGGATTGTAGAATGTGCAATCTTGTGTGAAATCAGATGATCTTCACTATCCAGCAGGATCTCAATATTCCAAAGAGCATCTTATTATATGAGCGAATACTCGCCTTTCTCTGTCTTGAAGTGCCCCCGTAAATGTTAGATGGAGTTTAGGTCAGGTGACTGGAGGAACGTCCATGAGAGTCGCTGTGTCTATTGCTAGTTAGCTTTTTTTATTGTTTTCACCTTAAACCCTTGTTTCATTTTCATGTCATGCTAAAGCACACCTGGCCGTAGATCTAAAGGCTTCCAGATGTGCATCTCCACCTTTGAATTAAGGCGTGCCATCCTAAGAAAACACCCCACACCCGTCAACATCAGGTGTCGTCATAGGTGATGTTTTCGCAGTGTTTCTTGATAATAGATCAAAAGAGCTTAAAGGGCTTCGGCGTACCCAGTTGTCGGTGTGTGAATTCTTATTTTGCCCAAGGAGCCCGTGTTTGAAACATGTAAACATGTGCATGTGCCAGCCTGCCCGCTGCAGGTGGACTGAAGTTTCTCTTTGATGCTTTTGCAAGTGTGAGTCGTGTTGAATTGTCAAAAAAAAACGTGTTTGTCAGACTCGTCCTGAGCTCCCGTCCAGAAAAGCGCTCTCTCTTTTTTTTATGTGTGTGTTCTCTCCAAAGTTGAGCAGTGTTTTCGTTAAATGAGTCATTTGCATTTGGTGTGCAGGCTCAAAATGAAATCATGAACTTGTTAAAGTTTTGGGGTGTCTTCCTGTCCAAATCAAACATGTATTAATCATGTTGAGCGCACACACACACACACACACACACACACACACAGACAAAGCCGAGCAAGCTTCCCTCAGGGCTGTAATTAGATAAAGCTCTCGGGGGGGGATCTGACAAGACTGAAAACGGTAATGGAAAATGATGTTGAAAGTAAAACATTTAATGCTTATTTTACAGGTTCAACCAGGTCATTCTGTCCGAATTTATTTCGAACTGCTGTAAGTCAGTGCCATGGTACGAGCTTCTCGGAGATGGCCTAGTGTTTCCAACAATGGAGAGTAATCAATCAGGAAAGAAAACACAAAATATCCTCTGGGCTTCTCAGCACCTTAGGATTAACTTAACATGCAAATGTCCTGCCTACCTAGAAGCTTGATGGGCTCAAGAATATATATAACTTATGGCTTTTTTTAAAAGCAAAAAAAAGTGCATCCAACACAAATATATCAATTCCAGTCTGTAATTACGCGTTGCTTTTCACTTCTTCTCTTTGTGCTGGTGTCTGTACAAGTCCTGTACTGCCCTGTGTGAAAGTCAGATCAAAAGTTTATGGGCAAGTGTGACTCAGGTTGGGGGTACGAGTGTATGAACTCCATTCCTCAAGGCTTGGCTCAATAAATATGGCAGTCCGTCCACCTCGAACGACGCTGCACTCTTTCCAAAATGGAGTTCTGCATATTGGAGAAATTAATTCTGAAGGTGTCTCACGGCGTCATTATCTGGGCCCGTAGTCGTAATTGGGGGGCGCGCTGCCAGCCGAGTACATGTTGGCTGTGGCTGGGTTCATGTGGGGGGCGTAAGTGTGACCCCGGATGCTGGGCAAAGGGTACGGGGTGGCCCTGGTTTTCGCCCCCAGGTAGTGTTCATAGGTGCTGGGGTATTTATAGGGGTGATGATGGAGCGTGTCCGCCGCCTGGTGCCCATCGAGTCGCAGTTCGTGAGGGGGGCTACGCGGTCCGGAGGTGAGAGGCACGGCGTGGAGGCCTCCAGGCACGGGGAGGGCTGGGCTGAGCACACGTGACATCAGCTGGTGGGCGGGGTCTGCGTGGATGGGCGTTCCGTTAGGATCGCGATCGTAATCTCGCCTGCTGTCGTCTGTGGAAAGATGGGAACACTCTTGTTTGTAGGGAGTCAATCAAACGTACAGCTTTGAGTCCAAACTCCGCCCCTGATTTTAACCAATCGTGAGCTAGCGAGTGTGACCTATGACCTGCTGGGTCATTTTACATTTAGCTTAACACAAAGATTGGAAAAAAAGCATTTTGTTGTTTATACAATGAGGAAAATAGTTGCAGATGGATTTTACAGAAAAATTTGACAGAGTATGATGATGTTGAAGGTCACTCTTGCTAAGCATTTACTGATCTTTTAATAGTGTTAGAAATTCTTTCCAAGCCTGATTAGCGTGAAAAACTAGAGCAAAAAAAAAAAAAAAACAGAAATCAAGCTCGTCCCACGCTGACCCCAAGGTTATCAGAAATGCATTAACAGAACAGTTCAGGAAACCACAAGCGCCCCGGATTTTACTCAGATGGAAATTTTTTGTGTAATTTGGCCTGCTGTAGTTTGGGAAATTAAGTGAGCTGGATGTGATTGGCAAGGTAAGTTAGCGGTCTGTTCTGCCAAACAGGCTAATTCTCTCAGGAAATCGTTTTTACGCAGAGCAGGAGCGTGTGAGGGGGAAAAAGTCAGAGAGGATGTTTTTGGTCTGAGCGGGCGTATGTCCTCTGGGCACGCAGCTGTTCTACTGAGACCTGCGACTGGAAATATTAAGTGTTCGGTGCAGTGGAATGCATTTTTTTTTTCCAACGTCACCACCAGGACTGACTCTGGTACCAAATAAATGGCTTATGGTGGTGATTTTTATGACTTTAGCAGTCCTTAAATTCATATCTGAGTAGAAGCTACACAACCCAAGCAGAGGAGGATCTGGCATGTACGAGCTGCTGTAAATGCATGGCAAAGGAACTATTCTAGTCTGCTATTAGACGCGTACCACCTCTGAGTTGCGTGTTTACCTTTCTCGGTACCATTCTGTTGGGGCGGGGAAGACATCGGGTTCCTCGTCCGGGCGAAAGCACTGATTATTGGCAGAGAACCTGGTCTGTGATTTCTGGGCCTAGAACAAACACATCAGTCAGTAACATCAATATCGCAATGTATTAGCAAGCAAAGTATCGCACAACCCTTGATCTGGCTGCAAAGGTTAAATATGTGGAATTTAATGTAACCACTAAATACACAGGCTGATTCAGTGTTAATTATGGGCTATTAATATGAAAGGATGCATAAAGGAAAATATAATGGATTATAATTTACAATAGTGCCTTGATTTTATTGTAATACTCACCAGTCCTCTGGATCGCAGTCTCTAAATCCCTTTGCAAATGGATTACTGGCTATTTTTAGCTGCGTTATCTGTATAAAAAAGAGGGAGAGAATGTTTATGCTAATTTGCTAAATCATTGTATGAATTATAGTGCAATTTAAGTTGTTCATTTGAGACTGATTTGTATCACTTTAATAGACTGAACACTTTTTTTTTTTTAAACAGCCACAAGTATTACATATTATTATATTTTCTCACAAATTTATAAAGGGTGGAAAATACATCAAAATTACACCCTTTACAGAAATGGTTGTTTAAAGCCATAATCTAGAGCTTAAAATGAGACATTTGAGCTGTGCTGTTACAGCCAACAAAGTAAAAAAAAAACTTGCTAAAATTAAGACATCATCTTAATTACAGCCTACAGAATATCTATATTATGTCTCGTCTGTCTCATGATCCAGCAAATTGCTGTTTATGTCCCCGCTTGATTATCGTTTTATTTATTTTATTCTCCAGACTAAATATCGCGAGCAAATCAGACCAAACTTTGCCGTCGGTTTAGATCGTGTTTTCTCCTCTCTTTTTGATCTCAACTTGGGAAAATTTTAGGAGAAAATAAAGAAAAATAAACTTGAATAGGCAACAATACGGATCTCGGATTTGTGGTGACCAAAATCCTCAAATTTTTTTTTTTTTTTTATCAACAAAGCCTTTGGTGCCACTTCATTTCAGACCAATATATGCTAAAAAAATATGCAAAAGTTAATGTTTAGCTGGCGAACAAGTATATTATGTTCTGAAACTTTACAAAAATAGTGATGGCTCATCTTTGCCCTCACGTTTTCACATGACATTTTTGCTTGACACTTTTATAATATTTTTTTATATTTTTTATATTATTTATATTTTTATTTATTTTACATAATATATTATTTATATAAAATATATTTTAATGTATATGTGAAGAAATATGCCATATTAATTTTGTTTGTTAAGATTTGCGCAGTTCTTTGCATTCAGTATTTTGACAATGAGGTTCTCTAACTTTTGCGTTAAACTATTTACTGACACATATATTCTCCTAATCTGTAATCTATAATTTTTTTATCCATTGGATATACGAATTTTTGTCACTTGTATTTTATTCATAATTATTTAGCATGTCATTTTATTTTACAGTTCATTTTGTTTTTCTATCGTTACCGTGCATATAATAAATATTCCAAAATCCAAACGTGCAGATATCTTATAATAAAAGTAATAACAATAGGGTACCCACCAAAAAAAACAGATTAAATGCATTTCATATAACGCAATAAATAAATCAGCGTTCAAAAACTTCCCTCTGTCGCAAATAAGAATGAAGAAACTTTCCAGAAGGAGGGTTTTTAAGAACAGAATGTTAAAAGTGTGCTGCAGATCCTGAGGTCAAACTGATAGAAGACAGAACAGGAAGGTTTAAAGAAAAAGGGAAGAAAAGCAGAGAGCGAAGCAGCTGCGCCCCAACATCACTGATATGACACTGAAACGGTAAAGCCTTCATTCATCATACGACTTTACATCTGTGCAGGAACATCAGCTGTTCTTTTACTTTCGGCCTGCTGTTTCTCAATGGTCACGTTTGTTTCGTTTTCAATTTTATTGTTATAGTTCTCGCTTTAGAAGAACAGTGGGAAATAATATTTCTTTTAAATAGTAGTAACCAATTCCTTTTTTATTTTGTTTCATTTTGAGATTTCAGTATTTACACCATTTAGAAAATGTTTTGGTTTGATTTAAAAGAAGCGAGAAATATAAATAGGATTACATCTATTCAAGTTCCCTAAATGTTTCGCGTTTTCGTTTTTAAGTCCATTATGTTTGTTTTGGGTGCATTAATAACCCGACATTTAGTGACAATAACGGTGTAATAAATGTGATTAAAATCAATGTGCATTTGAAAGCAATGCGCATAGAACCATGTTGAAGCATTTTGCTTATGTTTTTATTTTTTAGCAAATAATTTATTTCTTATACGAGCTCATAATTAAAAAAGTCCCTCCCATCTATTCGCCAGGCAGCTTCCCAGTAGCTCCAGTTTGCTCTTTATCTTTTTTATGAATAATTGATTCTCTTAGCTCGGTTTCCTTAATTTCTTTTAATTTGCAGTAAATTCAGGTTAAAACATTCCAAGCCACAGAAACCGGTTTCCTTCTGGTTTGTGCCTTTGTGGATTGAACTGTGGTTATTTAAAGCAAAACAAATAAAGTAACTTTTCGGTTTATTTACCATCCGACACAAGACTCCCGGCTGTTAATATGCGTGTTTTAAGAGGAAGTGGTGGTGAATAAATGAACGAAGGCGTTTTTTACCCGGTGGTTCTGGTAGGCTGTGACTGCAGTGAATCTGGTCTCCTCGAAAACAAATGTCTTATAGTTTTCCTCTGCGTATTTCTCGCTGTCTTTGCGTGGGTCCACGTAGACCACGTGGAATCTGGGCTGATATCTGTGCATGGAGTTCAGGATGATCTGCAAGAGAAGAAAAGGTGGAATAATCATGGACTAAACTTTTTTTGTAATTGTTATGCAGTGGATAAATGCCAGATAATACCCTGTGAATATCATACAGAAAACGTTTCTGTCCAATCACAATGTTGTCTTAAACCTTTGTCCAATCAGATTTAGGCTTCGGTGTTTATTTATAGATGTCACCTCCAACCACCGCGACAACTGGACCACCATATACGCTATTTTAATGCAAACATTCTCCATCCTTACTTTATATGTATAGATGATTTAAACCTGTAATACAAAACGGGATATGGCTTTAACTAAAACTGGCGACAATATAACTTTAGAGCTTTATCATTTTAATAAGAAAGGGTTGAGAAAACAGCCTAAAAATTCCGTAATTAATTCACTGCACTCTTGTCTTACTTTCCTTTGGGAACTGATTAATTTCTTCTTGTCTTCAGAGCACAAATATAAGACACTATAAAAATTTCACAGCACAACATTTAAAGAAAGCTACCTTTCTATTTTGCTTGGTATTATAATATAATGTTTTATATTCAACTTAAAAAAGGTTGGATTGTTATATAAAATTAAAACTGTAATGGATCCAATAGACATTATACCATGGGTTAGTCCGTTAATATGAGATTTGTTGCGTTTTTTGGTTCATAGCAGACTTTTTGTTTGCTTTTCCATTCCTGACTGTGTGTGCGTGTGTGAGAGAGATTTTCTGGTTTTTAATTGGTCAGTATCGGGTGATATTCCTCACAGGGTATAGACTTACATCTAGTTCAGTTCTGCTACCAATGGTGAAGGTCAAACACACGTGGCATGGGCATTATCCTTACATTTTACGGGGCTCATCTCTGGGCTTATATTACTTCCTTATAAAGAATTTAGTTGCTACACAAACACACTACTTGAGAATAATCTATACTGGTACTCACATGTCCATTATCATCCAGTAGGTTGTTGGTGAGCTTGAGCTTGTCGAAGGAAACGATTTGTTTCATCCATTGCGCTCCTTTAGCAGGAGAGTCGGGGTGGTAGTGAACCCTCCCGGGGGTGGCAGGGTCAGCCTTACCGGCCACCAGCCACGACGAGCTGTGAAACGCATAGCTGTAATGCAAAGAGAGGGACGATTTGCTGCTGGACTGAATACCATTTAAGCGTTAATAATCATCCATAATAATAATTTAACTCCAACATAATTGATGCATGTGTGTGCTAATATATTGGAGTCATGGAGCGATAGAATGTGTGTCATATAAATGCTTCTGTTACGATCTTTCAGAGTCTATGATTTCTTTACACCTGGTATATTTTAATTCCCTGTTAAATACAAACTAATTTGCTTTGAGATTCCTCAAAATAAAGTGCAACGTTTCTGCAAATGAGTGCAACAAACAGAAGATATTGTGCTCTATAGTTTTTATCTAAGTGAAGTTTGAATCTACTCGTTTTATTGTACAATGATTGCTAAACTCAAGAATCGATGGCCTGAACGTCTTTAAGTGGTTCTCAATTATTTCTGGTTATTAATTTAACGATATTTTAATTTGTATTTTGTAAAATGCATGGCTAGAAAATATCCAATGCAATAATATGCATGTATATATTGCATTGGATATATACGGTTTTTAAACATACTAAAATTTTACTTTCCCTATAAAAAGAATCGATTTTCCTTCCCCCCTAAAACTACCTGTTGTAGTACCACCACGTGCCTCTAGGGGTTCCAGTGACCTGATATGAGAAACATTGTTCTGCTGTACATTTTATGAAGGCAGATTTTTGGCTTCGTTTCGGTTCTATTTCCCTCCCCAACGTTCATGCGATTAAAAAAATACACTGATTTTCAAAACTTCTCAACCCCATGGCTGTCCAAATATTTATATGACGTGATTTAAATAAAGTACAAAATCATGGTTAATTTTTAAAGCTGGACAATCTACTAAATTATAACAATGCGACCGATAAAATGATAAGATAATAATTACTTTTTCTTTCCTATTCCTATGTGTTACACCATTGTTTCTTTAGTGGAAACATTTGTTCTAACCTAAACATTTCACTCAGCGAGTTGATTTTAACGATGCGATTTATAAAATTGATTTTACATAAAGAATATAAGCTGCATTGTTGGTTTTGTTTCAAGCCAAAAAATACTTTAAAAACTAATCACCAGATGGAAATGTTTCTCGTTTTCCATTCCGCATTTATGCAAAACAATCTTCCAATCTACTAACTTACCGATATCGTTTGTCATCGACTGGTAGGAAATCCATTAATAGCATGTAATCAGCCATTGGGTCCATCCCAAAAATTTTCACTTGAAAGGTGGGGAACATTCGTCTGAAATGAGAGCACATGAAGGCTTTGTTAGTCCTGTTATACAGAAGCAACAGGCTAATTATAGCTTACATGGTTTAAATGGTTTGCTCATATTCGAACCAATTCCTTAGCTGAATGGAAAATGTGGTAATCACAATATCTGAGCAGACTCTTAAGTTACTCATTATTACATCGTGTATTTTAACATATATTATAGAGACTGGTTTTGTTTCTCCATTTTACAGAGTAAACAGGCAGTAGATGCTGGGTGGGAATTTAGGAGATATTGTTTTTACCAGCATATCGAATATTAGATTCACCAGTGCATAAAATTACACCAAACATAATTTGCTTAAAGGCAAACGTAAACAAGTCATTTCAACACGTTTCTATTCATTGGGTATTATATATCTGTCACTATTGGCATCATTTTGGCTTGTAGGTCACTTTTTTCCCCAGAGTGAGTGAAAGTGATCCTCAGGGTCATCGCTCCATTAACATCAGTGTCTATTTAGAGGTGCAGTAGTTGTGCTCAGGTGAGGCTAAAGTAGCTCTGAAAGTGCGTTCTTGAGTATCTGGTGTTGGGAAAGTTCTTCAGAGTGACAGATTACCCTGCACACCCCGGACAACCGTGCAAAATAATCCCACAGCAGCTCGAATAAAATGCCAGACCCCCCCCACCACCACTGTGTGTTTTTTGGCACATTTACTTGTGCAAAGCCCAAACATGAAACAGACAATAATCACATCGCCACGCTGAAAGTGTTTTGAGAAATAATATATAAAATTAATTCGTTGCGATTTTATGGTTGCGTTTTATAGAGGCAGAAACCCTGGCTTATATCCAAGTGCCAAATTGGATCTCAAACACAAGAAGAGGCACAGCTTCGTTTTATGATGTTGTAAATATCATTATTACAAACGAATTTAAGTGTGTGTGTGCAGTGCGTGATTTAGGAACTACACACGCGTGAAAACGTCTAACGCGCTCTAAAATCAACAGCCATAAAACTAATTAAAACTCCTAAAAACAGAATTTAGGCGAAAACGCATTGTTATCATTTTCCTCTATTTTATGTTAGTTATTTAAACTCTGCTTTTAATTGGAATAAGTGCCCTAAGCAAATATTTATTTTTGCCCTGTAATTTAAAATACGAGGTTTTTCCTCGTAAAATAAATGATCTCACTACGTGACATCAGTTAATGCTGGAGATTTTCTGCTTTGAGTGGAAATTAAGTTTTAATTATAGTATTTAAGGAGCCTAATTCTCACAACAAAACACACTGATCCTTTATTTAAAAAGACATCTTTTTCCTTATCATATAGAACATATACAATAAACACTAATTATTATTTTAAATAGCCTGTTAGATAAAAAAAAAACGTACATTTATAAAGCACAAATGCTCAGAGCTCTAATTGAGCCTAACGGCAAGGAAAAACTCCCTAATATTATAGAGAGAAAACCTTGGTAAGAGCAAGACTATAAAGGGACTCTTTTGGATGATATTTTTAAAAGCCTTCTTGGATGATGTGTGTAGGAATTAAATTAAATGACAGTCTAAATACACAGAAACTAAATATTAAAAAATGGAACATTTACAGATAATTTAATAAGATATAATATAATAGACTGTGATAAATTAAACAATACATTGGTATGAATAATCTAATAAAATAGATAAAAATAATAAAAAAGTGCAAAACTAGAACTAAAACTATAAATATTAAAATGTATTTTATGATTCTGCTCATTCTGGTGAACACACAAAGCTTATATAATTATATAATTGTAAACCATGTTTTAATATTAACACAAGAATTTGCTTGTTGCATTCTATTAAGATTAATACAATCTTTTCACAGCTAAATTAAACACCTGCCTGCATATTGAAATCTAAATGCAGAGACGGATGGACGATGTGGTTGTAATATATTTATTTTTAAATAATTGAATTAATTTGGAATTGTGATTTATGCTGTGTTTTTTGGTTTGCTTTTTGGACTGCCTGGATTATTTGTGTTGATTTGTGATTGCTCTAATCTTCACGTCACGCCAAGCGGCCTTTGAATACTCGAGCAGTTTGGAAGACAACTATCAGCTTTTAGCCTCCTTTATCGTAGAATAAACACCACACACACACACACACACACACACACAGCATGGACTGCTTGCGGGGTTAAATATGCAGCCATAGCGAATTCAGAAGCACATTACAATCACATTAGAAGAAAAAGAAGTCCTTAAGTGTTAATACTAAATACTAAACACTATACTTTTGCACTGTAGGTGTTAAGTCGACGGTAAGTTAAATCATGATCGGTCTGCTCGATCTAAGGCTGCAGTCTCCAGTGATATCGGAGGTCATCTGATATATTTGTGTAAACTCCAGCTGGATGTGAAGACTGCACGTGTTAACTCGATACTGCAAAATCGAATTAAAACCTGTTTGAACCTTTTAGGTTCTATAGAACGAGAGGTTTTCGCCTTGAAAGTTACAATAAATGCACTGTGACATTGTCTCTGAAAAGGTGGTTCCGGGGTTTGGCATGTTCTCCGAGTCTGTGGTGGATTTATTTTAGGTAACATGGGATATTCCAACGCGAACAGAATTCCTCAAATCAAAGCTTAACACTTGTGTTTTAACTGTAAATTGGAACCTGTTTTAATTAAACTGATTTTTATTATGAATATTAAGACGTGTTTTATGGTTGAAGCTGCAAGCTTGTGGACGAGTTTGGAATTAATTTGACCATGTACTTTAGTGCGATGGTTTGTTTTGTGTGTTAGATAGTTTTAACGCTTGATATTTGCATTGCCACCAATTGTAGCCTATTAGAACTCTTTAAAAATTCACTTAACTGCTAAACTGAAGTTTGGAACCTCTCAGTAATTAAGCCTCCACAGCCGTATCCAATTAATTATAAGAGAGAGAACAGGCTCGTTTCTAACTCTCACCAGCTTGGGAATTATATTTTCTCAAAATCATTTCATAGAAGTCTCAATAACACTCCAGTAACTGATGTGTGTAATAATATTAATATAATAATAATTTTACAATTCAAAGCCATAACCTACCATAATGTGTAGGTTAGGTGTTCACAATTATTCAGCTTTTAAAGACTAAAGCTCGGTTTTCAATTTAATTGGGTTGGCATGTAATTAAGATCACACTTTAATGCAAATTTGACCTGATTAAAATCTTATGTAATAGTTCCGTTTATATCCGTTCTTCAACGTTGATCTTTAAATCTTCACAGCACATTAGCTTTAGGCTGCTAGATGCCTCTTATGCTGTAAAATGCCAAACTGGTTTGTGTACTGGGAATTAATTAATTTAGGCGAAATGATGGCAATAACCATTACTGAACCCTATATAAGCCAAAATGAGCCTGCAATCTAAAACCAATCAACATTAAAGCTGTAATATCTTCATTTGTCGTTTCAGAGCTTTGTGATCATTTCTCAAAGTCAACCCCGTCCCTTAAATGTGAGTTTAACCTTTGGAAAACCGCACATTTAATTAGAAGGTTTTCAGACCCTGAAGCCAAACGCCGCATGGCACTCACCTCCCGGCTTTGGTGACGATCATTTCAGTCCCGAGCTGATTAAACTCGTCCCACAGCGCCTTCATCTCCAGCTGCACGCTGATGTTGGCCACCTTGGGGTTCTTCTTCACCAGAGATTTATTGGGCGTGGACGATGAAGAGGAGGAAGACGAGGAAGACGTAGAGGAACAGCTGGTGTTGCCTGGGTCTCCCTGCGCGGCCTCGGAGCCTGAGTACGGGGGGTAACAGGCGGTCTGCGGGGCCGAAGGGCAAGACTCGAAGTGCCCGTCATGCTGGCTGCTGTACGGATCCCCGGGTGATGGTGAGAGGTGGTGAGGATGAGGATGGTGAGGGTGAGGAGGGTGAGGGTGAGGATGGTAGCTGCCCGGCGAGTTCAGGCTGTTCAGGCTGCTGGTGGTGAAGGCTGCAACATCGCAAAAATGGGAGAGCTGCGTCAGCCACGGGCTCGAGATGGCTGAAATCATTCCCAAAAAGCGCAGAAAGACAACAAATTATAAACGCGACAAAAAGGCCCTTTTGCTTTTTAGAGTTTTATAAACACGCACTAAAAACTGCAGGGTTGATTCTTAAAATATTTAACGCCGTCCAGAATACAATGAATATTCTTTAAAAATAGGGAAACATATATATTTTTTAAAAAAATGCGCAAAATACGAGAAATAAGATGATTAATTAGAGATAATCCAAATCTATCAGAAAATCCAAGGCGGCTGAAAACAGTCCTGTCTTAATTCGCTGCACGCATTGAAATGTCACAACCTCTCAGAAATTAAATCTTAAATATTAAAGTCCTCCGGTTTAGTCTCAAAGTCGCGTGGTTTGAATTGTGTTGTGTTTTTCTCTCCTCCAATCTACCTCTCCTTCTCCTGCCTGTATGCTAATGCGAAATCCAGACTTTCTTCTCTCTTATCTTCTCCCCATAGGGCCTCCCCTTCCACCACGCGCACACACACACACACACACACACACACACACACACACACACACGTGCGTGCGCGCACACGCTACAATCCGAGCTTCTTGTTTCTATTTAGATAAGTGGCTGCAAGTTTATTCCCTCTTACCTTTTTCCTTCCCGGACCCTGATGCAGAGGGGATGCGAAGGCTTTGTTTTTTTAATTGCTCAAATGCCATTAAGGTTTTTGGGAGATGGGTTTGTGTGTTAACCTCGTTAGTTTTAATGCAAGAGTGCAGAATGCAGGTAAACAAACGCGTCTTTTTTATCTATTTGTGCCACGACAGAATTTCTGCCATAATTGCATACTTATATTTTTATGTGAGTATTGATTGTTGTTAGTATATACTGTTGTATTTTATCTTTGTAACAAACCCAAATGTGACTTAAATCCACCAAAACAACAAGCAAATTAATCCACAATTATATTAATTTTGGATGTCTGAATATTTATTTCCCACCGCACCATATTCACCTGCACACCATTTTGCACGAGCAGTGTTAATCAGCTTGCCTTTCTCTTTGCATTAATCACCTTTGACACCGTGCCACGGCCGCTTTGGTATGAAGTCATTTTCAGGCTGTGCAGTTAGATTTGGATTAGCAGATGTGTGCGCACAGCTCAAGGCAGATAAATTTCTCTTTGATGCCACGCACTTGTGTTGGATTTGCAGCCGCGCAGCAGAAAATGTCTGAACACCAACTTCTGCTCGCGCACAAACCCCCCAAATCACAAGGAGCGCTTATTTTCCCGTCTTACCTTCCATCTCTCTGGTTACCGTGCTGTAGTGCATGGTAAAAAATCCGTGTTGGGCAAAAGTCGCGTTTCCTGTTGCTGTAATAAGAGTCGATACTGAAAGCGTTTGCTTTGGGAGATCTGGGACTGCTTCGTCCTTAAAAGACAAATCCAGTCTTTCGGAAAGCGCGTCCTCTTTTTTTACCCTTTTTATAAACCTCGGAGAACAGAAGAGACGCTGGAAACAGTTCCTTCTCCTCGCTGAATTCTCGCTTTTCCTCCGGAGACTCCAGTGTTTTTCAAAGCCAAGCCATTTTCGAACCTGCTCCTTCTTCAGCTCGACTCTTTAGCCACCCCGGGTAGAAGCTGCTCTCCTCGCTCGTTCCTGACATCACGCTTCATCCTGAGTCGGTGAAAGCAGAGCCGTCCTTTCTGTTTTAAAGCGAACTCACCGTGGGCTTTGACCGAGCGCCGTTCTGGCTCGACTTGCCTGCAGGAGAAACTACCGCAACGACTCAGTGTGTATGTGCGCGCGCGCGTGAGAGTGTGTACGCGTTTGTGTGTGTGTGTGTGTGTGTGTCAGTAAGGAGAGCTCCACGCCTACCATAGACAGTGAAAAAAAGACAGTGCATGCTTTTGCACGGTGTTTTATTTGAACAGGAGCTTGTCAGTCATTGTAAATGTAAATGCTGTAGGCTATACTGTCAGTTATTTTACATTTCGGTTTGAGTCACTGCAGAGCAAAAGACATGCTGAACACAGCACAAAAAATTAATATAATGTTTATGACATATTTACGTTAGACTGCGTTATTTTTAAGAGTAATACCATTATAAATATTAGCATGTTTAGCCACATTTTCTGCTTTATATTTTACATAAATTGCGTTGTGGACAAAAAGTAAACCCCAAGTTGTACAAGCTTTAATATGTTTGAGAATGTAAGCTATGCAATACTAATTGTACCCAAATGTGCAATCACAAAATCTTGGGTGTATCATTTACATGCTATGCATCAGACCTAATGGTGTTCTTTATAAATTGGCATGTGTCCAATTAAATATTTATTTAAGAGACACCTAATATACGAGTTCTTTAATTATTGAGTTGTTTAATTAATTAGGTTTTATGCTGATGGATTAGACTTAAATATGAGTTATTCACATCCCCAATGCAGCAGTTGAATATATTAATTTGCATACTTAAATTTATTTAGCACACTCTGATAAAAGGGGTGAGCTGTAAGCTCTTCGTTTTGGTTAATTAAGAATGAGATGTTTATGGTATTCAGAGAAATAACCACATGCACGTCTATGACTTTTTTCTAACGGCATGACATGCAGAATATTTATGATACAGAAATAAGCATTAAATATTTAAACTTTCTGACACGGAATGAATTCCATACAGAACATGCATCTTATTTGCAAAAAGGCAAAGCCTGCATAATTAAGATAGTAATCCAGAATTTCTTTTGGAAACAACGTTTAGAAACTTGTGGCATCAGGCCATCTAAGAACATTTAGACAAATAATTCCATGCGCGTGCAGTTTGAACATTTGGGGCATGTAGGACACGGATTAAAACACGGCTGAGACGCGCACTTGAAACCTGTCCCTCTTTGGCCTTGCTACTTGACCCCTTTTCTAATCCTCTCTACTGTATCGAGCTGCTTATCGCCTTATCGAGCTTCATCATTAATGCATGGCAACTAAAAGTCGGTGTGTTTTTGCTGGCGCTGCTGCAGATAATCAAACCGGATTGGTTCTCATTTACACCTGGTCTCAGCGGAGAGGGGCAGCAGGGCACTAATGGGATGAGACACTGTTTCCCTTCCAGATTAACACACTGCGGGGTTTATCGGGCTCTCCTCCCCTCTGTAAATCCTAAATAAACCGGCACAATGATCTGCTGTTGTTTTAGAGCGAATGAGACGCGCATTAAGGATTTTTAGAGACCCTAAATATTTTCTGAGTCCACGCGCGCGCGGGGGGCAAAAGGAAGCTGAGTCTGTGCCTCGTTATTTGGTATTCGACTTGGAGAGGGAATGTGCAAATTACCTCCTATAGAATTACCTTTTGTAATTATATTTATTAACTGATTATTGTATAGCCATGGTGATATGAAGGGAGACGAGTCCTTAATTCTTTGTTAACGCTATAATTTGGTTTATTTGTGGTATAAATAATTATTCTTAGGTTTTCTTGGTTCTATAGCCTACATGTTTCATTTCGAATAACTATCTTAATGTGTTAAGATTCCTAAATTATATATAGCTGAAAGTTTTGCTCGCCATGGAGTTTTAAAGTCTCTACAGTGCACTTAATACTTTTAGATAATTGTTTATACATTTCCAGAATAAGGATTGAATAAACATAAATGTATTTATGTAACAATACATACAGTATAATCATATTAATTCATCATTTATACCATGAACTGCATCCGCTTATTCGATTTGGAAATCTCTTGAAACTTTGAAATATTATAATATTTACATGACATCCTGAATCAGTTAGAGCAAGTCGTACATCATATTTATTTCGTTTCCATTTTGCATGCCAGCTTTCCTAAAGTCATTAAAGAGCAGTGCCCGTTGTCCGGTACTTATACCCTGACTTGGCTAAATATCTATTAATCCTTTAATATCTGGGCGTGGTTTTATATTCCCGGGAACACAATTCCGGTCTAAACTCACGTGATCTCTCGCGCCGGATCGAGCCTCACGTTTCTGTCCTCTTTATCTGATTCACTTCATCATTGCCAAGTCGGAAGCTCCTTTGTAAACACTCAGGTGATAACAGACAAAATACAGAGCTCCATGAAACACACACACACACACACACACACACACACACACACACACACACACACACACACACACACACACACACAC
>JAVSBU010000074.1:360178-374856 GCA_033118015.1 Loricariichthys derbyi | reverse complement strand
TCAAATTATTAATTTTTTAACTAAAATCAAATATTTATATAGAGCTGAGCATTGTGAGATACTTCAGTGGACTCATCCATAGCCAGACTTATGCACTTTGTTTTCTGAATTGCTTCATTTAGCTGTGTGAGTACATCCTGGGTTAATACTTTTATTTGGAGTTGAGAATGGTATTTGCTCTATTTTTTTTTTCACAGAGCTCATCTTTTTGCTTTCCCTCAATAAGCTCTCAGTAACTGCAGTCATAAACTCCTTGACTCCATCATCACTCCATAAATCCTTTGTAATGTTTGCCCAAAATCCACGTAACTCTAAGCGAGCACTCATTAGTGAGCATGCTATTGGGCTCTGTGACTGTATTAATATCCTGGTTAAGTGATCATATTTTGCTTGTAACTCTCTTATTTTCACTGCTGAAGTAAACGGGTATGTTTGGGGGATAAAGTGTTGTGCTTCGTGTCGTAGTGCCGCTTGATATGGCTGCTTTTGACGATGGTGAACAAATGAGACATACAGGTTTCGTCTTGCCATCTGGTAGAACGAACAAGTACTTATTAGGCCATTCCAATTTAAAAGTCCACTTTTCTTCTTTTTGAGCACGCCATACCGCTTTCTGTTCTCTCTGCTGCGTGTCCCTCGGACTAAAGCCTGTGAGTTTATCTTCCACATGTGTACAGATACGCAGATTTGATTGGCTGATTTGCACCACGTGTGGCGTTCTGCTAAAGAAGGGCTTTGTTTTACTGTTTACTGTAATAGTTGGATGATTTGCGCCCATGAAATTAGAAATCTACCTAGTTAAAAAAGAATGAGACCTAGAAATCATTCGCCACATTACCATAAAATAGGCTTTCGCCCGCACGGCGATCTAATTGCTGAAATAATTTGCCACCGAGCCATTTTTCTTGCCATGGCGAGTGGCTAGGGAGAGCCCTGCATAACCTGTACTCTGTATGGAACTGTGGGAAAGGATTTGGCTTTTTAGTTCATATTTATTTAGTGTAGTTTTGTGTTAGGTCATTTTAGCTCTGCTGGCTTTATTGTTGCTTTCATGATTTTATGTTTTTAATTTAATCCATAATAATCACAGAACATGGGTGTTACTTGTGTAGGCTTTTATCCAGACCTCCATGATCATAAAATTTCTCTCACTATTGTTTTAACAACAGTGATATTGTTTGTCTCTCTAGGTGGATGGAAACGTCAGCACAATATACTGTCAGAACCTCTGCCTTCTCGCAAAGCTCTTTCTGGACCACAAGACCCTGTACTACGATGTAGAACCGTTCCTTTTTTACGTCCTCACGCAGAACGACTCCAAAGGATGTCACCTGGTCGGATACTTCTCCAAGGTGAGCTCATGCCACCCTTGTTCCAACCCTGATGAATCGTCACCATTTTAACGTTGAGTAAACCCGCTAGGATTCTTAAGATTATATCAGTTTGAAACACACAAACCCGCGCTTAAATAAAGCAATATTGAATAAGGACTGTGCCAACCAAGTCACTAGAGTCTCTGCTTTGGCACTTAATTGCTTTATAGCAGTTTTATTAAGGAGGTTTGTAGTCGCTGATGTTTTTGTCCCTCTTCCCTGTTGGCAGGAGAAGCACTGCCAGCAAAAGTACAATGTTTCGTGCATCATGATCCTTCCTCAATACCAGCGCAAGGGCTATGGGCGCTTCCTCATCGACTTCAGTACGTCTCTCGCTTGCATTAATACGTTAACGCACTGCTATTCGTTAATGTTCGGTACGACTCGTTAATACGGCGGCTGTGTGGCTTTACAGGTTACCTGCTGTCGAAGCGGGAGGGTCAGCCCGGTTCTCCGGAGAAGCCTCTCTCTGACCTCGGCCGTCTCTCCTACATGGCGTACTGGCGCAGCGTCGTGCTCGAGTGTCTGCACGAGGTGCGAGACCGGAAACTCACCATCCGGCGCCTGAGCAGGATCACCGGCATCTGCCCTCAGGACATCACGGCTACACTGCAGAACCTGAACATGCTGGAGCACAGAGGCGGCCGGTGAGAGAGCAAGGGCGATTATGTACTCGATTTGTTGAAACAAAGGGTGGTTTATTGAAAGCCGTTCTCTCCTAAAGGCCTTTTAAGTTTTCTGGTGTCCTCTCAAACCATATATGATGTCGTTAAAGCTGACCATCTCTTACGTAACAGAATTGGCTTTGTGTTTTTCGATTATAGATGAACCCAGGTGACAAACCATAAGTGACGGCTTGCTTGTTCAGTGAAAGTAAAATGAAAAAGTCTTGGATAATTTTGTATAAAGTGTTCCCCTAGGGGTGTTCTGGTGGCACTACAAGTGCTACCTTAAAAAGAAATGTACTGTACAATGTACTGACCAGAGAATGGACACTAAAAATTAGGGGTGGGAATTGGATTGATTTAGGGATGGACCCAGATTAAAATTCTTAGCCGACAGAAAAGTTGGGAAGAAAGTTTTGAAGATATTAAATTAATAAAAAAATTAATTTGTACCTTTGGTGGCACTTTCTTTATAGCTTCTTTTTTTGTTTGAATATTTCCTGAATTGTTTTTTAAAAATTATTCCTCTTTTCTTGTCTTATTGTCCTCATTTATTTGTAGTGACTTCAAGTCTTTTTCACTGTTTAATTTAGCCTTTTTCACATTTTATTTTTTTCTGTTTTTCATATTTCTTCTGTTTCATCTTCTGCTTGTACTTTGCGTACTTTTCATTTCTCTTTTACGAATTGCAGCTTTGTGTTTTTGAACGGCTTGTAATAAGTCTGACGTCTCTGAAAATTGTGCAGTGACTTCACAATTTTTACTGTTAATCTGCTTCTCAAACCAACAATGGATTGCTAAGGAAACAAATTTTGGTGACACTTGATGCATCTATATCAAAGGTGACGGAGGACCATTCTGACCCCTTCTCTCCTACTTATGCCTCTCTAGACTGGTTCTGGTTCGCAAAGAGAAGCTGGTGTCTGATCACATGTCCCGTCTCCGGGCCCGACCTCGGCTCCTGGAGGTCGACCCCGATTGCTTACGCTGGACTCCAGTTATTGTCACCAACACGGTGGTGTCTGAAGGTGACGATGAGGACGATGAGGAAGAGGATGAAGAGAAGGAAAACAGTCAGGTGAGATATAATTTTGTTTATAATGTATTCCTGTTGTTTTCTGCATTGGGTTTACAATTGATTTGTTTCACCTCAGCAGTTGTCCGGTCAGAAGAGTCCCCCGCTGCCTTGGAACACGAGAGCAGAGAAGGAGGAAAACGAAGAAAAAAAGTGCTTCCCGACATTTGCTATCAGTCAGGGTTCTCCGTCTTCGTCCCCCATCCACAACAGTCTCTCGAGCCCTGAAACCTTTCCTCTCCAGGCCAACGGCGAGCGCAGAGGTCGTGGTCGGCCTCCCAAAAACTGGGCATGGGGCAAAGTCAAAGATCGACCTCGTACTGGGCCAGGGCGGCCCCGGAAATCAAAGCCAGAGGAGGAGGACGAGGAGTATCAATCTCCGAACAAAACGCCAATCTCCATGTCACCACCGACCCTCTTCAGCTCGGAGAACGAGCCAAACTCATCAACGGACAGGCTGTTGGAGGCCTCAAAGCACTCAGCAGTCCCTCCGGCTCGCAGTAGGGGGCGTCCCTCACGGAAAAGGCAGAGCTCAAAGCGCAGGCAGAGCGAGGAGTCTGGTGAATGCACCCCCTCGTTGCCCAGGCTAAACGACTCTGTGTTACGGTCAGGCTCTAGCGAAAGCAGCGAGGATGACGACGACTACAATGAAGAGGATGCTCGCTCCCCTCCGGTCCTCACCAAGCCCAAGCTGGGTCTTAAAAGCAAGGTGAGTGAAAATCGGCTCTCATTTTACTTTTTTACCAAGGGTCTGTTAAAGTTGAGTAGGTGACACCAAGTACAGATTGCTTTATTATAATTTAATTTGTTTCTGATATTAGCTGTGAGTCGTGTTTTAAGTGTTGAATGTTAAATTCTTGCCTTATTTGCATAGAAGCCACCTAGGAAGCGCCGCATACGTCAGCGGAGCCACCCACACAGCAGCGTGGTGACGGAGACGATTTCGGAGACGACGGAAGTTCTGGATGAGCCCTTTGTCGATTCAGATTCTGAGAGGCCAATGCCCCGGCTAGAAGAGGAAACACCATTCAGTCACCCCCTACGCTGTTACCCACCTGCTCGCAAACATTTGGGTCCAGCACTTAAAAGAGTTCGTCCAGCCGCTCTCTCTGAGTCAGAGGATGATGGTTGGTATTAAATTATTTTTCTGTTTAGTGCTGAATTCAGACTGCAGGAAGGCTGGTACTTGACTTTGTATTTATTCCCTGCTCAGATCGCGGCCCTGTGTTGAAGCCCGTTCCCAGCCTGAAGAGGACGGAGGAAAGAGAGGAACTAGACAGTACTGAGCCTTCCACAGTAACCCCCGAGGCCCCGATCAAGAAGAAGAAAGGTTGGCCTAAGGGGAAAAGCCGCAAGCCATTACTGTGGAAAAACGCAGAGGGAACGACAGAAAATATGGAAAGCAAGGCTGCTGACACCAGTTTGACGGCCCAGTCCTCGGAGGATCCACCACCGCCAAAGATAAAACGCAAACCTGGAAGGAAACCTCGCAGCCAGCAGGCCCAGGGAGAGACTCCAAAAGAAGAGCCAGACTCAAGTCGGTCAGAAAAGACGCCTCTGGAAATTCGGCCATACAAGAGGAGAACTCTTAGTCCAGACCTGGATTGCAAGAAGAGCAAGGACTCTGATGAGGAGGATGTCTTTCTCCAAAAAACGAGGGAGCAGCCCAAGCCTAGGAGACGAGGCCGGCCACCGAAAACCCCCATTCTAGAACCTCCTGCTCCCAAACCTGTGCCCGTCTCTGAGCCAGATGAAGAACCGGATGAAGATAATCAAACGTGGGCTGAAGAGAAGCTGAGTCGTCCACCTTCTCACAATTTATCCCAGGCCTCTGGCTCCAGAACCTCTCAGAGCAGAGAGGGGGATGCACCAGACCAGGAGGAGGATGATGAGAAAGAGAATGACAATAAAAACTTGGGAAGCAGGAGAACGATGGCCATGCATGGGTCAGGGAGCCGAAGAAGCGACGATCACGATGCCGATGACGAAGGGGACGGCCAGCTGGAGGGGAAAAGCGATGGCGACAAGCTGAGGAAGAACCAGGATTCCGAGGATGACGATGAAGACCTGGAAGATGAGGAAGAAGAACCGTCGTCTTCTGCTCGGTCACCACCTGTGAAAGAGGAACCACAGACCGGGGAAAGTTTTTTAGATGTGCAGATGAGCGCACCGCCGGAGGGTGTTGGCAAGCAGGAAGAAGAAGAAGTAGAGGAGGAAGAAACAGAGGAGGTGCAGGAAGTGAAGACCTGCTCCGTTGATTCCCAGGATGAAAGACGGAGACGGGAGCAGGAGGAATCTGCGGCAGCTGCTGCCGCCGTGGAAACTGTGACCTCCATCACGGATTCTTCCGATCCAACGGACCTTCAACCGTTGGAAAAGTCCGTCCTGCTTTTGGAAACAGAGCATCAGCATGACAACACCGAGTTCAAGGATGAGCTGAGCCACCATTCCCAAGACCACCATCACAGCAGTGAGCTGGATCTCGAGACGGTCCAAGCCGTACAGTCACTCACACAAGAAGCAGCCCAGGACGAGGAAACAGAACCCCACGGTGCCTACCAAGACTGTGAGGAGACGCTGGCTGCCTGTCGAACGCTACAAAACTACAGCCATGGAGAGGGAGAGGAGGAAACTCTTACCATGGTGGAAGAGAGCAGTCCTTTGCCCAACCCTCCGATGCCCCCGTTGGCCAGTCAGTCAGTACGCTCGGTTAACAGCCCAGGAATGATCACAGGATCTCTTGAAACTGGGCCTGGTGTATCCAGTTCAGCAAGTGGAAACGGTGGGGGGTATACCCAAATAACCCCAGAGCACCCAAGCTCACTTTCGGCACCATCCATGCAGAACATGGAGACGTCACCCATGATGGACGTGCCATCAGTGTCGGACCATTCACAGCAGGTGGTGGACAGCGGCTTCAGTGACCTGGGCAGCATCGAGAGCACCACAGAGAACTATGACAACCCAAGCAGCTATGATTCCACAATGGGCGGAGGAGGCAGTGGTGGGGGAAATGGTGGTGGCAGCGGAAGTAGCTTGTCTGTCTCTGTAGCTGCTGCATCATCTGTATCGTCTTCGGGGTCAACTCCGTCCTCGTCATCTTCCCAAGGCAGTAGCTGCTCCTTTGTTTCCACTCCAGGAAGGTCTTCCTCCAGTCCTGCTGTGGGTTCCCAGCTCGCTATGGGCAGCTGCAGTCTGATTCAGCAGGCCGGTCCGAATGGCGGCCCTGGTTCTAACAGCGGTGCTGCCGTCCCACAGCCTCCGCCACCACCTCCGCCACCCACAGCGAACACCCCAAGCTGCGGCATCAAGTCACCCCAGAGTTGCATCATCGAAAGGCCTCCAAGCGCCAGCCAGCAACAGCAGCAGCAGCAGCAGAAAAAAGTTCCACAACAGCAGCAACAGCCAAACCCTCAGCCAACACCTTCTGCACCACCGCCACCCCCTACCCAGCAGCAGCCTCTTAGCCAGTGCAGCATGGGAAACGGCTTTGGCTCGACCCCAATGATTATGGAGATTCCTGAAAGTGCAGGAAGTGGTGGAAGTGGTCGGAGCCTGTATGATCGCATGGGCCAGGACTTCGGTGCGGGTGGCTACGGTCAACCCTCTGCCACCTTCAGCCTGGCAAAGCTCCAGCAACTCACCAACACCATCATGGACCCTCATGCCATGCCTTACTCGCACTCGGCGGCCGTCACCTCCTACGCCACGAGTGCCACTTTGCCCAATTCCAGCTTGGCCCAACTCGCGTCCTCTCCGCACACTCCTCTCCCTCAGGCCCAGCCCACCATGACCCCACCCCCCAACCTCAGCTCTGGCTCCCTGAACCTGGGCACTCCCTTGTTCCAGTGCAACATGCCAGGTGCCAACATTGGCCTGCCCCCTCCGCCTCACACTCAGCGCCTTCAAGGACAAATGGCCACCGTGAAAGGACACATCTCGATCCGCTCCAAGGCCTCGCAGATCCCAGCGGGTTCACCACACCAGCAGCAGATCTATGGCCGGAGCTCGATGCAGGGCTCGCCTCGGACCCTGGCGGTCCAGCGGGGCATGATGACAAATCTCATGCCCACTCCAGCTTACAATTCCATGAACATGAACCTGAACGCGGCGATGTCGGCTGGGTACCGCATGCCTCAGCCGATGATGAACAGCGGTTACCATGGGAATTACATGAACCAGCCAGCCCAGTACCCCATGCAGATGCAGATGGGCATGATGGGAGGTCAGGCCTACCCGCAACAGCCTATGCAGCCCAATCACCACGGCAACATGATGTATGCTGGGCCCTCGCACCACAGCTACGCTGGCGTCCCCAAGCAGTCGCCTTATATGAGCAGATGAGCGACGGAAGCAAGAGAGGAGTAGAAAGACATAATTTAAGCTCCCGAAAGACTCGTGGTGCCCGAGCGCGCCCTCTTACACGAGGTGTAGGTTCTCGTACCTTATGAGAAGTTTTAATTCTCACGGTTCTGCGATTGAGCTGGCCAGAGACACGGTGTAAGATCTGATGAAACCTGAATCAAACGGGGTGACGTCCCCTTCGAGTGGGCTGCTTCTTAAGAAGTAAAAAGCCGGATATGGAATCACGCCGTCTTTGGAATCGTAGGAAGCCTTGCCTTTAAAAAAAAAAAAGAAAAAAAAAAAAAAGACCGTCCTAGATAGACTTGGCTCTTGTTACCACAAACACCTTTTTTTTTTTTTTTGGTTTGTTTTTTTTTATAATAAAGTAAATATACTTGTTTTTTTCTGGATGAAACTTGTGTTGCAGTCTAGCCTCATGCTTAGTTGAAATATATAAGTATATAAGTGTGTGTTTGGCTGTATGGGAGGTGGGACGTAATTCGTACACTATTTGCTCTTATATTCAAACGTACGCACGTACACGTAGCCGCTCCGGAGGCCACGTTGTGTGTTTTGGAGACACGAGAAGAAAAAATCAGGGTCTTCCCAGGTTCTCGGTATCAGAACGCAGGCGTTACGGTTTGGCCGTAAACGAGTGGCAAGTACCGTTCAAAGTCTGTTAAACGTTGATGTAAATATTCTGGTACTTCCTGCTTCACAGCACAAAGCTCATCTAGCACACTCCAGCCCACCAGAGGGCACTGTAATAAAAAGGAGGGTTTTTGATGGAACCACAGCGGTGGAAGGGTTTTATAAAAACCCAAGCACCACCACTGGTCATGGACTTTCAAAGCTGATAGTACGCTAGTGTTCACCTTTACAACGGAAAGGCAGGTGTTAAGTGTACCGAGGTAAACCCCGCCCCGTGGTCCAAGTGCATGTGGTACAGGGATGGCTATCAGTATAAGATAAGGGACGAACAGTCCTTCGTATTCCTTTGTAATGTCCAGTATTCAGCGTCAATACAAGGATCGAGCTGACGTTTCATATAATTTGTGTTGTTTTTTGTTTTCTGAATCAGACTGGGCAGCTTTCTTTTATGACACAAGCTGACTCTTTTTGACTTTAGCAATCTGTATTGTAGAGAAGAAAATGTTTTTTCTATAATATAAAACAAAAAAATCAACATGGATATTGGTACAGTCATTTTTCACTTCTGTTTCAGGAAAAAAACCTACATATTTTTTAGCTCAACTTGGGGTAATATTATTATAATAAAGAAATCCAAACTAAAAAACCGACAGCTCACTTTTAGTGAATACGATGCCTTTAACCTTTCCATTCCATCTCATCTGTAGAGTTTTCTATCTTTGTGTAGTATATTAAAGCTATTTTAAAAACAAAAGGAGATGCTGAATATCTGCGGGTCATTTAGCCCTGCTTTTCTTTTCTTTTTTTCTCCCCCACCTGGTGTGTATAGGACGACTATCTCCCATCTAAGAGGCATGTAAAAATGAGCTTGGTATGTTTCCGTCTGTTTATATTGCTTCCTTTTTGTATCCTTTGTAATTGTACATGGTGAGTTGTAAGCTAAGAGAGAGCGCGGCGGACGGCAAGGCCCAGCCATGGGCGCTGGCTCTACCCGCTGTACTGCCCATCCTCTCTCCTCTTTCTTCCCTGTATGTATTTCCATTTTTGTTCCTATTTTTCTTTCTTAGTAAGTACTTTTAAAGAACTCTGTACATTTTAACAAGAAACAAAATAAATTATGTTGAGCCGCTTTCCTAGTTTGGAAGTTGATGTTATTGGTGTAACAGACGTAACATGGCCAGCAGGTGATGATTTTGTTCATTTTGCCACACAGATTTTCTTTTTTTTTTAGCATTTAGTTCCACCTGTTTTCCAATTTGCCCACAATGGTTTGTATATGGGTCAGAAGTGAGGAGTATAAAATTCTTACTGTCTGAAAATCAAAGAAAGAGTAATAAATGCCAGGTAATTCGTATTGTGGAAAAACCTATGACCAGTCCGAAAATTCGGCCAAAAATTCCAAGCTACGCCGAACACTCATTTTTGACTAATCAGAAAACTCTACCGAATTACCATTTTTCCAGCAAACCAGCTAATTCTGCAAAATATTCTGACAAATCAGAATTGAAAGTTTCAACCTGTGAGATGGCTAGATTTTTGGACTGTACAGCTTCAAACCATTCCTTAGCAAGGTCTGCAGATGCAATATAGGACATTACTTACAATTAATTACAAATCAAACATATGAAAGTCATAGACTACGTAAAACTAGACATGCATTTCTTGAAGGAACTGTATTTAGACCAAAAGGTCCAGGGTTCAAATTAGCACTATTGAGCCCTTGGAGCAAGACCCTTAACCCACAGTTTGTTTATGTCTCTGCCATCCTGTGACCCTGAACTGTCACCTATGGCCCCTACAGCTTGGTTGTCTAGAAATGACCATCAAGCTGAAACAAAAACAAGTAATAAAGATACATGAGTACACACAATTATGTATTATATAATTATTCCACCACACACATATGCAGTTATAGAACTGTCATACTAAGTATTCAGCAATTTGTTGCAGATGCGAAACAAAATGAGGAAAGCACATTTTACAGTATAAGATGACATGAGTTTCGAAATAAACAAAAAATGTTAGACTTAGTTGTCACACTTACATCTAACCTGGACTGAAGATGCCTGCCACCAGAAAAATATATGAAATACATTACTTAATAATCTGAGAACATCAGTGGTTGTAGCTATGCTACACAAAGAATTTGGAATGTATGAGCAACCATAGGAAAGGTCACGTGTCTAATTCCTGCTCTCACAAATCCTAAATAATGAATATTATAATTCAGATTTAAATTGTTACTAAAACCTCTTTACATCTTCCCATAAATTTTAGACACTTTGACAAATATGTATACGAACCGCCCAACGGCGTATTAATAAAAATATTTTTATTGTCGTTTTGCTGCAGGCTACACGGTTGCTGGAGGATGACAGGCTTAACGTCCATTTTAAGTCCTTACCAGGCGGCCGAACTGCAAATGACGCTTCGTTGGTAGCGTAGTGCACTATGCACCCTGCCCACAGCCGTTAGTCGAGCCCTGTATGTGTACACTCTTTAAAAAAGTAAGAACCTATTTGGAACACAGCCGGCGAGATGAGTAAACTAATAATGTTTGACTAAAGTCGGGCGTTAATGAGCTACGCGCCTTCTCATTGGTTACGAAAAACGCCAGTCAACGCTTATAGTCCTGAAACCTGACCAACAGTGAAGGAAGGGAGCTCTGTTTAGCGAGTTCATTCAGAAAAGGGGAAGATAAGAAGCAAAAGCGCGTGTATTGTGAGTGCGGTAAGTATTTTGATTTTTTAAAATAATATTTACGCTTATTACACAGTTGAAAAAATAATCTAAACGATGGTACATAGAACGTCACGCTATCCTAGGCGCATAACTGAGATGATTCTGATCACAAGACCATCCTGTGATGCTACAGCAGGACGGAGGAAGCAGGCAGGCTTTAGGAAGGACAAAGATTCGAGGGAAAATGCAAGGAAAGATGGAAACGTATCAATAAAGGCGTGTAGGAGCTGTGAGCAGTTTGGTAGTATTAATATTAAATGAGGCAGCATCAGTTTTCAGGGCAGGTGGAATATTAAGGCCAGGGATGGAGCTCTGACTCAGCAACAGTGTCTGGTTGCACCAGTTTTATTGAATCTCCATGCTTTAATTTGAGCTGTTTCAATGAAGAGGTCACTAGTTGGAAAGTGCACCCACATTCACTTGCAGATGTTGGTAAGTTTGCAGGAGTTCCTGGGCCCTTACAAAAGTGTCTTAAAAAATAAAATATTCTTCAATATGTATGTTTGGCGCTGTCGCCTCACAGCACCTGTGTGTAATCTGTATGTCCTCCCTGTGTGTGTGGGTTTTCTCTGGGTGCTCTGGTTTCATCCCACATCCCAAAAACATGCCTGTTAGGTTAATTGGTGTTTTAAGTGTCCTTCATGAGTGAGTGAATGTATGTGTGGATGTGTCCTGCTACGAGTTGGCGCCCTGTCTAGGGTGTAGCAGCTTTCCCATGACCTCGACTAAGATAAAGCAGAATGAATTACTAAATGTTTTTTTCCGTACATTTACATAATTTAGCAGACACTCTTATCCAGAGTGACTTACAATTGATACAATCTTACAATCCAAGCAAATGTGGGACAAGGGCCTTGCTCAGGGACCCAACAGTGGCAGCTTGGCAGAGGTGACCCTGGACCTTAGTCCAATAGTTTAACCACTAGGCTACCACTGTCCCACAAACTGTGTGACTTGTCTTATTAACTTCATTATTAAGAAAAGGTCCTACAAATTGTTTTACTTTAAATAACTTCTTCAGAAAAATCTTCGCTTTTTTTAAATCTTCTCTTATGAACAAGTCCTATACGTGAAAACGTCTTTTTAAACGTTTTCTTAAACTTATGTCTTAGGCTGTAAGAGTTAACAAGGTACGCCTCTGCCACTTTTGCACATCCCTGTCGTTTGTATTTTCTAAAAAGGATTTTTTTTTCATTGGCTGTTTCCTCCACCATCACCTCAATTTCTTGTTCGCATTTGTTTTCCTCCGTTTTGCTGACCTATGAGCGGATTAAACTAAATAATGGAAACGATGGTAAATACAAATTCAAAATTTGTCCCCGCACTGTATATTCTAAGCTGTAAATTCCATGGAGCCTACATGAGAAAACACCTATTTTCTTAAGATAATATTTGAGCACTTGCATTTAAGACCATTCATATGAGCTTTTGAGAATCTGGACCCTCTTCTGTTTAGATTCCGCCAGCAAGGCCATTCAAGATGATCCACAGTCTGTTTCTGGTGAACTCCACGGGTGATATCTTCCTGGAGAAGCACTGGAAGAGCGTGGTTAGCCGCTCGGTGTGTGACTATTTTTTCGAGGCGCAGGAGAGGGCCAGCGAGCCAGAGAATGTTCCTCCAGTCATCCCGACACCGCACCACTACCTGATTAATGTACTTCGGCATCGCATCTACTTTGTGGCCGTGATCCAGAGCGAGGTTCCTCCTCTGTTTGTCATTGAATTCTTGCATCGTGTGGTGGATACGTTTCAGGTGCGTTATGGTGTTTGTGGATGTTGTATTAATATTTGTTTCGTTACCATTGGATGGCGGGTGGAGTAGCTTCAGAACCCTGGGATGATGTGTATAAATAAATTCTATCCTAAAGGCTTATTCTCCTCTGCTCGCCCTCCTGTGCAGGATTATTTTGGCGTATGCACTGAAGCGGCTATTAAAGATAACGTGGTGGTGGTTTACGAACTGCTGGAGGAGATGCTGGACAACGGCTTCCCTCTGGCCACCGAGTCCAACATCCTGAAAGAGCTCATCAAGCCTCCCACGATCCTGCGGACAGTCGTCAACACCATCACAGGTAACGAACGTGTAATTATATATAATATTATATATTATATAATGAGTCCAGGCCGTCCTACAGACTCGCTGTTACAAATAATAGACGCGCTGCCTCGCTGTCTGCTTGTGAATGTGTCTCTGAACAGGAAGTACTAATGTGGGTGAGCAGCTTCCCACAGGTCAGCTTTCAGTGGTTCCGTGGAGACGCACCGGAGTCAAGTACACCAACAATGAGGCCTATTTCGACGTAGTCGAGGAGATTGATGCCATTATTGATAAATCAGGTACAGTCTCGTCCAACTACACAGTATATTGTAAATTCGCACCAAACTTTCATCTCTCATCAAAAGACCAAACAAAGCCTAGGAAACAACAAACTAAAACCCCTTCTTCTTTTCGAGTCTTGGGCCTCCCACGGTTTCTTCCTTATAATGTCATTTTGGGCTTAGCCATATAGATAATAGCAAACTGTAAACTGCTTTGAGACAATGCTTTGTACAAAGTGCTAATCTGACTTTAACCCGGCTTTGATATCAGGCGTCTTTGTCCCGATCACTTCAGACTAGGGGGATAAATAGCACAGGATGTGATTAAGGAAAGTGATAAGGAATGAGTGAGGCTCTGTTTAGCCTCTACACTTGGCGTCTGAAGGATGAGATTGTTGCAAATGTTGTTTAAACTTGTGCCTTGGAAAAGACGCCAGAGAAGCACGACCCTGAATAGGAAATATTTATTTATTAATAAGTGATTGAAAACGCTGCTTGTTTGATTCACTCTCCTCTGCTGGTCAATGCAAACGTTCAAGGTTGTGCAGCAGTGAAAATGTCAGCCGTGTGAAATGGACTCACTTCACCTCCAGAGATATTAGGAAAACGATCTGTAATCACTGTTATTATCATCGTTAATCATAGCAGAACATCAAAACCGATCCTTTTCTCCTCCAGGATCTACAATCACGGCGGAAATCCAGGGCGTGATCGACGCCTGTGTGAAGCTGACGGGAATGCCTGATCTGACTCTGTCGTTTATGGTGAGATTTTCCTCACCACAATTAAATTCCATCTCGTGCAGTTCATCCGCTTTTCCATTCACATTCCCTCTCTCTCTCTGTCTCTCTCTCTTTCTCTGTCTCTCTCAGAATCCGCGGCTGCTGGACGACGTGAGTTTTCACCCGTGCGTGCGCTTTAAGCGCTGGGAGGCTGAGAGAATTCTCTCCTTCATCCCTCCAGACGGAAACTTCCGCCTGCTCAGCTACCACGTCAGCTCTCAGAAGTGAGACCCTGCACTCTTCTTTATATTTAATGGCTTTAAGTCTGGCTAGTGTCTGCATTTCTAGAATTCCAGTCACGTCCCTGACAGTGCTTACTGACCCACAAGTCCTCACAAACAGACACATATGCATCTGTGAGATAGATTTACTAATTATAGATTGTTAATTATTAGATTACTAATAATTACTGATTATAGATTACACACATACAGTGCCTTGTGAAGGTTATTATTTTTATTTTTGAGAAATAAAAAACTGAAAAATGGGGCGTGCAATATCATTTGGCCCCTTTACTTTCAGTGCAGAAAACTCACTGCAGAAGTTCAGTGAGGATCTGAATGATCCAATGTTGATCTAAATGACTGATGATGGTAAATAGAATCCACCTGTGTGTAATCAAGTCTCTGTATAAATGCACCTGCTCTGTGAGTCTCAGAGTTCTGTTTAAAGCACAGAGAGCATCATGAAGACCAAGGAACACACCAGGCAGGTCCGAGATACTGTT
>JAVSBU010000074.1:328997-343842 GCA_033118015.1 Loricariichthys derbyi | reverse complement strand
TTATTATTTGTTATATAAAGAACCAGAAACGACGATTAGATGATATTCGCCAAAATACAATGAATTTGCCCTTTAAAGCCTAATAATACTGTTATCTATTAGCTTTCTTGATCAGCTTTCTCGTTGCGAGATTCTGTGGATACTGCACACTCAATTGCTTGAGTTTGGCTATAAGAATATATTAGAAGAGATAAAGTTGGGGTCAGCGCACAGAGTCAGCCAGGGTCAGCAACCCTAGAGCAGGGAGGGTTAAGGGTCTTAGTCAGTGGGCCAACTCTGGCAGCCAATCAGAGCCAGGATTTGAACCCTCAATCTTTCGGTCCATCACCAAGCGCCTAATGACGGATCCGCTCCAGGACAACACAATAGAAGCTCACGAAGTGTCAACTTGACATTGCTGGAATTTGAATCCTGGACCTTCTGAACAGCGATCAGTTATCTTAACCGTTTATATATCCTTGGCCGAAACAAAACCAAGTTCCAAACTGCCTCCAAAAGCAATAAGAACACAAGACCTGTTCATTGGGAGCCTCTATAGAGTAGTAAATCAATGCACCTGTTCATTTTTATGTAGACCACTCACCATTCTGAAATGCAAAAACATGCTTTTGAGAAGCTGCTAGAAGCTTTGTCGAAGACATTTTGACGGTCATCTGAGAACATTACAGTGATGCAGTGCTGAGCGCCTGAACAAATCAAAGCAGCTCACGCAATACCGCAGTGCAGACTGCAACAGGATCTATAAAGAGGCGCTGGCCCTTTAAATGCGAGTACGTCTGTCCCGAACATATGGGGAGCTAATCTTAGCCTGACTCCTGAGAGGGAAAGAGAAAGAAAAGCCTGGCAGCAGGCCATCGTTCAGAGCTGCAACCAGACTTTATTTATGGATAATAGATTGCTCGAGCAGGATGGCTTGGTTTGGGACATGATGTTCCTCTTGTCACGTTTCAAACAGGGAGACACTTTTCTTTGTAAATTCTCAGGGCACAATACAATGGGCATCGATAATGGTGCATTTCAGTTCTGCTGAGTGTTTGGTGCTTTTCTATACCCCGACAGTCATCGTCCCCTTTTCCCCCGCAGCGTCATCGTCGCTCATTGAGGCCTTAGCTCGCCATCCTCCTCGTCTGCTTATTCCTTCCTTTCCTCTCCCTCCTCAAATTTCACCTGTTTTTTCCCCTTCTTGCTCAAAGAGCACTCTCTTCAGTCCTTTATTCTTTGCAGGTTTAGCTCCACTCTGCCTCGCTGACTGATGAGAATAGCTCTACCCTTCCCCCACCTTTCTCTTTCTTTCGCGCTCTCTCCTCATGAGAGGTTGTAATTTGGGAGGGGGCTCAGCTGAGCTTTGCGTGCCGACTTGCACGTGCCATGTGTCAGATGAGGCAAGAAGATGACAACAAACAAAAAAACACATTGGGTAGAAAGTAGAGGCTGGCAGAGCGCGCAGGAATAAAAAATGATAGATAAAACAAGCCGTATGCTAGAAGTAAATGTGATGGTGGCAAAGAATGAGTGATTTAAGGTCAGACGGCTGGGTTTAACATCACCACTAATGATATCCAGACAAGTTTGCATTAAATTAAATTCAAATTAAGCACTTTTACAGCTAGGCGTTCATAAAGCAACCAAGGCAAGACACAAAATGAGGGCGATAGTGGCAAAGAAACCCAATGAAATGTGAAGCTTAAAGGAAGAAGGGTTTGTGGCAGCAGGTAAAATGTTTTTGATGACATAAGACTATATAGTGATCTTGTATGATATATGAAATCATATAGTCTAAAATACTCTTTAATTAGATTACTTCCCTGTTTGAGCCTAGTTGGTTGTGCATCTGAGGGAATTTTTTCCTTCCCCATGGTGAACCCTGGGTCTAGACATGGCTCTTCAAACAACTGCTTATAAGCAGCCAGAAAACTGAAGAAGCATGAAGGCTCAGTGCCGAGTCTTGAAAATCTGCCACCACAATATCTTGCTATAACTTTCCGAACATGCCAATAATTAAAAGGTAATAGTTTTTCTTTGCTTGTGTCACCTCTGGCTGTTCAGTTGGACTCTGGCTCTTGTGATCTGTTTTTAAAAGTGCCAACTAAACATTTAATTTGTAACTGTTAAGTACTGGACTATTGGTATTTCTAACATCCACTAAAACTTCACTAAGCTCCTCCTACTTTCATAGGTACTGTAAAACATAGGGGTGGATACAGTTATTTTACCAGGGTTCAGATTATAGTACCAGTTTTGTCACTTTCCAGTGGAAAATCAGTGTTAGTTTATTAACATCTATTATCGGTTTGAGTCAAAGTGAAAGCCCATCAAAGTCTCTGCTAGTTTATAAATGGCTCATTTTTGTCAGAGATAAGCCATCAGGTCTGTGTGTGTAGGTTTGGCTGGGGTTGTCAGTGTTTGCTGTGTCAGTATGTGTGTGTGTGGGTGACTGAGATGAGTGGAGGTTGATGACTCAGGCATGACTGTTAAAGTGAAGGAGAAACAGATCATCACACACAGGAATCTGTGAGATATTTTCACCGATGTGCTTCTCGGATCTAACCGGAGAGCTCACGATGCTGCTACTCAAGGTCAGTTACCTCCTGGTGTTAAACGTGTTTATCTACCTGGCGTGAAGGTACAAACCTCTGGTAATTTGGCATTTCAGGTTGACTGTGGAGCTCTGTGATTCACCATGAATCAGAGCAGACCGCGTTCTATCATGTTTTGCAAGTCTGTGCGAGGGAGGCAGGACGAGGCAGACAGATAGGAGCTACTCTGGACACTCAAATGATTAGGGATGCTTCGTGTATTGGAGTCAGGTTTTTCTGGTCAGATTTGGTGCTGCACCATATTTAGTCTGGCTACTGTTTAAATTGCTGTTTTGTGTCAGGTACAGGTAACTGTACCATGATGCCACTTTAAATAATATTAGCAGGTTATTTAGACTATGTACACTACAAATACTCTCTAGAAGTTATACATTTATAGCATATCATATACCTTAAGACCTTATCCAGAGCGACTCATAACTGATACAATATTAATGTACACTCCAAGTAAATCTGCGTTAAAGGTACCATTTACTGCTCATATCTACTTAAGCTTGAATGGGTAGAGTCGAGTAAATAGTGTTGAATGCCGCTGAACGTTTTGCCGATTCGTTTTTGTTGAACCTGTTAAAAGTCAGTAAATCATGCTCAAAATCGAGTTGTCATGGGAAATTACCGAATACTGTCGAAGACGTGACGTCATATGCTGGAGAAAAAAGATTTATACTGTAGCGACGCAGGGAATATAAGGATGCTGCTTTGGTCGCGGAAAAATCGGATTCATCTCGTGTGGGGAACACAAATTGGTAAAAATAATAGTGTACCTATTTCGCATGGAAAATCTGACCCATCGCGAACGCTACGTCATGCATGGACCGATTTCCGATCTCATAGCTTCTCAGCAAGAATTCGGTGAGTGGTCTATTTTATTCACTAAATGCCATAAAATTGACTAGCGAGATTTTATTGCTGTGGCACTTAATTAACCCAATCAGATTGATAACTGACACCCCTATAAGACCTCACCATGGGACCTTTAAGGGCCCAACAGCGACACTCTGGAAGAGAAAGTATTTGAACCCTGGACCCTTTTGGTCAGGTCCAATACCTTAACCACTGTGCCACTACAGTCCATCAAAAAAAATCCTTAACGTTTCAAGAACAAATGACAAAAAAATAATCTAGAAAGCCAACTCAAAGACAATCCTTTTCCTAATCAGTATGTATTGTCTTTGTTCCCATTGTAGTTACGTAATCTGTTTTTTCAGTGTTATGATTTAGACAGATCACTACTAAGCTATGAATGAAAAATATTGAACCTGGTACTACAGCAGTACATATGAGCGCAGGTTTGCATGTGTGCATTTGCACGCATGTGTGTAAGAGATGAGTATATACTCTCGGTTTCATATCCTCACACGTCTTGCTGATGATGTAACAGAAAATCGTCTTATGACTTGAGGTTTGTGGTTATGTTATCTGTCTTGTGATTGGGGGTGGGATGGGGTCCTGACATTTATCATTGGCATTTATACTTTATATATTCTAATCTAGTTTACTGTTCAGTCAGCGTAAAAACATACAGGCTGTTTATATTGTGTAGTTTCTCACTTTCTTACTTGGCCTGGTACCTCAGCTAAGAATTTCAATACCAGTTTCAGCACTTCCAAGTCCTTAATGATGTAACACATTTCAGCAAGGACTTTCAGGTTTAATTTCATGCCTACAGCCTGAGACCTCTTCCAAATACACACCCGAGCTCATGTACTGTTATTCTATATTTTCTGTGTCTCTAATGGCAGCCTGGCCTCCTTTCCAGAGGAAATGCAAATGTCAATTCTAGGTTATTTTTGAGGAAGTGACAGGCTTGTCTGTGTTGCTTTTGACACAATGGATATTTATTTCCATAAGGCATTGTTTTTGCTCTTCAGTTTCCAGTCATCTCACACAGGCAGGCTTCATTTTACAAAACTTATGGTAATGGAAACTGGTAAAGAATTTACTCTACCTTTCAGAATAAATTGGTTGTTTACCAAGAACTGTTCAGTACAGGCTAAGATATTTTGAAGATACTCATAAACGGCAATGGTAGTAAACAGTCTTCCATTTACATATTCAATCTTCTATCATATACGTTCTCTATCAGAGTTCACATTAATACAGCTGTAGATGACGGGTGTTGAGTAATTGGATCTGTACTGCAATATTAGAGCTTTATAATTGGCAAACTGGAGGTACTGGAACATTAGAGCAGTTATATTTAAGCTATTTCTGTACAGCATTAGATTAGGAGCTTTGGCAATACAGTGTTGGGAGATACTCAGTTGGACCGTAACACATGATTTTCAGTATCATTTTAAATAAATTGCACTTGGGTCCATATGAACTGGGACACAAGTTTTAAGTGTTGAGTTAGAGACCCGGGTTAAAGTTGGGCTGTTAGTATGGACTATAGGGTTGGATTACTTGTTATAAATCTCAAACTGTGCACTGTAGTGGACCTTTGGAGAATTTAGTTACTATAGTCAAAATTTACACACTTTTAGTAGATGCTGTTAGGGTTACTTCAGAGGTACAGTATTTTATTGGAGGCCATTGTTTGGAGCATTGAGTTAAAGTGATTGTAATCAAGTAATTTTGTAGACTCTTTGGTTGGATTATGGTTACAGTATCCGATTGCCTCCAAATTCAGAGTATTGTTTTAAAATGATGGCTATTTGTTTGTTTTTTTTGATAATTTTTGGCTTCCTGTGGAGGGCCAGATCTAAAGCATTAGGGTGTATTCTGTAGTGTTAGAGCTCTCCGGCTTTGCTGCGTGCGCAACAGTAAACATTAACTGAAATTGCAGCCTGTTACTGAGTGACAGAGAAGAATGAACCATCTGTGGGAATGAGCTGCTCTGTATTCTTAATATGCATTTTGTATCATGCGATTGAGCGCGTCATTTCGGCATTATTGCGTCTGCCTTGCATAGTTAGCTGTAAACCACAGGAATACCTGTGTACTACAAAAGTGCTGTATCAGAAAGGGACGGCGAAGCGAGTAGTGAATTTGAATGAGCATTCGTGTGTATGCATGTGTGTGGTAGATACCTTCATATTGTGTGGCATGACATCTGCCCACCCACTTTTACCCACTTAGGATGACGTAACAGTGATATCACACTCAGCTCGTGCACCCTCACTCTTTACCCACTATCAGTGACTGAGCAGTTTCGCCTCTCCTCCCTGGCGCACGCCCATGTGTATGGGCACACGCTCGTTTGGGGTAGCCTTGCCTCCGTTGAAAGCGTGCCAGCATGGACTGAGCTGATGAGAGTGACAGGACTGGAGAGTGCGTGAGCAAGGTTTGCTCTCCTAATCGGCTCTGCGGAGATCCAAAGAAGATTCATGAAAGATTGCGCAGGGAAAAAACGAACCTGGCTACTCGGGTCCGGAATGAGCATCATGCCGATGTTCGCGATTGCCAGATGCTAACACGAGAGCAAAGGCACCGAGTCAGAAAGCAGGCAGACCGAAAGTTAAAAAAAGATTAAAGAGACGAGAGAGAGAGCAAGGAGGAAACTCTACCGAGTGGCCGTGGGCAGGCGACTAGCAGAGTGGAAGATCTGATTCCAAATGGCAGGGCAGGAGCTGGCTAACTAGCTAAGCAAAGAAGATTGGGGCAGGGTAGGCTGGAGATGTCATTTGGAGGGAAGGCTTCCTTTGCCAGGTCTCCATCACTGTTCAGTCGGACTCAGTGGATAAAAACATTCCATTTTGCTAGTGCCTGTGATCGTGGGTTTTTATTTTCGTCCAACTTCCTCTCCGCAGTGTTTTGGTTCCCACAGTCTTCTCGCTCTACCTTGTTAGCTTATGGTTCCAATTTAGTCCATCGCAGAGTCCTGTGTATCTCTTTGGTGCTGCGAATCTCCTCGAAATAAATGCTTGTTTCTGAAGCCACCTCTTCAAATCGTTGATGGTCCTCAAACCATATACATAATCATACTAGCATTAACAAGTCAACTGCTTTCCTTTGCTCATGGTCACCAATTTATTGATGCTTATTTAATTATTATTTCAGGCTAATGGGGTATAAAGGTGGATGGGAGAAATGAAGGGAAATAAGCTGGGGCTTTGACAGCACTGCGACCGCTAAACCCACTCGTAGGGGGAAAGAGAAAGGAAAAATACGATATGCAACGTGAAATGGAGGGAAGCTTGATTCGGTATTATTTTTAGCAGATTGCAGCTGCCTGTATGAAGAAGGAACAGCTGCAGCCTCCATGTTGAACAAAAACAAGCCGAAACAGACTTCGCATATCAAAGCGCAGCTCGTTTCCTGTCTTCTGTACGGAAAAGAAAGCGCAAATTGTTGTCGGGACGGGGCTACGTTTGTATCTGCGTCTTTTTCACCCCCTTTGCTGCAATTGCTGCTGGTGCTCATCTGCCATGCTCGCTCGTTCACTGCGCTCTCCTCCATTCCACAGTACGTGCCCAGTGTGAGTCAGATAATGGCCTCTCACTGCACTAGCTGAAAGGGGAGGGAGGGAGGACAAGAGGGAGGGAGGAGGACAAAAGGGAGGGGAGCGAGAGAGAGAGAGAGAGAGAGAGAGAGAGAGAGAGAGAGAGAGAGAGAGAGAGAGAGAGAACGATAAAGACAGAGAGGAGGGGTCTGTAAGGACGAAGCAGACCGTGAACGAGAAAAAGGGGAATACAGTGAGAAAGGACGGGAAGACCAGAGAGACAATGTGAGACGGGGAGAAAACGAAAGACAGGGTGACTGCAGAAGCGGCGTCTAGGGGAAGAAAGTCTGAACGTGTGGGGGAGGTGTGCGTTAAAGTGTCCGGGTGTGTATGTGCGTGCGTGTGTGTCTGCACTTGTGTAGCGTCCATATGCTGCTCAGAAACAGGCAGGAAACAAGGAAGAAAGGATAGGTTCGCCGCTGGCTGGGCTCCATGCACTTTTCCACCCTGCATCCATTGTCTGAGCGTCTGATTTATCAGAAGACACACTAACACAGCGTGAGTACGACGTTCCCACCTTTAACCGCCTGCTCTTTTTAGGTTGGGAGTGTGGGAAAGACGGTTTGTGTTTGCATTAGTGTGCGCGTGTGTGTGTTCGTTCGGATTTGCGTTCAGCTGTCTGCTCCCAGGCATGCCCCCTCCCTCCAATCCTCCTCCATGCTCGGCCAGTCTCTTTTCTGCTTTGTACTGTCATCAAAGCATCTGGTGCGCGGTCTGTGCGCGTGCGTCGAGGCCGGCGATGGCGTTCGAGACAGGATTTGTGTTGAGCCTATTTTATTTAAAGGTCTCGCACACATGTGTGGGTAAAAACGAGTCGAGCCGCCCATTCTCGTTGGGTGTGTTGATGTTTTGGTTGGCTTATATTGTGTCATGTGAGCAACAGCCAAATGGCAGTTCCCGTGCCGGTCATACAAGTCTACGTGCGGGTGTAGCTCTGCGGATTTTGCAGTTTATCATCACAAGCTCGGCAGCTTTGTGCGAGTTTCTAGAAGAGAGGGAAATTCTGTCACGACACCAGTGTGGTTTAGCTACTTAAAAAAAAGCACAGAGTGCTCGTGACCATCTGATTTTACTCCGCAAACCACACGCTTAAAAAAAAAAAAAAAAAAAAAAAAAGCACACATACAGCGACAGTTCACCAGTAATGCGTCCCAGTGGGGGTCCGGGCAGACAGTATCAACAGACAGGAGTTTAAAGAACAACCCTGTACATTAAAGGAGCTGCTTTAATAGCGTCACAGCGCATGAACATTTATCTTACACAATTATGTGCTATTCTCCAAACATTTTGCAAGCATCTCATTAAATAGACTCCATAACATAAAACTGTTTAGGGTTTAAGCAGATGTTTAAGGTTACTAGGGGAGATTGATCTTAGCATTTTCACCAGTTACCTTAAGATTTTATAGTTACCTGAGCAGCACGAGCTTTAAAAAATGCTCAGTAAAACATTTTGATATTGATATTTGAGTCATTAGATTCTCCTCCGACAAAAGGTTTTCTCACAATCCCCTACTCAAACTTGTATATATTACAAGAAATTATATAGACATATTGGAAGCAATCACCAATCCTACTTAAAGTCTCTCAGTAAATGTCTGGCAGGGCATGAGGTAAGAAATGTGTTTTGACTAGAGATAAATGTCACATGCCGTCTCCCACACACCAGTTTATTCTCAAGGACAAGAAGTTCATTTGTGCAGCCACAATCTGAACTGGCTAAGCAGTACGATATAGTGGAAATACAGCATATTTCCCATCCAATCATCCTGAAACCATCATCGTTTGTAAAACTAAAGTGACATAACGTGACAAGACAACCCATAATCAGATACTTGTTTAGAGCAGCTTTTATTCTTGTAAGATCATTTAAAAGCAATCAGAATTAGGGTAAAAGGACACTATCCAAACTTGTCTTATAAAAATGGAGAGAGCCAGGTCAAACTCAGGAAGTGTCTGGACTTCCACTAGAGTGGTATAGATAAGTCAGATACAACACTAAGAATAAAATCTGTTAACGGTCATTGTTACTTGAATGATGTTCTAAAAGCTGACGTTTAATCTCTTCTCATTTCTTGCAGACTGTTTCAGGGGTGGGTTCAGTGGATGGCCCCAGAGGAAGTGGCCAGATGGAAATTGACCATGGCTGCCTGGAGAAAGGCGTGTTGAACCAGAAACTGTCCAACGGAATCAGTCGGCATGGAGGGAACGAGGAAGAAACAAATAGCTCCGAAGGAGCAGCTCTGGCTAAGCAGCAGCAGAATCACCACCACCAGACACAGGATTGGGGGACTGGGAATCCTAGCAGGGTCTCTAACCCACAGCAGCCAGAGGCAGGGTGGAGTGACCAGGTCGCCAATAGCTTGGCTAGCAGCGTAAATATGGAGGATGCTAAAACTCTGGCGGACTTCTCAGCTATTGCAAACTCCCTCCAGCCCTGTACCTTCCCTCAGCCTTCAGAAAATCGTATGGCACTGCTGTATGAAATGTTCAACAAGGAAATGGCCAGTCGAGATGATGGGGATAAACTGAAGAGCTGGCAGGGTGATGGTCAGACCTGCAGTCCAGAGGATATGAACACCCTTCAGGTGGCGTTAAATCAAGCCCGGCATGGACACAAGCCACCCACCTGTGACTGTGATGGGCCAGACTGTCCAGATTACCTAGAATGGCTGGAGAAAAAGATCAAAATTGCAGCAAAGAGCCAGGAAAAGGGTCTTTGCAAAATATCAGGTGCTCAGCAGAACCAGAATCAGCATCAACCTAACCCCAGTGGCAGTAACACCTCCTGTGGATCAGACACAACGCAGTCACCAAACTCTGTCATCCAGCCTGTAACACCAAGGCCCTATGGCCCCCTGCCACCTATTCCCTGTTCTCCCAGTGTGCTATCCATTGCTAAAGAGCGGAATGTTAGTCTACAGACAGCTATAGCCATTGAGGCACTGACCCAGTTATCTGACATTGGTGGTGCTGTGAGGGAATCAGCATTTGGACATTCCTACCACATTGCTTCTTATAACCTCCCCCAACCCCAAGATGGGATGCGACTGATTTCTCCATCTTCTGGACCACCATCATCCTCTCCTTCCCCTAGGCCTCAGTCTATTCCTGCTGGGAATATTGCTCAACAGAACTCTACTTCCTGGGAGCAGCATAGGCCACAGTCGCAAGTTTCTGCACATCATTCAAACCAGTCCTCCAGATCCCCTTTCCCAAGCTCGCATCCAACCACTCCTAACCCAGACCAGTGGCAGCAAGGCCCTGTGGCAAGCTGTGAAAAAATGTCTCACAGAAGCCCCTGGATGATGCTAAATTCTGAATCTCAGGCTCGTGTTTCGCATCCTTCCCACATCAGCAATGACCAAATGTCTGAACTAAAGCAGCTCCTGGGAGATGGCAGTGGAAGGCATCCTGTCTTCAGGTTTCCTGCTCCTCCGCGAAATCTGAAGAACAACCACTCAGTAATGCCTCAAGTCAAACAGGAGGTAGACAACGGAGACTACCCAGAAGCATGTGCAGCAATGGCCCAATACGGAATGGTAAATGGTCAGCAAAACTTTCAAGGGCAGCAGCTTTCTCAATCCATTAGGCACTCAACTCAGGCAGCACTGCAACAGCACCTTCATCATAAACGCAACCTCTTCTCTAGTCCTCAAGCTTTTAGTCCACAGACCCCCATGACATGCCAGAACCTTCGTAAGTGGTGGCCCCAGACTACACCAGAGAGCCTTTTAGGCATTAAGCAGGAACCCAAGAAGAAAAAGACCCCTCAGAGTTCTCCTCTCCCAAAACAGCAAATGGGTGGACTGACTGGTTCCCTGTGTCCACCCCTTCCTAAACCTAAACAGATTGTAATCAAGAAGCCCAAGCAAAAGGCCTCTTGTCCTCTCTTCCTCCCCCAAAATCAGATCTCAATACAGAAACCAAGCGTACCAGTGAGTATACCATCCCAATCCCATTTTACACCACTACCAGGCATGCAGGCTGGCGTTCCTGTGTGTCTACCCCTATATAACTCCTCTCAGGTGGCTGAGAGCCAAGCAGCTCCAGTCCAATCTCAGGAATCCATTTTGAACAGCAGTAGTTTGCCCGTCTCTGGAAGTCCTCTCCCGGGCTCCACCTCTGTATCCGCCCCTGTGCCCCCTGCCAGTGAAGGGCTGGGTAGCTTTGGCCGTGCCAGAATGGATGAGGGTGTCATGCCCACCACTTCCACAACTCTGACTACCACATCTCAGCCTACCCCATCCCTATGTTGCCTCAGTTCCCTAGATCCAAAATTCGAGGAGCTGATTCGCCAGTTCGAAGAAGAATTTGAAGACCCATTACCCTCTGACTCTGCTACAATTGCTCCAGATCAGGGCTCTGTTCCACCTGTGGTGACCGAGTCGCAAGAAAATTCTAACTCAGGACAAACCAGGACCCAGTCACCATCGACAGAACAGCTGAACGATCTACTTGTCCCATCAAGTCATCCTGAGCCAAGCCTAAAGCAGACTAAAGAAGAAGAAAAGACACCTACATCATCCAGTCAGCTTCCTGCCATCAAAAAAGAAGTGGAAGAATGCAAGGTGGACGTTAAACCCTCTGAGCAACTCCTGTCCCAGAGACAGGAAGCGTGTATAAAGCAACAACTTGTAGAGCCCTTGACCAGTTCTCCTCCAAACAAACGTATGAAGATAGAGTCATCTGGTGGAGTAACGGTGCTCTCCACAAGCTGCGATTTCTCTGCAGCGAGGGAGGAGTTAACTACTCCCACAAAAAATGGTTTTCCTTCGAACCCTTCACTAAAAGGTTTTCTGGATTCTCCACTGCGATACTTGGATACCCCAACCAAGAGTCTTCTGAATACGCCCGTCAAAGACACTCAGTCAGAATTCCCCATCTGTGACTGTGTGGGTGAGTGTCCCATATCTAAGACTCCTAGGTTTTTAAAAAGATTACACATGCCTGAAACTTTATCTTATTTACTGATAACTATACTGTTTTTTGACATAGGAATGTAACGCTGCTTTTTATAAATATCTTCTTGGCAATTAGACACCATTAAACTTGGTTCTGAACCAATTGTCTAAATCAGTGCGTAACTTTATCCATAAAATTCCATCTTCTTCATGGTCCTGTATTCATTGTGCCTTGGCTCATTAACCAGGGAGTGCTGTTTCATGTCTGAGAACGCATACTCCTCCAGTACAGTGCCCCCCTGCAAGAATGGCCTTTACAGAAGGGGTCCATTGTGTTAATGTCGGACCAGGGACAGCCAGATAGTCCTGAGCTCCACAAGCCATTCTGTCCATTTTATAGGTAATGCAAAGAGCCTGACTGGGGCCCCACAGGGTCTGAAGACATGAAATAGAGACTGCACTCATATATCATGTGATACTGTGTGTACAGTAGTTAAGCATTAAAACAGGGAGGACAGGCTGAAAGGAAGAAGGCTGTGCCCTCGCCGGGCTCCTTGTGTTTTTAATTTTCTCCCTTCGATCCAACTTTTCAACAAAAAAAACGTTTTATGATTGATGCTTATTTTTTAAAGCATATCATTCTAAAATGATACCAAAGTTTGAATGCATGCGCTCGATTGAGGGTCATCAGCTGCAACTGAACACCTTCTGGCCTTTCTTTTTTATTGTTACCAGCAGCAAAGGTCACCCGGCAACCAGTCTCCATAGTAAAACCTTTACAGACATTCCTCTGTCAACAGCACAATATAAACAACGCAATCACATGCAAAACCCACAAAACATTAACAGATGACAGGCATACGCTTAGCATAACTATTTCTTCCCTCTTGTAGATACTGCTGAGAAATGCAGAGTTAGCATGGTACTCGTTATTCACGTTTTCTCCTTTTACTTACTCCATCCACCTCGCCTGTATTCTTACATGCACTCTTGGTGGAATGTGACCTTAAATCCCCTCTTCTCCAGACAAGTACTCTCTCATAAGCTACATGTGTACACACTGACTCATACGCTTGTATGATACACACCAAATAATCTGGTGACTAAGGAAAAACCTACAGAGACATTTTTGAAGTGAAAGAATGCTGCTTTACATTAATTCATCTCCCTTTGTGTCACAAAGCAACATTTTATCGAAAATGTTTAGGACAGACTTTGGTCATTTAATTTCCTTAGAGTGCTTTTAACAAAGCAGACTCGAACCCAGAAATAAGCAGCCTAAGGTGACAATGGAAAGGAAAACTCCCTGATATACGTAATGAAGAACCCTTGAGAGGAACCAAGCTAAAATGAGGAACCCTTCCTTGATCAAGCTTCCCACGTCCTTGTCTGGACAAGCATCATAACATATCGTAGGTTATCATGATTAAATAGTCAGTTCCTGGGTTCATAACTTAGCTAAAGACAGATTCTGAAAACAGTCAGGTTTGGCACGGTGGTGCAGTGGCTAACGCTGTTGCCACTTGAGTCCTGACCCGGCTGCTACTTGTAGGGAGTATCTGTCGGGGCTTCCTCAGGAACTCTTGTGTCCCGGTGTGAGTGCGTACATGTGCCTTCTTATGGCCTGGTGCCCAGTTAGAAGTTATAAATTGCCTTGCATTGTGGGATTTAAAAGAGTAGTGCGTGCTGGTTGTACACTAGATTTACAGTGCATTATGGGTACTCCAAATAACACCCTAAACAGTGCTCGATATTCTTCTACACTGATCAGTATAATTTGTTTCCTCTAACTGTTCCTGTCTCTCGGGTCTCTCCCAGAACAAATCCTGGAGAAAGATGAAGGTCCATACTACAATCATTTGGGGTCAGGTCCCACCGTGGCTTCGATTCGAGAACTGATGGAATCCAGGTGAGAAACTTCAGTCCATTAAGTTAACATCTCCTCAATCGTCCAAATCGTCTTCATCACTGCCTGGACATGATATTTCTAATCCGTGTGTTTTAAGCAGAGTATCGCAAGAAAGAACTTGATCAACCTATGTTTTAAGGGCTTTAGAAAAAAAATAATTTTTGATACAAAGTACAACGCACATGTGTAAAAGCTGGCTTCCGTCAGTTATTCGGTTTAATCTGATTTCTATTTCTTTTATGTCATTTGACATTTTAATAGTTAACTCAGATAGGAATGCAATTGCTATTGCATTGCTATTGCCAAGACAACTTGGCCTTCTCAAAAGGATTATGTTTTTCCCTCAGGTACTTTATAATCCCCTTGAATGTATTCTTAACTCATAACATTAGCACCACACTTTCTGGAATACTTTAGATATCTTCTTTGTTTACCAGGCTAAGGAATCTCCACCACTGCTCTTCCCCAATCAACTTTTTACACCCCTGAGATCATATTATTTTATTTTGCTCTTTTAAATTGTAATTAATGGTTTCAATTGCAGATATAAAAAATAAGGTGCAGGGTTTTGATGTTGTTGCTGTTTTTGTTTTCACAATTTAAACCTGGTTATTGGAGCTCATCCCTGGAATTCACAGGGCACAGACAAGCACGTACCCGGAATGGGATGCCAGTCTCAACACTGGGACTTGACCATGATTATGCTTCCGCACCAAATGAGAAATCAAAATTCCCCAAAACATCACTTGACAAGAGGTCTACAAATATTAACATATACACCAATCAGCCAAAAGATTAAAACCGAATAACAAGTATTGGTGATTATATCTTTAGAACAGTGCATGTTAAGCTCTGAAATACACTGCTCAAAAAAATAAAGGGAACATTTAAACAACACAATGTAACACCAAGTATATCAGACTTCTGTGAAATCAAACTGTCCACTTAGGAAGCAACACTGATTGACAATCAATTTCACATGCTGTTGTGCA
>JAVSBU010000074.1:314189-324665 GCA_033118015.1 Loricariichthys derbyi | reverse complement strand
AACTGACAGTTAAATGTATTCGCCAAGCCTTGGCTTCTAATAACAAATGTGATCAAACGGAGGAAGTTTTGCGTACTTAAATTTTATTGCTTGCCGATGGGTCAAAATGCCGACTTTAATAACGTGTCTGATTGACTTAAAAATAGTTTCAGATGCCGGGAAATTGCATGTAAGAGCTTTTAGTTTTCAAGATTTTTATGGGGGCGGCCCCCAGACCCCACACTGAGGCTTTGCACCTTCGGCGCTCACCTGAGTTCGGCCTGCGGCTGAACGTATACCGCACTACCCTGTTACAACCCTGTGGAGAACACTGGTATAGCCATGCTGAATTCTCAAGGCTAATAAATGGGTCACATTATTCGAACAGGAAAATCAGCACAGAGGAGAAAGTGACAAGGGTGATTAGAAATCGCGGAATATCTCCAATAAGAGTTGCATCACAGAATGTCAAACGCAAACAATTCCTAATATAAGAGAAGGAGCAAAGCCTTCAGTCCCAACTAATTTTAATTCTTTGATTTTTTTTCTCCCCAGTGTAAATATGAGAAGGTGGCTTCGGATTGTCGCTTGGGACTTAAAGAGGGACGCCCATTTTCAGGCATCACTGCTTGCATGGACTTCTGTGCCCATGCCCACAAAGACCAGCATAACCTCCACAATGGCTGCACTGTGGTATGGCGTGTGTGAATGTGCATGTGTGTTGTTTGTTCTGTTTTGTGTGTGTTCATTTCACTGAACTTCATCCCATCTTTTGAATCCCATGTTGAACCTGTGCTCAAGCATTGCAAGCTTCATATCATTGTGATGTTACTGAAAATGATTTCTCTACCATTTTCCATTACACTGACACTTAACAGCACTTCCACTCCCCCTACTACAGTGACAATTTTTCGTTCTCATTTTTCCTTCTCTTTGACCTTCCTCTTTTGGCCATCTTCAGACTTTCTCAGCACTTCCTGCTGATGACACTCTTTGTAAAACCCTCCCAAGTCTATGGAGTCGCTCTGTCTTCGTTTCAGCAAACCCAGTGTCGTCCAGTTCCTGGCCAGGTGACATTATAGTCTCATAGATCAACATTTCAGAGTCTTGAGGGAAAATGGAGAAAAGCCAAGCCTCAAACAGACCTTGGCTGAGGATCAAGCACTGTATCCCTCTCTCTTCTTCTGTCAGCTCGGGCAAAATGGTTTTCTCTTATGGCTGAGGATTTCATAACCCACTTTAGTCCTTTGCTAATCCAGGGAAGCTAGAGCAAACCCATATTCATTGCTTGACGTTCACAATCAGAACATTTACTGAGTGACATTAAGTGGTGACATTAATGACAGTCCTTGTTTCTTTAAGAAAACATCCTGCTTGATACCGATCAGTCTGATTACAAGGCGTCGCATTCTCTCCTCACAGAGTCAAGTAAACCTCCCTGTCTTCAGTGCATATCCTTCTGGATTTTTTTCACTCTTTCTAACATGGGCATTTTGGGCCATGTGCTTAGCTTTGCTTTGAAGGCCTCAAAAAGATCTGCTCCACGTTATTTACATTTCTTGATTGAAAAAATACGTGCTTGGGTGCCAACTGTTCATCTTCTGGTACATCCTGCTCCAAGATAGAATCTTATTGGTAGAATAAGCCTCCCACTCCAGTCATAACAACCCTAGTGTCTCTGTTGCTTTTCTAGAGAGCTGAAAACCCATTTCTTTAATTAACAGTTTAATCTGTTTCCTCCTCGCGGCTTTGTATTTTCTGTATTATGAAGCATCCTTGGGTATTGTGAAAGGCAATATATAAATTGAACATATTATTATTAATAATAATATATTGGATTTATATAGCGCTTTTTCCAGAACTCAAAGCGCTTTACACTTGCCTTATCCATTCATACCATACCCGGTGGTGGTAAGCTACTATGTAGCTACAGTCTGAAGTGAGGGTGTCAGTTTGTGCCATCAGCCCTTCCGACCACCACCAATCACACAACCACATTCATACTAGGCAACGTGGGTTAAGTGTCTTGCCCAAGGACACAACGACACTATGCGCTCAGATGGGGGCTCGAACCAGAAACCCGCCGGTTACAGGGCGAGCACCTTAACCCACTGTGCCACTGCCAGCCCGTGATATACCTGCTCTGATATAATGGTACCTGCTCTTTGCATTTATTATTGCCAACTTTAACCTCAAACTTTTAAAAGAACATGCTCATTATTCTGAGTAACATTTGTTTGTAGTCTAACTGGAATGCTTATATGAATGCTTATAAAAAGTCACTGTGGAGTCATAGCATCTGCCGGTTTTGTTGACCAGTTCCTGTGTCAACTTGTTTTTAGGTTTGCACTCTTACAAAAGAGGACAATCGGATGATTGGGACGATCCCAGAAGATGAACAGCTCCATGTGCTTCCCCTTTACAAGATCTCCATGACTGATGAGTTTGGCAGTGAGGAGAACCAGCGTCTCAAGATGCAAACAGGTGCTATCCAGGTGCTTAACAAGTTCCGTAGAGAGGTTAGGAAACTCCCTGAGCCTGCAAAGTCCTGCCGGCAAAGGCGACTGGAGGCCAAGAAAGCTGCATCAGAGAAGAAGAACAAGAAACAACAGCTGGGCCAAACACCAGAGAAGCTGATGAAGAAGGAAGTCTCTTTGCAGCCACAGCAAGGCAATAAAGGTGAGGAAAAATGTGAAATATTCATGCTATGGCAACCTTTTAATATATTTTAATCCAAACTCAAGAATAGAACTCCTGTAAACTGTACTCTTTGTACCATTTCAGTAATTCCAAAGCAAGAGGTGAAGCCTACCATCAAAAAAGAGGCCATTGACCGATATATTGCTCTCAATGGAGCAGTGGATGGATACCCAGCCATTGAGAATGGTAAAATGTGTCCTGATCCCTACAACATGAATGGTGTGTACGCCACATACCCTGGCCCCTTTGGAAGAGGTGGCCTGCCTTCCAACAGCCAGCCTTCAGCACATAGCCCCATTAATGGTTTCCATCCTAACCTACAGGGGATGCGCTATAATTACTACAAATATCCCACCAATGCACTTTTTACCCCAGACTTTCGTGGCTACGAAGGTCACAATGGAACCTGGCCCAAAGCTGCTGCAGCAGAACAGAAATCAGATGGTCAAAATCTTCAGTCCAGACAGGCACAGGTGTACCCAAACCACACGGAACAGCAGCAGCAAGGGGCCAACGTGGTCAGCTCTGGCTACGCGCACCAGTCTGAGCCATCATCTTCCCCAGCTCCAACTAATCATACCCCTCCAACAGCTCAAGATCAGATACATCGTGCTACACCAGTCATTAAACAGGAGACTCTAGAAGTACCTCTGTATGGCAGCAGAACAGATGGGCAAGTACAGAGTTGCCCAGTCACTCCCAGCGTCACCCCACAACCAGACATCCAGCCTGGACACAAGCCCAATGGCATTTTAGCATCCAAAGACTGGGATGGTCATTTCATAGCAGGCCAAGCCCTTTCACCCTTCACTCCAGAAAAGCAGAGGCTCCACCAGCAACACCAACTACAGCAATCACAGTTTTCTCAACAACAGCAACAATGGCGTTCCTACCCTAGTACTCCAACTCCCTCTCCTTCTCCTTCTCCATCTCCATCCTCAGCCCTGAATACAGGCCTTTCTCCAGCTGCTTCACCTCACCCAGCCACCCCACAACACTGGGGCAGCCCTGCATCCAGTCCACATCCCAAGGCCTGGGGTTCCACGGGTTCTATAGGCTATGGCCCCAGGGGACTTAGAACCCCAGTTGGTGCTTTTCCAGACAATATTCTTTTTGAGGCAGTAGAAAACAGGGGCTCCACTCCCCAGGAGGCCAGGGAGAAAGCCTGGAGGTCTGGAGGTGCCTCTGCAGCAGGAAGCAATCCATCCTCTGCTCCAGAAGGTCGCCTGTTCCCAGACGCACTGCAGAAGGTGACCGAAACCCAAGCGTGCTGGGACAGTGAGGCAGAAAGCGAACGAGATCCAGATGATGATGAGGTCTGGTCGGACAGCGAGCATAACTTCCTGGATCCCAACATTGGAGGAGTGGCAGTGGCTCCTGCACATGGGTCCATTCTTATCGAATGTGCCCGAAGGGAGCTACACGCCACGACGCCCTTGAAGAAGCCAGACCGCAGTCATCCGTCCCGCATCTCTCTAGTGTTCTACCAGCATAAGAATCTGAATCAGCCCTGCCATGGACTGGCACTGTGGGAAGCGAAGATGAAGCTGTTGGCTGAGAGGGCAAGACAGAGGCAGCAAGAGGCAGCTCTTCTGGGCCTCTCACAGGAAGAAATGAAGGCCTACATAAAGAAGCGCAAGTGGGCTGAAGATGCTGCAATTCCCATCTCAGAGCAAACCAACTATAAACGGGAAGGGGTAGTGACACGGATAGCCCCCACGCAGCACACCACAACAATGGTCACTGTGTCACCCTACGCCTTCACTCGGCTCACAGGGCCCTACAGTCGCTTTATGTAAGCTCTTGTATACCGGGGACAGGAAATGGAAATACAGGGGAGATACAAAAAAAATTCTCACTTTCTTCTTGGCCCTGTATCCCTTCCAGCATTTTATCGCAAACCTCCTATCCAGGGAGAGGATAGAGGGACATTAAAATTTTTTTTTTACCTCAAGTTTTGGTAGCAGTTTGGGAGTCCCCCAAACAGGCACGCTGCCTATGGTGCTCTTGTTCTCTCCAACATGGAAGGGATTTTACAGTTTACCTTCCCTAAGTGAATTTAATAATTCTAATTATTATTTCTCTTATCAATATTATGATTGCTATTGTTACTGTCAATGTCATTACATGTATTGTTATTATATTATGAAGATGACTATTTTTATTTTAATTGAATTGTTTTTCCTCAATGTCATTATGATTTTTTTAGGATTTCTTTTCTTTTGTATTCCCTTTCTTGATGAAGAGGGACCTGTCTCCATTAGCTTGCTCATTTTGAATGCAAGAACAAGCGTCTAATCATTTGGGTTTTTGTGAATGTTTATTTCTTTGCCTTTTCACCTACTCATTAACCTCTTCATAAAATAGCACCTTCACATCACGGCAGGCCATGGGTGTGTCTACTAACTACACAAGGCACTCTGGAAGACGAACAGCGTTGGAACGAGGGATAGATCCCTAATAAAAGTGAGATCTGAGCGTTTCTGATTCACGTCACTCTCGCGTACACTGTAGTGGTTCAATGGTGCTTTTTCTGTCTCAGTTGTCAGACACTGGACCAAGGTGCTCTTTAACAGCAGAGTCCAGTTAAGCAACTAGCTGCCCTGATTTGATTTTAATACCTAAGGCATCAGCGCCATCAACTACTCTGTGCTCTTTTTTCATGGTGCAGTATCTACCCATGAGTCAGTGCTAAGCTAGAGCTCTCTGAGGTGCTATTGCAGTTTGTTCCACATTAGCAATGCCCTAAAGTTGACCCTTATTCTGTCGAATAGCTGCCCGACTGAGTATTCTTAATTCAAGCACTGATGCATTGTAGAATTCACTCTAATTGTGAAACGTTTCACAAACTGTCAGGCTAAAGCTTCAACTTCCAGCCTGCATGTAGAATGAGAAACTGAAGGGGTTGGTGCTACAAACAGTCTTTCCATGCCTCTTTTGCCTGGACAGATTTCTTCTTGATAGCCGAGGTGCTTCTGCTGAGCACTTTAGCTGTACGAAAGTGTGAAAGCAAGAACACTGCACACATGAGGAGGTCTGCAATCGGTTTTGACAGGGCAGTCGGCTGCTTGGTGCTTACAGATGATGAGTCTGGTGCTTATGGATCCGTCCTCTAGCTCTTTACCTCATGTTGAGACTTCATCACAGTCTCAACATGCTACTAACATGGGCTGTACAGACTGTAGGCTTCTGGTCTACATCCACATCCTTATCTACTTTAAATTATTATTTATTACATGATGAAGATAATTGTGATTGTGCTTGCTGTATTTTTGTTTTGTTTCATTTTAAACAAATTGTAAATACAGAAAAGATTTTATAAAAGCACTTTTAATCTTGATTTTAACAAGGAAAAATGACAGTAATGGAATATCGACAACTTGAATCCTGTCTTTCTTTTTTTTTTTAACTTTAATGGAATTTTATTGGGAGAGAGAAATGTAAATAGTGAAATATTTAGGTAAGATTATTTAACTGGTGAGGGATAAATCAAGAACGATTCCTTTCTGTTTTTAGCCTACAGTTGTTAGCATGTTAAGCCCTTAACAATAAAGCGACGCTGGGGTTCCTACGAATCAAGCAGTTTAGAGTTAAAGCGCCTGGAATCAGCTTTTGCTTTTTACGTCCCTGCAGTAGGACCTGAGGAAGCTGATCCTGGGTCAGTACTCTATCTTTTGAGACTTGTGAGCACAGCTGTGTATCTTCTGTACTAAATAGACTGCTGTTCTTTTTAATGAGTACTGTACTTAAGACCAATACCTCTGAATGAGCACCGATAGCAACGTTCTCTTGAAAGAAATAAAACACACAATGCAGACAGAACTGAGAACAAATGTACAATACCATTGGAAATTATAATGTAGTACACTCTGGGTAAGATGAGGTCAGAGCTTGCCACCGAGTTGATCTATGAAATAAAAGCATTTCCAATTTTACTGCCCTGTAAATTTTTAAGTGTACATTTTTAATATGCGGTTTTACACCTCGGCACATTTCATGGAATTCAGAATTTGCCATTTACTCTTGAAGGTGTCAAACCATGTTTCGACTGGTGCGTTTCAGAAAGGGGTTTCTTGAAGCTCGCCTATATTTGACAGCAGTGAAGCTTTTACCGATGGTGCTACCTGTAGGGGTCACTGTAGAAGAGACGCATATAGCAACAGAACACTTGCTGTGTTTTTAAAACCTTTATGATATGAGCCATTGTCACAATTTTAAGCATATAGGAGATCTCTATGGTGCTGATTTGATGTTTTTCTTAATTTCCTCACTTGTTTATTATGATCATGGATTTAATTAAAGCACTCAGATGTCTTGGCAGTTCCTTTTTTTTTCCTTCTCGACCCTGACCCCAAACAAGTGTAATGGTACTTGAAGCAGATATTTAGAATATTATACAGGTAGAAAAAATGTGTATGCTATGGACATGAACAGACTGTTAATATTTGTTCTGGTGCTCTTTGACAAGCTAGAAATGCGCTTTTAACACATTATAACCTTTTCCTTCATTTTTTAAATGATCCACATGCATTGGTTGATCATGCACACAAAAACACACTTACTGAAATATTCGTTTTGCCCCTCATTTCAGCACTCACTATCAATTTTGATCATGCCCTGTTTTATATAATGGAAGAAAAAGACAAAAACAATGAATAACTGGCAGCTACATTCCTATGAGTTAAAGATTGTTCTTGGTTCTATTGTTTCATGTCAAGTATGCAGTATGTAAAAAGAGTTTTTTTTTTCTATTTTGTTCGGTCTCTCCTTGTAGCTGTTTGGTGTATTATGTGAATACATAGTGTATGTGGTAAAAGCCACAATACTGTTTTATGTTCTACAAATGTAAAAAAAAAAAAAAAAAAAAAAAAAAAAAAAAAAAAAAAAATTAAAATAATGAGTTTAAAAAAAGTTTGCCTTTTTGCCTTCTCTAATTTATTTTTAACGTCTGTTTAAACCATTAAAGTAAAAACACACAAGAAGACTGTAAAACAAAAGTCAAATAAAAATGATTCCTATAGCACTTTTGTCTCAAACCAGCTTTGCAACTATAGGTTATCTTCTAATTCTTATGGCTATTCCCAAATTGAGCAAGCCTTTGGTGAAAGTGGCAAGGAAAAACTTCCTAAATGTTCTTAGGAAGAAACCAAGACTCAAAAAGGGGCCATCCTCCTTGGGCTTAATGGTTTATGTAAGAATTAACCAAGTTATCTAATTAACAGAAATTCACAGAAATACTTTAAACAAACAAACTAAATGAATATAAATCACACAATTATAAAATGTTGTAGTTCAGTATATAAAGTCAAGATCTTGTGTCCTCGGTGGGAAAGTCTCGCCACCAAGTTAAGCGCATTCTCATTTCTTTTTGTTTTCAAAATGTGTTTAATATTCCGGAGACCCAGGTTCGAGTCCCGGTTCGGTCACTGCCTGTCCATCTGAGTTTCACCACCTTATTTTGCCACGCCTCTGGAAGGTGCAGTTTGTGTGTCTAACACCCTCCAGCAGTTGTCATAGGTAATACAATCACACCGGATCAGTAATCAAACTCTAGAGGTACTTAAAGTAAATTTAGGGTGAAAAGGTTCAGCTGAAATGAGGACTAAATATATTCCTAAAATATATTGCCTCAGAATTAAAAGGTAAATCTGGTTTTATATATTTTACAATGCCTTGATCTCACACCAATAAATATTTATTTCTGGGGTCATTTGAAAGCAAGTCTGCATTTGTAATGCAGTGGGCAATGGGTAATTCATCTGGATAGATGATGGGTAAAAAAAACCACCTACACATCATTACAGACCATGTTACTCGAGCTGCCTGGCACAGCTGATAACAGCTTGCACAATATTGATAATTACTTAAAATAATGAATACGTTGCGAAAGTAAAACAGGGCACAGCACTGTGGGATCTCAGACGGATCCTAACTCCCTCAAACATCCAACATTGTCTCAATACAAAGGCAGATCTGGCTGGAAGGTTCAAACCTGGGTTCCTACACTAGTGTGCCACTGGTTTAGACTGGTGGGCTACCAGAGCGCCCTTATAGCAGCGGTTTTGTCCCAGTATGGTTGAGCCCTTAAATTCCTGGATTATTTGATTTATAAGAGAACAAGTTAATCAATCGTATGTGGTTTGGCGTCTTTAATATTGTCATGTTTTACGCTCTATGCCCACATGATGGCACCAGAGTCATGACGGTGTGTTAGCAACCCTAAAAAGAAAGCATAAACCCAAAGAACACACAATATAATTGAAATGTCTTTTACCTTCTGAGTTATTTAACAGTTAAATTTTTTCATATATACATATTCAATTGAATACACTATGAAGACAAGATGTGTAATGTTCAAATGGATAAACTTTATTGTTTTTTTATTCACTCATTTCGAATTTGATGCTTGCATCATGTTACAAAAAAGTTTAGGGCCAGTAATAAGGATAAAAAAAACTATATAAAGCTGTGATTTCAAACAGGTGATGTCAACAGGTGATTATGATCATGATTTGTTACAAAAGCAGCATCCAACAAAGGAAATGTGTGATAAAATTATTGACATGTTTAAAAACATGCTTTGGTCCCATCTTACTGTAGTACAAGTAATCAATCCCTTTGGTCCCAGTCTCTCACGATTCACTAGGTGTGCAGAAAAGAATGGTGATTTCAGGGTTTGTTTGTTTTTTTAAGAAAAATGTTTCCTATTGGGAAGGTTATTAAATAAATGAACTATGTAGTCTTGGCAAATCCATGCATTTATTCCTTATCTAAAATGCCTTGAGCCATATCTTGAAGAGCATGGAAATTAGCTGAGTGGTTGACGGTGCTTGAAAACATCACAGCCTTTCGAGAAGCGAGGATCTCGGCTCCTGTACTTGAACACCAGCCTTAGAAAAACTGATAATTTATACTTTCTGTATTTACAAGAGGTCCCATTATAGTCCATTATAGTCCATACATAAATGTTCACTATCAACACTGGTTGGAGGGGCTGACAAATATTTTCTTGCAGTTTGGCCAGGACAGGGAACCAACTTTTGTTGTTACTCCAATATCCAAATGGACTTTCATACAGAAAACTCTGACTAAGACTAACACAGAGAAGCCCTAACTAATTTCTATTCAGTGTTTCAGTCTGTTGAGGCAAGATCACACTATGTGTTTGTTTACTGGGAGATGGAGCCGGCTATTGATTATGGTGGCTGTGTTATTGAAAGCCTATGGAAAGGGCTGACATTAATAAAGTATGCATACCTGTACAATTGGACTTTGTTCTTCTTCCAATGCAGTGTTTTCCTGAATAATTTCATCATCATCATATCCCCCAGGGAATTTCCATCTGACCTGGACCTTTTGCCTTGTGGTGCTTGTACTGTGTCACTGGCAAAGTCGCTGCTACCAGGAACAGCGTTATCGTTACTGCGATCGGTCAGACGATCGGTCCTACCTGTTCTTGCAACATTTCTATTGCTTTTGATTTTGTTTCCAAGTCAAAATAGCTCCACAGCAGCGTGGCAGAATTGCTCATTTATGGCTAGCAGTAAAGTGTCCATGGCTCTTTTCACTCAATGGTCAGATTTCAGTATTTTTTTAACAGACGTTTCAGTACCTCGATCAAGGGGATCACATCTGATGCTACCGCTTTTGATAGAAAAGTTTCTTATTGAAACTTTAGTTTGTTTCTGCACTGCTTTGAGATGGGAGCTAGCAATATGGTAGTGCTTAAAATGACCCACTAGCTTTCTCCCGACGGACACGCAGTGAAACTGTGAAAAACTTCCACACAGCAGACAC
>JAVSBU010000074.1:301321-314089 GCA_033118015.1 Loricariichthys derbyi | reverse complement strand
AACAAGAAGGAGGAGAAGGAGAAGAAGGAGAAGAAGAAGAAGGGGTAGAAGAAGCAAGAGAAGTAGAACAAGAAGGAGAAGAAGAAGGAGGTGACAGTGAATAAGGTGAAGGAGGAAGAAGAAGAAGGAGGAGAAAGAGAAGAAGAAGGAGAAGAAGAAGAAGGAGGAGGAGAAGGAGAAAGAGGAGAAGGAGGAAGAAGAAGAAGAAAGAGGAGAAGGAGGAAGAAGAAGAAGAAAGAGGAGAAGGAGGAGAAGAAGGAGAAGGAGAAGAAGGAGAAGAAGAAGAAGGAGAAAGAGGAGAAGGAGTAGAAGAAGAAGAACGAGAAGGAGGAGGAGGAGGAGAATAAGGAGGAGGAGAAGGAGAAGGAGGAGAAGAAGAATGAAGAAGGAGAAGAAGAAGATGAAGAACAAGAAGGATGAGAAGAATAAGAAGGATGAGGAGAAAAAAGAAGAAGAACAAAAAGGAGAAGAAGAAGAAGATGAAGAAGAAGATGAAGAAGGAAGAGGAGGAGGAGAAGAAGAAGAACAAGAAGGAGAAGCAGAAGAAGAAAGGGTAGAAGAAGGAGTAGAAGAAGATGAAGAGGGAGGAGAAGGAGAAAGAAGAAGAAGAAGGAGGAGAAGGAGAAAGAAGAAGAAGAAGGAGAAAGAAGAAGAAGAAGGAGGAGAAGGAGAAAGAAGAAGAAGGAGGAGGAGAAGGAGAAAGAAGAAGAAGAAGGAGGAGAAGGAACAGAAGGAGGAGAAGAAGAACAAGGAGGAGCAGAAGAAGGAGGAGCAGAAGAATAAGAAGGAGGAGCAGAAGAACGAGGAGCAGCAGAAGAAGAATAACGAGGAGCAGCAGCAGAAGAAGGAGGAGGAGCAGCAGAAGCAGAAGAAGAAGAAGAAGAAGAAGAAGAAGAAGAAGAACAACAACAACAACAACAACAACAACAACAACAACGACCTCCACAATAGAAACATGAAAAATATGGACTCTGAAATCACTGCATCTAACAAATACATTTAGATTCACAGCATTTAACAGCCGTTCTTATCCAGAGCAACTTACAATTTTATACATTCTTGCCATCCAAGCAATTGTGGGTTAAGGTTCCTTGCTCAAGGACCCAACAGTGGCAGCTTGGCAGGGGTGGGATTTGAACTCTGGACCTTCTGGGCCATAGTCCAACACCTAAACCGCCAGGCCACCACAGTCCCACAACTAGGGCTTCGCAAACTTAAAACTGAAATAAATATTAGTAATATGTAGGACTCATTGTAGAAAACATTGGATTAATATAATTGGGGAACCAACCTTAACCACAGGATACTTTAGAAGCACCAGAAAAAGAGAGAACACAGAAACTAAACACAGGCTCTGCACAAACCATAGGACCTGCTAATAAAGGGACCAGGTAATGCTAATGACAGTGGTGCTCAGACATTTGCTCCAGCAAAGCCTACCAATAGCATGACTAATAATTTAACCACACTCTCCCCAGTATTGATTTGGACTCACCCAAGCAACTTAGGACTGACACAGAAGATACAACACTTACATTTCTCGAGAATCCAGCATGTGTCTCACTGAACAAAAATAACTGAAATAGTTTTGCGACACACTGGTTATTTGAGAGAGCTATAGCTAATACGAGGAACAGAAGCTGTGAATCAAGTAAACATTCAGAGTCTGTCACATAAGTCCCATTGCAAATCTTCCACCATGAGCCGTTCATCCTCAGTACGACCCAAACCACACAGCTAATTCACCGTGGAGTTCGATTTCAACAGCGTGACGATCTGTGAGGATACAGGTTATTATATATACACATCTCCAGGTCTAGAGACAATCTCAAGCAGAAATGAATCCTTTATTACAACATGAATTGTTATATTGACCAGGGTTTCTTAGTGCCTCCCCTCCCTCAGGCACAGGCAATCATTTCTGTGTGTGATGCCCCCAAATTATTTCTTGTTTCTTCCATCCACTCCTCGGTTGTCATCAATCTTCCACAAATACAGATGAATTCTCAAACACAATCTTATTTTTGACCTTCCTGCCTCCACACATATTATTTTCCTGAGAGGTAAAACCATTGTGATCATCTCATTTTTTATAAGGAGCTCAGAACCTGCCAAACATTGCTCTAATTCAGTCTGCTCAAATAAATACCATGTGTGTTTAATAAAACCTTCTGCACAGTTGTGTCATTAAGAAAACAAGCTTTATTACAACAGCCATAATGTTGTTACTAATAAGGATTACGACCTTACAGACCACAGGCTGCATAAGGACTGGAGAACCATAGGATGTTAGAAACCCAGGCCTCCAAACAATGGAATCTGAAAATACTGGGTAACATAGGACTATGCAAAGAGAAACTTTAGAAACTTTAGAAACTTTGGACCCGGTCTGGTGCATGAACAGAGGACAGGAGCCAGAGTTCCCTACAGGGTGAAGGTCAGGTTTGGAGGTTGCCTGGTCAATAAATGTTGTTTTTGGACTGGACTATGAACCTGTATGAACAGAGAATAATGTGAGCAGCTGTTTCTCGGGCTGAATGGAGTTGAACGTTGTGATGAGATAAGGCGGGAAAAGCATCTGCAGGTCTTAATTAGGCAGTGTGAAATAAGCGCAAGATATTTCCATTAGGTTTTGTTTCTTACTGATGTATTTCATTCACTCTGTATTTTTTATTCTGTAGATTTCTGCCACTTTCACACCACACAGCATGCCATTTTCACTCTGCCAGCATATTATCAGCAGATGACCGTGTGAGACTGAGCTCCACCCTGAGCTGTTTTGTCTCAGCAGCAAATGTGCAACTCTGTAATAGCTGCCACATACAGTAACATTTATACTCAGGCATCACGAGCCTGGTTCTTTCCTGGCTTTACTAGGCTGAGAAATTGGCACTCGCTCTTCTTACTCATGGATTGAACTTCATAAGATATTTTTGCCAGTTCTTTAAATAAGAAACAGAACACGTGCTAACCAGAGAAGGAAAAGTGTATAATCTGGTTCTTTATCTACTGTGACCTAGAGGCTTAATCTCTGTGATCGATCACAGCTCAGCTGGTGTTTCAGTCATGAAGCTGACCAGCTGTCCATCAGAAGATAGATCCTGTGCTCACCTAAAGCAAAGTCATCCATCTCAAAGCCCAGTTTCCTTTGTTTATTTTATAGAAGTCAAAGCTTTTGAATGAATGCAGCAGCACTCAGAGGATCAACGTGGACCAGCTGCTCCTTCTGCCTCGCTCCAGAAAGATGGACTGATGTCTCACCAAATCCAGAAGAAGCTATACTGACACCCCCCCCACACTAATACTCACATTTTGGGGCATCCACACACTTTTGGCTACACTAGAACATTTCTACATCCATCAACAAATTCATTTGTCTCCTAGACTCTTCCAAAACAGAACATTGAATCGGTTTGGTGCTGAAACTCTCGTCTTCTCATTAGGTTTCACACAGGCAGAACAGGTTGTAAGGCAAAAACCAATTCTAGGCAGGAAACTGCACACATATGGGGAGAACATGCCACTCAATAGATGTCACAAGTCCTTGCAAATAAATGAGGTTTTGCTCCAAGTGGCTCCTACAGTGAGAGGCTATCACCTTGCTTCATTCCTACTTTGCTTCAACTCTCTACATGATCTGAACCAGGATAAACTGCTTAACGGAGAGGAATAAGGTCACTAACCCCAGGGACCAAAATGGACCTGCACAGCACCATTTTCTGACAACAGGACTCCAGAGAGAGGATTATTGATGTTCTGTACTTAGAATTTTCACTGTTATTTAGTTTCACAAAGGCTTTATAGTACAAATGAGGACGTAAAAGCACATGAAAGCATTACAAACAAGCAATTCAGACGAAATTTAGGCACCAATCTCCATCATCGATTTATTTCCAACCAGCACAAGTGCTAAAATGCAGGAATTAAAATTAAGGTGACTTAAAGGTCTCTGAACCATCATCATTGCACATTCAGATATAGATTTACAGAATGATCTCTTGCTCCCAAGTTGGCGTTTAGTAAGAGCGCTTTTTAAAGATGCAGGATTTATTATTTTTGGATGGTATTTGTAAAAAGCTTTAATTAAATCTGACAGCTGTATCATCATGTTCTTTCTGGTGCATTACTTATAAAAAGAAAAGCGACGATTATCACAAATGGAACAAATCAGCTTCAACAATCCAAATGTCACCGGAATATAGATTGGTTTCTCAGGAAAAAAAACAACTGATTATACACTGCAGAGTTTTTTGCTCCATCCTGTCCTACAAAAAATGATTCATTCATTTCACAGACACTATTTAACCATGTTTGTGTTGTCCAGTGTTTATGGGTTCAGCGTTCAGCAGGTGGCAACAGTGCACTCGGTCATGCCCCCATAATCACGCACAAGCTTTGGGCTAAATGTTCAGGAGTCGGTCAGTTTCTCTTCTCGGTGCAGAAAGTCAGGCATTATGAGTGTAAATTTTGCCCTAGCAAAAAAAAACACTTAGCAAATCATAGTGGAAGCAGAAAACCAATGCACCTGCCAACCCAAAAAGGCCCGTCACTATTATAGCCAACACCATTTCTTAAAACACCTAATTAAAACGACATATCTCATAACAACATACCATCTCAAATAATGTCTCGTGATAATATACCCTTTCATAAAAATGATAAAATGCCTCATATAATGATGTTCTGTAATAACGACCTACCATAACGATATACCGGGACATAACGTCTCAAATGACACAGCATCTTGGAAAAAGTGGTAAAACATCTCAAAAATGACAAAACATCTCATGGTAATGATATAATTTCTTAACAACAACACAAGGTTTCTAAAGTCCTTGTAATTATTTGCTGAAGTGGATTTTTATTTTTGCATGGCAGCAATTCACTTCCTTTCAGTAATAGTTGTGTGTATGTAAAATGTCCTACAACAAAATAGCTGAAGTCTTAGTAAGTTAGATAGCAATCGATGCACGCTGTGGTAAGTTGAAGGCTCTGTCCTCTGCAGAGATCGTGACTGACTGGACAATAGGGCAATTAAATTCTGTAGGCAGACAGAAAAACTCAAGGCTTAACGTCAACGCTAAGGAAGTAGGTTCTTTTCATAATAATATTTATATGCCATGTATAAGTTCTAAAGTTGGAACATGTGGTTGTGGGTATTATTTGCTGATTAAAAACCTTCTCTGTGACACTGAGCACGATCAGTCAGAGCAAGGCGACACTTTCAGGGCCACTGCTTCACTTCTGAACTATTAGAGGGTTGGATTGAGATCCGTGTTATATGGTATGGAATTTATTATTTAATATCCAAATAAAAGGCTGCAAAGCTTCACATTCAGTGTGATACATGAACATTCTAGAGCAGGTGCCCTTGGCCCCTTGAGCACCACAAACATGGATTTATAAAGCTAAACATTTAAAAAAAAAACCCACAACCATTCAAACATTAAACCTATTAGCATCCAATCTGCTTTTCCACATTTTAAACTCCTCTTTACCTGTCTTTATTAAGGTCTTTCTTTTCAGGGAATGATCCTCTAAGACTAGGTGTGATGCTTTAACCTTTCAGGGAGGCACCAACACGACAAGACTTTTGATACCCATTTAACTAAATTCATGGTCATGGGGAAGTCAGGGTGCCAATCCATCTCAGGGTATACACAGACCCATGCACACTTTAGAGAGACCAACTAACCTTTGGAATGAGGGAGGAAACCAGAGTACTCAGATAAATAAAGCACACGTAAGGGCGGTCAGTCTCTCCAAAGTGAATAAGATAGATTTTAAAGTCCACATCGTCCATTTGTTATTTTTTCTTAGCAACACAGTTGGAAAAATGTAACTAAAAAGTACAAATATAAAGCAATATTCTCTTTAAGCCACACTGATTATGAAAGGTTTCACTCAGGGATTTAACATCAGCAAAAGGTCCAAAGCCTAGTACCTTAATCGCTGAAGGCCGTGGTATAAAGGAGACGTGTAGTTTCAGTGATATTGGGTTTAACAGTCACAGCAGGATCACATAGCACAGCCACACACAGATAACATGAGGGCAAGGACACGATGTGCATTTACAACTGAAACCTTTAAAAGCAGATGGAAATATTTCAGCCACATCAATTCCATGTGGCAACAATGAAGCAGATGTGATCACACTACGTTCGATCTCTGGTTTGGCTGAAAAGAACATCATGAAACTCAATGAGGTCGAATTCTTACCTTGAGAACTCGAAAGAACGTGAAATTCGGCACCGAGGCCTCGTTTTGAACTGGGCAAAGTGTTCAAAAGGGATTGAAATAAATCCTCGACTCGTGTTGGATTCTTTATTATAAAATTGCTGCTTATATCAAAAGTAAATGAGATGCTGAGTGATCTGGAAGGTGAGATGTTGTACCTGACCAAGTTTATAATGTTACTCTACAGAGCTGATCACTTGGCCAAATCAGGTGTTTTACTAATTAGATTTTAATAATGGATTAGCTTTGCTCATATGTCATTTTTACTTTAATGTAAAATAACAAAGTAATTAAATTTAAATTCATCTGCGCCTTTCAAATGAGACCGAAAGTAATGAGTAATATAAACTTTATACGCTCAAAGCTTCACTTAATTTATTCTGTCTGCATTTGACTGGTTTAAAATGTATTACTGATCAACAGGGCCATCGACAGGAGGGGGAACCGGGTCTGTTGTCCCGGGCCTCAGGCTCAAAGGGGCCCATAAATGAGCCCTATTCATTTATTCTATATTTTAATTCTATCATTTTTAATATAATCTCGGATTGTTTCATTAATATCATACTTTGCACTTAAAAGCAGTTCAATAACTGAAAAGTATTTATTTTTTGCCTATCTTCATATTTTCCTTTAACTTCGTACACCCCCCGCGTTTGACAGAAAAATGGTTTGATCCTGCACTGCGGCCGGCGCAAAGCAGTGGGAAGTTTTTGAAAAGAGAGGAAGATCTTAGAGGTGAAAAAGTATATGAAGAGGTTTTTTATAAGAGAGAAGGGACAGCAGGGATCGACTCCGGTGAGCCCAGAGATGACGGTAAATAAATAACAACCGCTAACGTTGTAGCACCGTAAAGTTTAAAACCCAATACATTTGTGGTGAAGAGACCCAACTCTTAATCCTTGACTGTAATATTAGAATAATTAGTAATATTTATTTACAATTACATAATAATAGCAATTATAATTAAATCATAAATAATAATAATATTATTAATATCAATTATTTATTCATAATTATTACTAAAATAATCTAGAAAATTGGAGAGGGGGCGCCCATGTGAATCCTTCATGTCCCGGGCCCCAGCAAGTTTGTCAACGGCCCTGCTGCTCAACATAGATAATTTATTGGTTTAATACTTAATGAGAATTATAAATGTTTAATAAATCACCAACCTACTGAGACTGGATTGTTTTTTTTTTTTTTTTTTTTTTAATCTTCATCTAACAGATCAGTCTGGTTATTTTTTCGCTCACCGGCAGACTGCATCATCATTCCCAGTTTGGCTCAAGTTTTGATTTGTTACCGCTTGAAGCAAATGTATTTTCTGGCTTTGAAATTCATGTTATCGAGACCCTCAGAGGTGTGAAGCAGTGAGAGCAGCAGTAAGAAAGAAATCCAACATCACCTCACCAGAAACGCAGAAGGGTCAACAGTGGGGTTGAGGAAACGTCCAGAATCCTCATCCTGCGCAGTTTCATCCGAACTGTTTCTAACACAAAACACGCCTGTAACAATAAAGCTGAACAAATATGGTGTTGATTTCACATACACACAAAATGCATGGTTTATTCTGATTTCCAGAAATTACAGTTTAAAAAAAAATAAAAGGCATTCAGATCAACAATACATCTTTAAGTCCAACATTCACCTTTCGTTATCCTTTCATATTTAACATCCCTCTCATTTAAAATGGAAAATTTTGGAATAATTAACACTTTTAACATCAGGTTACAGATTAAAAGACAGACATTTTATAAAAACATGGCATGCACTCGCCTGTTAGACTTCTATACATAGATTTTTGGTTGACTAATGAGATTCAGTTTATACAAACCTGTACAAACCTAAACAAAGCATTTATAATGAAATCTAATATTTCTCACTGACGTCAAACCATTTAATGTAAGCTGACTCAAACCAACCATGACTCAAGGCTTGCAGCATTACTGGAAGACCATCTGGCCTTGTCACTGCACTGCATAGCTCAGCGGGGCTCCTTTTTGAAGTCGCACCTCAATAGTGAATTATTAACTGAATAATTTGTTTCAGCCATACATTCATTGGATTTCCTTAGAATGCATTCGCATAAAGCTTGTATTGGAAAGGTTCTTGATTTTAGCCGGGTGCTTGACCAACAGAAACCCTCACCCAGATCCAGTTTTGGGTACATGCTCTTCTGTGCCCAGTGAAATCCAGGATTGGCTGCGGACCCCCCACATGATCTTGACCATGACCAATATGATTACACAGAAATAAAGAGGGACCAATCTGAGGGAGGAAAGGCTCGTCAATGATCATCTCCCCGAGGATGCTACAGAACAGGTGAGAAAGCCACCACGACCCTGACCAGGATGAGCAGAGGTTTTAATTATTTTGCATGTAAATATGTCATAAGCAGCTTTGATTTTGTATTCATTGGTTATTTATTTATTATAAGCCAGACTGTCTCTTATTCAAAATTTCCCCCAAAAAAGTAACAGAAAAACAGTGCGAGTTATAATAAATAAGTTTTCTTTTTTTTTTAAGAAAGGCCGAGCCTGGCCCTTAGAGGACGTAAACATGCATCCCACTTCCTCCACTCCATTCAGTGTCAATCTGTCATCACAGTAACGAAACACGAGAAAATAACTCTGCAGCATGGAGAATCTAAAATAAAATCTCTTTTAGACTCTTGTTAACGTAACCCTGACCCCCAACAAAGAAAGGAAAATCAACAGGAGGCATGAAGAACAGGCTCTTCTGCCCTCTGATCACAGTCATCATCTCTAAAAACACGTTCAGTCGGCGTCTGTTTTCCCTCTGAATCCCTATTTTTTCGCGTCTTTGATCCGGCAGGCCACGGCAGTGATGAGGGCGGCGCCCTTCCCGCTGCCGTCCTCTGATTGGAGGAGGGTCACGTCGCACTGGGGTGCCAGATCTCGTAGCGTTTCTTTCATGATGCTGGAGAAGCTGCAAGAAGAGAAGGTGACATTAGCTGCTATTGATTTTCCCCTTTTTCTCGTAATCTGTCTTATCCACTTTCTCAGCAACGACCCGTAGGTCGCCAAATATTTTTCCTCCCCAGGAGACATCTCAGAAGTGTCATTTACTCATCATCACTCACTGCGGGTGGAGTTTGTAGAGAGTCCCGTCCACTCCTACAGTGATGCTGAGCGAGTTGAGGTTGCGGTTTTGCCGGATCTTGTCCACCACGGCGGCGAGGGCGGCGCCGCATAGCTGAGCCGCTCGCCGTGACACCACGGCACAGACCTCCTTCACCAGGATGCTGTCGTCACACGTGCTGCTGGTCAGGCCCAGGTGCTGCAGGATGGAGCGTACCTGTCTCAGAGCCAGACGATCACTGAGAGCAGACGAAAGACTCTTAATTAAAATAAATGAACCATCGTTCATAATATTTGACCCACCTAATCTTGCCCACGTTATTTAATTATTTTTTAATTCCGTTAACACAATCCTGACTTTGCAATCATTTTCTGTCATATCTGTGTGTGACTCTTCCCTGTCCAGTCAGCAACATGGAAATAACACGGAAGAGAACTCAAACACTGAGAAGCTTATACCAAATAAAAATGTCCGAACACTTTGGCCCGCGTTAAAAAAGATCAGATTTTTACTCCTTTACTCGAAATTCTGTGAATTCTCCAACTTTCACCCAGACAGACTGTATATTATACTGAAGATTTTGGGTCTGATGTGGCCCAGGTTCCCATATTTGACCATCGTGTTGCTGAAATACTGCTTAATCAGGGTGCTTAATGGAAAAAAAGAGAAAGCAAACAGTCAAGCTGCTGTCGTCTACAACGATGGGTTTGTTGTGATTTGCTTCCTGATTACATTAATGCATCAGGACAAACACGATTCTGATTTCTCTCTAACACATACACACACTTAACATTTGTATTCTCTTCAATCTTTATCCCACTTAATCATCCACTTCGTCAACTGATTATTGTCACAAAAACAGCATGTGGTGTTGATGTGGAATAAACACAGACATCCATTTATCCATCTGTCTGATCCTTATGCACACTTCTGACACTGGCCACTCCCCCGTCTGTCTGTCTGTCTGTCCATCTGCATCTCTAACAGCCAGACCACTCTCCTGTCCTCCCATCCGTCCGTCTGTCTCTGATGGACCGCCCAAACTCCTGCCCGTCTCTTTCAAGGTTTTTTAGCTGACCAGTCACCCACCTGTCTGGCCCTCATCCTGTTTACTTGCCCATTTGTGCACCCACTGCACTGTCTGGATATTTTATATCCAGCTCTCCATTTTTACTTTCCATCTCCAGAATCCCTGCAGAGCTTCGACTGAATGAATGCCAAAATTAGATGTCCTTGAAGGTGCAGGACATTGAGGTAAAGAATAAAATCTCATAACAATACCTACATTTAAAATAAACACAATGGACTAAACAGTCCAATGTTAGAGACATAATTTAGTCCAATAATGTCTCTTTGAGAACTTCCTCGTCTGTTTAAGCTCAGAAAATCTTTTTAAAGATCCTTTATACACGGTACAGGCTAACGTGGACGGGGGGAATTCTGTCTCCTGAAATCTATTAAAGGTTCTTTCACACAGAGAAAATTAAGTGTGTTATTATGGGGTCTGCTCTCATTTTCTGAAGCTCATTGACGTCCACTGCTTTTGACCCACAACACACAGATAACATAAATAAACTTCTTTTTTATTCACTAACCATCTCTAAAAACTATCCAAATCACTTTTTGTTTCCATCAGTCAAACTTCATCTTTGTCAGTTTTTTTTGGCTCATTCCATTTTCTTATTTCCATAATCCTACATCTTTAGTTCAATTTTTTTAGTTGGATGTTCTTTTCTTTCATAAACCCATCTGATCTAACCTTCTATTCTAATTTCTCTAATTTTTCCTCTTCTTATTTCATTCAGTCAACTCGTCTTATTTTTATTTCATTCTTTTTTTTACTTATTTGCAAATGTCTCAGTAAATTCTTTTATTCTATCTATCCATCAATCTTTAGATTTCCCTCATTGATATTTCTTTGTTAAATTCTGCATTTATTTATTTTACACGTCTCTTTTCTCCTTTACTGTTTCCTCATTCCATTTTTCTCCATTTTCACCTCTATGCCTGTTTATACATTTTACATCTGCCAAGGTGCCTCTTGTTTTTCAACCTTTTCTGTCTTTTACATTTATTTATATTTCCCCTTCTTTGCCTCTCATCCATCATCTTTATTAAATCTCCTTTTTAAAATCTATTCCCCATTTCGTTTCCTCCCTCTCTTTAGTTCTCTTTTTATTTATATTCAGTTTTAAAATCCACCTTTTGCTTATTTCCTCTCATTTTATTTTCTTTTATTTATTCATTCCTATTTCACCGCTTCTTTTTATATATTTATTTAACCTCATTGCATAAATTTCCTGTTACATTCACCCAGACTTCTTTTGCTCTCCCCTCCGGTATGCGTTTTTGTTTTTATATTTCTGCCCTTCACACTTTCCCGCTTTATTGTTCCCATGAATCAATCCTTCTATCCATCATCAATCTTTTTATTCTCTGATTGTTTTCCCTTCTTTTTATTTTCTTTCACTCATCAAGCCATCTTTTGTTTTAATGATTATTTTAATTTTTCTGTTTCATCTTCGTTGCACTGTCCTTTCTTTAATATCCACCTGGGCTTCTTTTGTTGTCCTTTTAATTTTATGGTCATTGTGTGATTCTATTGAATTTTTGTTTCATTATTCATTAGCTTTCTTTAATCTCAATGAGGAGTAAGCTCTCAATTTCGATCATCCACATCTTTCCTTCTACTCTCCTTTCTTTTCATGTCTGCTAGTTTCTATGGACACATCTGTGCAGCAGCACTACCATCAGTTTAATATAGCTTAATGAGGACACTGTCCCTCTAACACACACACAGACACACACTGACCTCTCGATCTGGGACAGGAACTTGGTCTCGAAGATTCCTCGGGTTTTGAGTCTTTCAGAGAGTTTTCCACGGAACAGCAGACCTTTAGCTGTAAAATCCAGCAGGACGTTTCTGACAATTTCTCCCAGGTACATCCCGCTGATCATCTTCTCAAACCTGTATCACAAACACACACAAACTTTAGCACTTACAATTTTAAAAAATTAATATTTGACAATCTGTTAATCACTATTTAGCAATCACAACCTACAAACTTTGCTCGCAGCAGATTCCACGCTTTAACTTCAAAAGCTCTACCATGGTGTAAATCCATACACAGCATCGTAATTCTACCAGCCTCCACGTCTCACCTTTGTTTACCCGGATTGGTGGAACGTTCATCCACGGCTCGGTCGAACTCCGTGTAGAGCTCGTTGAGCTCCCCGTCGTCTCCAAACGCCCCCCATTCCATATTCACACACATCAGACCTTCATCTCCGTCCACCAGCTCCACATTCCTCATGTCCTCCATGTAGCACGCGTTCGTACCCGTACCTGTAGCCCAATACACACACACACACACACACACACACACACACACACACACACACACACACACACACACACACACACACACA
>JAVSBU010000074.1:269283-280544 GCA_033118015.1 Loricariichthys derbyi | reverse complement strand
ACACACACACACACACACACACACACACACACACACACACACACACACACACACACACACACACACACACTCTTAAACATAAGGTCAAGTCCTAAATTCATTGCATTCTTCTGTATTACCTGGGAAGTTCCTGCACCGTGTTCGTAGGACGTCCCCTACAGGAGACATGCCCAGGACTATGTGGAGATTGTTGGCGCACTTGTTCACAAAGTAGTTCCACACACTCTCCTTAGATGGCCCCGAGCCCAACTTTTGGGCCTCATCACGGATCTGGTTCACGACAGACTCCTTCTCATCATCGGGGAACAGAGCTGGAACCTTGCCTGCACGTAGACCGTAGGCGGGAACTTAAACATTTTTTTACGCATTGTGCCGTTTCGTTTCGCTGTACGTACCTGAGGTCAGCATGTTGTTGATGAGCTCCAGAAATCCCTCCTCCGCCACGTGGGCGTCCGTAAATAGAAAGACCATCTTCTTGTTCTCAATGCCCAGCTTCAAATAAAGAGTCTTCAGATCTTCACGAAAGTTGGACTCGGAGTAGCCTCTGCTCAGTATTATCTCAAACACCTGCAGTCACGAAACCTACAGTGAGCCTCCGTTCAGTAAGGCACATGATATTATATAATATTTACTAAATAATAACAATTATCGAGGTCCGCTACCTCACAGCCTGCTGTGAAAGCAGCCAGTTTGGTCAGAGACTGCTTCCCCGACCCTCCCACACCCACTAAGAGGGCATGCCCACGGTCCATTCTGATGATACGATGGATTCTGGTCAGGTGGTCCAGCGCGTCATCAAAAAGCACGAGGTTCATTCTGGTCTTGTTCTCGTTGTACTCCTCCAGGATCTCCTACAGGACGTGTATCAGCACTACTGGTCAGGATCTCATTGAGATTTTGTAAGTTTAGTGCAGCTGAGTTTTACTGTAGGATATTAGAACCTGAAAGAGGGCCTTGCAGGTGTCGTAATCCTGAACGTCGTCGTAGACTCTCGGCTCAGACTCGGTCAGGGCTGTTATGTAATCCCCAAAGAGGATGGGGTCTCTCATCGCGAATTCGAGATCAGAGCTGAAGTGTTCCCCTATCAGGCTGCTAATACGACCCTGGACCTGCAGACACAGACATGAAACATTACGCTCATGTGCAGATGGGTATAAAAGTTGATTTATTTCTATAAACGAGCATTATCTGAAAGCAGCTTTAAAAGTTTATATTATTAAAGCCCAAACTCTGTAAGCTTTATATAGAAAAAGCCCCAGGAGGACTAAGACTCAAAAAGAGAGTCAAAAGGGAGACAAAAAAGGGAGACAAAAAAGGGAGTCGGCCAGCTTGAGAATTAAACAAAGTTATCGAATGAATGGTTTCAATAAACAAAAGCCTAACAAATATTAGCAGAGAAATATGTAGATTAATTAATTAGAAATAATGTAATATTATGAAACGTATACTATAGGATCTTGTCTCCTCAGCAGGAATGCTTTGATAACATGGCAACGGTCCCAAACCCCCGACCTACAGAGAGCTCATTATTAGGGGGACTCCTCTACAACTCAAAACTCAACCCTTTTCTCTCCTGAGGTGGGATACAAACCAGTGTGCTTCAGCACTTCGGAGCCTCGCAATTTTGAAGTTGGTAAGAGTAAAAGCACTTTGAATTACCCTGCGTATGAATTGTGCTATACAAATAAAGTTGACTTGACTTTTGCCTTCAGACCAAGTGGGTCTGGCACCAAAGGACCAGGGATCATTTGGGTTAAAGGTTAGAAGAGCTTAGCGACACACCAAGGCTTTGTCTGTTTCGTTGATCAGCCTGTCATGGAACACTCTCAGACACTCGTTCCGCCAGACCCGTACAAACCGCGCGACCGTCAGGAACCTGCAAATGAAATTACATCCAACGTTACAACCTGATTCATTCACAGAACCGATCCGTTACTGCGAGCAAAATGTCTACATCTCTGCATTGGTGAGGGTCAGGCCATTATAAACTCTGGACAGATCTCTCAGGTTGAAGATGTAGTGGAACTTAGAGGGTGTGGGCAGCAGGTCCTTGATTATGGCTTTGTACAGCTCCAGGGTGCAGAAGGTAATCCTGTCACAGATGTTTTTGATGCACTCTTCAAATGGCTACGAACAGAACCAAGTTTTGTGAGTATTTATATGCACCAAAAGAATCATACACACAATGTGATGCATTTTCAGTTTCAGGTTTTAGGATTTAAAACGGCTCTGCTCACCCTGGTGTGACCCTTAAGGATCGAGGAGTAGATGAGATGCAGCGCCTCCTCCTCTGGAAAAGGGATGCTGAACACGCTGAAGAGGGATATAAACCGAGGGTCCACCTCATTTCGGCCGCCCCCCGCTTTTCCCATAGCTGCGATAAAGCCCAGGTCCTTCAGCATCTTGTAGTTGAGTTCCTTCCCCCGGTCATACATCCCACCTCTGTCCAACAGCAGCTTCAGTAACGCTATGGGCTGCTGGGTGCCATACTCGTCCACCTGAGACAGACACAAACCAGTATAAGAAGCACAATGGTAACAGTCTCACATGCCACACTATCCCAGAGGGGCTCTGAGATTTGGGAGCCTCTAGTCAGATGTCTGACAGACAGAGGTCTGTTGGGTTTCCAGCACTGTACGTCTGTGTACGACCTGGCCGGAGGCCCTCAAGTCTCAGGTCTTCACGGGCTGGAGGCTGGCATGTGACATGAAACTCTAAGGTTAAAGATTTAAGTAATGGGTACGTTCACATCTACAACAGATTTATGTAGAAACCCCATATAACACATCAAAGTTAAAATTGTTACACAGTAACACAAAAGATCATTCATATTTACGCTTTTTATATTCTGTATAAATATGTGCATTTTGTCCATAAGACGCATCCATAGACCTACTCGTGGCATGTTAAGGTCGTCCATGAAGACGAGAAGTCTCTTGCCCATGGGCGGCCCGTATGTTTCCTTTGTTCTCTTCTCCACGCTGGCCTCCAGGTTCCTCTGCAGATCCATGGAAGTGGTCCTCGATGAAAAGTTTATAGTCAGAATCATCTGGAAAAAAGAAAACTTATGTAAACAATAAGTTATCAGGTAGAAGGTGGCCCAATGACAATGAGGGGGACTCACGGTGGTTTCTGGGTCCATATTTTTGAGGAAGTTCTGCGTGGTAGCTGTCTTTGAGGTCCCAGACTCTCCAACCAGCACCACTGGCCTCTTTACTTTCACCGTCTGCTGTAGCAGCCAGTTCGTACGAGTGGTGTCGACAGTGGGAACTAAAAAGGAACGTGATAAAGACCGCAGCATGTCAAAGCACAAAGAGGGGCTTTAACTAAAATTTGGTACTTCAGTTACTTTAGCATCTCAGAATTGGTGTCATTTGCTTGTTGTAATTCTTAAAAATACAAACTTCATTTTCTATATTTTTCTCATAATGAGTATTTGACAATCTCAGACAACTCTAAAGATTTACCAAAAAATAAATAACATCTGAAAGTAGTTGAGTAAGTTGAGATTGACTTTCTCACTCACAGTTACAGTACCATGAAAAATAAAGGATAAAACAAGAGAGAGCTTACTTCTACTTCTACTTCTTAGTATTTGGAGAAGTGGGAGTATGTTAGAGTACCAAGAGTGAGTAAACCTGACATGACCAATGTGCATTTTAATATGTTAAAGGCATAGATGGGATATGTAGTAACACCACAATGCAAAAAAGGAGTAATTTCAGTATTCTACATAGCTTTTAGTAGCATTTTAAATTATAATTTGATTTTCAATTCCATCAGTGTGCAGGACACTTTGTTTAATGGCACCCATTCGATGGAACGACCCAAAATCACTAAACTTGGCCGTAAACACACAGCTGAAGCCTTACCTAGAATATCAATGAATTTCATATCAGGGTTGTGGACGTATTTGGAAACCAGCGAGCTCCAGGAGGTCCATTTCTTTGTGCTTGCATCAAAGTGGAAGTCATAAAGAGTTGGCAGATAACCTGGAAAGATCATAAATAGCCGTGGCATTTACTTTACTACAAACATCATAAATAAACGTTGGTTAGACTGATGTCATACCCGGGAGCTGCCCAGGTCCGGCTTGCTCTCTCTCATCGTGTACCATAGACAGGCAGGATAACTTCTTAATAAAATCATCAAACTTATTCCGACTGCTTTCCACGAGAGTCGCTCCTAGTGAGCAGTAAAGAGCTTCGATGAAGAAGCACTCGATCTCTTCAGAGGTGAGATCTCCAGGCTCTAGCAGTGCCTTTAGCATCATGGACAACTGAACCACCTGCAAATGAGCTTTATTATTAAATCTATTACAGCAAATAAATACCTGAAAAACCACTAATCAGTTTACCATGTTAAGGTCCGTCTGTGGGACGACCGTCTTCAGTTTCTCTCCTTGCCTGCCATCGACGATACCCTCCACTATCATATCCACAGCACTTGGGACATACTTCTCAAACAGATTTTTCAGGTCTGCTTGTTCCTGGAGAGCAAAAGGTTTCATGAACAGCATTTAAACAGAATACATGAACCGATTCATGCACCGTGAGTCCCTGTCTTACGTTCTCAGGCCTGTCATTGACCCACTTTTGCCAGTAGGGCGCATAGCGGAGGTTTTTGGGGTCCACAAACACCATTCCGCAACGGGACACGGTGGCAGGTGATGCATACTGCAGATCTCCGACCTGAAACGAAGCATCTGGGCGTGAAGAAATCAATCACCGAGCGTGTTCAAATCTACTTCGACCTGCTGTGGTTACCTCGAATAGGAGAGCACAGTGACTCTGCAGGCGGATCCTCTCGCCGTTAGCAAGCGTCAGAAGCTTATTATCATCCATTACAGAATTCATGTTCTCCACCCACAGAGCATCAACGTCCCCGTCGAACAGAATATACCTGGAGGGTAAACAGGAAGGTCGATTTTAGCTGTAACATGTGAATCTTCACATGGAACAGACCTTTATGGTTCAGACTTTATAAACATTAGGGTTTGTGATGGACTGGTGGAAAAGACATGTGGGTCTGCTTTAGGTTGGGATCCAAAAACAAGGTGTTCCAAGCCAAACGATGGCCATTTATCCAACAAAATAAAAATATTTCCAAAAACAAAGGAAGCTGAATATTTATAAGTATTGACAAGTCAACATAAAAACTGTTAATCGATCAAACTCTCACTACAGGCTACTGTTTTCCTCTTTGAAGGAACATTTCCTCGCTGATGAATTTTCTCACAGGTAAGTACCTTTCCCTTTCTTTTTTAATTTAATTACTTATTTAGTAACAATACCTTTTATTGCTGTCGACAGTTAAGCATCCAAGATTTAATACATAATCAGTTAATAAAGACTATTTAACCTGGTATGTGTCTGTTCATTTATACGTTTAAATGTCCAAATGTCATTACGATTATAAATCAATCTATCCTCCTCTCTGTTCTATTTACGTTGGACACAATCTAACATTAATGAGCCAGGCTCGTATCTGCTACCTTCTCTCTTTTTTGTCCGTGGGCCTGTTGATGTCTCTGAAGATGTTGGACAGAATCCCATCGGTCCAGTCTCTAGTGACTGGGTCCAGGATGCCGTAGAGCTCGATGACGCTCATCGCTTTGGGGTTAAGTGTGAACAGCTTGGTCAAAAGCCCCAGACTGCAGGTACAAAGATGACAGTCTGAGGTTAGGAATTAGGAATTTTGTGGAATTTTGCAGAGGCAGAGGAAAAACAACAGGGTCATATGCCATATAAAATGTTAATATTATAATAATAATAATAATAATAATAATAATAATGTTTGTGTATTTGGTATGTTTTTATTGGTGTACACAGGTTCAAGTGGAATAAAGACGCTGTGACCTGGTCTGGGCTTGGCAGAGAGCATTAATAACCACAGATTTGCCCCCTCCTGTGGGTCCCACCACCATGGTGGTGTGCCTGGTCATCATGGTCTCGTACATCTGAACCACTTTGTCCACCTGAATCAGAACACAAAGCGGAACACAACGGTTAATCCTCAGAGTAATCGAGATATAGATTAGTGTTCACTTTATGTACTATATGATGGAGGAGGAGGAGGAGGTGGAGGAGGTGGCACCTGATTGGGCAGCAGGATGTATTTATTCTCCTGCAGGACGTTTTCCACAGCGTCGTTAAAGCTGGGGTAGCGAACGCGTGGACAGTCTAGTCCTGGGAACAGGTCTGAGATCAATCCCAGGAAGAGAGGAACGTCCTCAAACACAAACTTGGGAAGGTTCATGTCCCTCAGGGCTCGCATTAGCACAACGTCCTCAAAGAAAGAGACAAACTTTAGTACGAAGTTACGTTTTTGCACAGGTTTATGTTACTGAAGCAAATCCTAATGTAATTTGGGAAATAAATCCAAACACAATTTCTACATATAAATTATGTTCTCTGGGGATCCCGTCCTATGCAAACCTGACCACAGGGTTAAGAAACACAAGCAAATAAGAAACACACTCAACCACACGCATGCATAAAATGTTTCAGAACACAGGAATAAAGCTTAAAAGAACCTCTCCAGTCAGGGTTTTCACTCGTTATAAGGTTTTCTGGGCCGCGTTTATCACCTCGTTAAGAGAAGGCGAGCCCCTCTTCAGCTCTCCCGCCATCACCAAGACAGACTTGAGCGCTCGCAGTCCAAAATCGTAATGTGACTGCTTAGACAGCTGCTCCCGCGCCAGTTTGTACAACACCGTCATCTTTTTCGCCAGGACCTATGTCGCAGAAACAAGTCCTCATCAGCACCACGGAGGTTTAATGATCAGTATTTAGAGCAGCACTATGGTCACCTTGGCCATGAGGAAGCCCTCGGAGAACAGCATGATCTCACAGATCTGTTGGAGGTCAGGGACGATGACCACGACGGGCCGGAACAGAGCCTTTACCGACTCGGGGAGCTCAGTGCGACCTGCGTAGCCTGGGTTCATGGTGATGAAGATTCCCATTCTTGAGTCCAGACTGATCTCCTGACCCTCAAACTGTAAGCAGGATGGAAGGATTGGATTTGATAACATAATACCATCAAACACCCAGTTTAACCCTGCTTGACAGAAGGAGATGAACGCACATGGAACCTATTGAGGTGCAGAATGAGAGCATTACGAATGGTCTGGATCTGAGACGAGATGACAGACAGCACAGAAGCGTCGATGCGGTTGAACTCGTCGAAGCAGCCCCAGGCTCCACACTGAGCCAGGCCGGAGAAGATCTTCCCAACCGCCTGTGTATGTGACAGGAAGAAGTGGAAGTCTAAACACGTGCAGATCGACGTTATGCGAGGTGGGACAGAGTAACAGTAAGGTAAGTAAGGCTTACCGTGTAGTCCATGCCCTCACCACAGTTAGTGACCACACACAGCAGACCCAAAGCCTTGGCCAGGTCTTTAGTGGACTCTGTTTTTCCTGTACCTGCAGGCCCAGCAGGTGCACCACCCAGGAACATTGACAAGGCCTGCAGATGACAAAGTCATAGTAAGACTTACTACTATAACACTTTTTCCAGTTTAGAATTGTCTCAAAGCAGCTTTATAATTTATAGCTTTATAATGTAGGCCAAAAAAACAAATTAAGCAAGGGTGACAGCAGAAAGGAAAAAATCCATAAACGTTATAAATTAGAAAGCTTGGGTAGCCTAGATAGTATGTAAGAATTAAACTAAGCCACCTAATAAATCAATTTAGAGTAATAGTAATAAAACATATATAGTAGTAATAGGTTTAAAACGATACAATATAACATTTCACATTAAGCATAAACGCCAGTAAATCAGATTAAGCTATGAAAATGAAGTGTTACTTTAGAAACAGTCATAGTTTTACAGTTTTAAAGTTTGTGTCCACTGACCAATCTAAATAATTTGGCATGCAAAATCATTTGATGTTATTATTCCATCCAACCTATCATAAATTTATACACTTATCACAAGCTTATATAGTATATAATACTGCCCTACAAAGCCTAAGTGCAGTAACTACACAAAGAGTAAAACTGAGAAAAAAGGCTTTAAAGTTTTTTAATCAGCCAGCCAAACTGGTTATAGGTATTATGAGTGATACTGCACAAACAAACAAAGCAAAACTGATCTCTGAAACCCAACAGATATCAAGGAGCTAATTTTTAGTCATAACTCAATTTCGACCAAAAATGTAGTTACTGCGGTTAGCCTTTGCAGGGCAGGATACAGGTTCACGTTTCTCAAGAAAGCATTCTGTGCTCTGTATCTGTATTCTGTATCTGCCCTAAAATGAACTTATTATTTGAAGTAAAAGTACCATGATGGTTCTAATATCCTGTTATCATTGTTTCAACAAGAGTTGGAATTATGTAATAATATTTTGCACTCCATAAGGATAAGAGCGTACCTGTGTGAGAGTGAGGTAGATGCGATCGGTGAGCGGCGTGATGACCAGACGACCGTTCAGACCCATGTACTCGTAACCGTAGGAGAACTGAGCCGAACACTGACGCACAAACAGGTCATCGGGTCCTTTGTCCCAATAGAAGCGTAACTGGCTCTCCCACTCAAACTCACGAGCGTCTGTGATACTATAACAACATTATAAGGAACAGTCATAATTACAACTGTAAGGGCGGAGATAAGACATGAGAAAAAGATGTTACTGAATCTAAAAAAAATAAATCTAGTTCCAGCTCTGTAAACAATTTTACCTGTCTCGAATAAAGCTGTCCACAATATCCCTGGCGTGGACGTCTATAATAAGGACGGTGTTGAGTTTGCGTCGGTCGTTCGTCTTCAGAGGCTGCGTGATGCGTCTGACCAGGTCGTCGATCTGCCCGTGCATTTTCTTGCCGTACTGTTTGAGAGCCTGCTTGTCTCCGGAGCTCATTTTGCGGAAGACGTCCTCCACCTCCCACGTCCACCACACCTGGTTCGCGGCCAGCACGACCATGCCCTGATAGTCCAGCATCCAGTCCACCCTGAGCCGCAACAAACAATATTGTGGGTGAGGAAAACCTCCGGAGTTAAAGTGCAGGAAAATAAAAAAAGCCCAAATATGGATCTTTAATCACATTAATCAGTTCAAATATATAATCTGTTAGATAACTAACTAAAATATAAATTTGTGTAAGCGTACGTCTTAATACGAACCAGAAACTGGTGCTCTAACAACAGAGCCACTGGTTTTGGGTCTCTTGGATTGCGCCTAGTAATCGTGGGAATTTTAAGCAGAAATGTTGACAGGGACTTAGCAACTTTGATTTCCATGTCTACAGCATTTTTGTTTTACATTATTAAGTCCATATTCACTGCATTCAAGAAACATCTGGAAACTGACTTTCATACCGATATGAGTTTTTTAATGGCTGGTTTAGCATGAACACTGGCTGATATATTGACGTAGTTATCACATTTTTTTACAACTGATAAAACTAATAATAAATGAAATAGAAAATTGTTGAACTTAAATTAACATTTATTTAAGCTAGAAATTCACTGTTTCTGTTTGCACTGTCTATTCTCTAAATAAAAAAATCAATTTAAAGAATAAAGGAGTCATATTGAATAAACCTGTCCATCAGTCATGTACCTGCTCTTGCTGTGTTGGTAGTAGTAGATGGCCTCTTTGGTGATGAGTCTGTTGGTCCTCCTCATCTCCAGAAGAACTGCTGTCATCCAGTCCTCCACTCGCCCCTCTGCTGAGACGGGCTGCCTGAGCTCCATCACCTCCCCTTCTGCCGAAACCAAAGCGGCAGCGACCGTGCCCCCGTTTGTCCCTGTGTCGAACCTCAGCGACACGATGTTATCGTACATCTAGGAATTTGTGCAGGAAGAGGACAAAAGGAGTGAGCGGTTTCCCTAGGAACTATATAAACTATATACAAAGTGTTTGAACCTTGATCATGTGCTCCTGAACACAGGACGGCTCACTGCTGCCCAGGATGCTGAGCAGCTCATCATCGGAAATGAAGAAGAAGCGAGGGAAGGCGTTACGTTTGGAGTCCAAGTAATCGTTCAGGCTCTTCTGACAGCGCTCCAAACCGTCACTCAGCTTCCGCAGGTCCGATAGACGGTTCGGGACCAGACAGCACCTCTTAATACCTGGGTCCTTTGCAGTGTCGGACATTATCTAAAGACACAGTAATGTGAGTCCCCAGGGGTGATGAACTGCAACGATTTATTACGCCATATCATGCGATTGCATTTTTTTTTTACAACAAAGGGCTCCGATAAAATTCCTCATTTCTTTGAATTGTACGCTAAAGTTTTTGTGTACTGTATTTATTTTCAATACAAGTCCTTCATAAATAAAAAATAAAAAGTAAGATTTTCACTCGTTATTTAAGATAAGCTACAATACAGCATTTTATTTACAAACTGTTTCTAGTCTTTTATTTTGTTCAAGAAAATTGTTTTGCATTGTTCACACTTCAGAGATAAAAAAGTACTGTGAATCAGATCATGATCAGAGTTTATCGTTACACCCCTATGGACAGGAAGTGACTTGTCTTGTGTCACCTTTTTAAATATTTGGTCAAGCGTGTCAAATTTCTTGGCTTCCTCCGGGAGTTGGGATCGGATATCGCCGCCGATAAAAATACTCTCCAAGTACATCCACTTCCTCTGCACCATCATCCAAACCTGGACCAGAAAAAAAGCCTCCTCATAATACACAACACGAGGAAAAAATACAATTCGACTATTTGTTATTTAGAAGGACTTCTTGAGCACTGACCTCGATGACCTCACCGATGAGTGACAGGTTCTTTTCCCACTGCTGTACGGTGGACAGAAAAGGTCCTACGAAGCGGCTCCCGGCCATGCTCTGTACGTTCATGGCGTTATCGTCCAGACTCTGCAGGATTTCGTCGACGGCGCCCAGGATGGAGCCGCGCTCCTGTGTGCCTTTGAAGTATCGCTGCACGTTGAACTTCGTGCTCTCCCAGGTCTCCACTACCTCCTTCACACCCTGTGGAGAAGATAAAGAACAAAGTGACTGCTTTGATATGGCCAGTTCCCAGTTATTTTAGCGTACTTAACCCTGAAACATGGCTTTAAGGCCGCTTTTACACATAGCTGGTTTATTCGGAGGTTAGCAGATAGACCGAAGTTCGCAGTAGTTCCGGTCGTTTTCGTGGTGGAAAGGGGTGGAGCGAACTGGCCGGCGTTTTGATCGCCATAAAACGCAGCTAAATCTGCCGAATAAACGATGTTTTGATGCCGTAGCATCCGGCACACGTCAGGAAACGGGGATTAATACACAGTTCTGTCCCTTACAAG
>JAVSBU010000074.1:244900-258355 GCA_033118015.1 Loricariichthys derbyi | reverse complement strand
ATCTTTGATCCAAATCCTTATCAGGATTCATTAATAGATCCAGATAAATCATTTAAATCCTAACTAAGGTTTATAAACCTGATATTTTATATAAATTTAATTCATTGTGTTATTCTTTTACCTGTATAATTATAATCATACTGTTTTATTATGGCCCATTACTAAGCGTTCCATTAATGACCAGACTTTTGTGTCATAATTACAGGTTAGTCACTCGGCTCTAAATCCAGACTTACCCTTTCTTTAGCCAGCTTCCTCATCTCCTCTTGGAGTTTGTTCAGAATGTGGAGGTTTGGTTTGTTCTTTTTGGCATACTGCTGAAGCTCAATCACACTCTTGTCTGAATTTTCCTGAACAAAACAAAGTCAAATTTATTCCTATAGCTATTTTTACAACAGAGCTTCATCTCAAAGCAGCTTTACAACTATAGATTATTTTATAATATATATGGTTATTCCCAAATTGAGCAAGCCTTTGGCGACAGTGGTAAGGAAAAACTCCCTAAATGTTATTAGAAAGAAACCATGGAAGGAACCAATACTCAAAAAAGGGCCAAACCTCCTTGGGCTTAATGGTTTTTGTAAGAATTAACTATGGTACAGAAATACTTTAAACGAACAAACTAATTTAATATAATCTCACACACACACACACACACACACACACACACACACACACACACACACACACACACACTTTTGCTGCAGCGCCCCCTTTTGTAGAGCCCTCCTGTTCATTTTGGTGGTTAAATGGGAACAAAAGATAGAACTGAGTTGAGTTTAACAGATTGACAAACTGTTTAACCCACCTTTTTGACCATCTTATTGCTCTCTCTGCCGTACATGCGCAGGAGAGAGCCCCAGTTCTTCACATGAGGGTGCAGCATCTGGAGGATCTTCTGAGATGCCAGCTGTTTGCCCACTCTCTTGTTCTTACCTTTAAAATCACAAACAGGACTCAGCACACACAGCCTGTTCCCACTTTGCATTAACGCACACTTTGAATCTGGATTTACTTTGGTGGATTCCGTGTCCTGAACAGATCTGATTTTACTTCTCTAAGTAACAGTAAACAGATTGGAGAAATCGACTTTGTTAATTCTAGACTTCCTGCCGCGGGCCGAAGAGGAACCCAAAATGGACTGTACCCTGGTGGATACTTACACCAGCCCCGGACGCTGTGCTTGCCGCAGGTCATCACATATTCACTTTTCTGGTTCTTCCCTGGGATCACCTCGAACTTGATGCTGGTGTCACCCATCCCATGGTTTCTGTCAAAACGAAACGGTTCGATCCAAATCTTCAATCTTTCCAAGCTGTGATTTTTAATTTTAATTAAGACTAGTCGTGAATCGATCTACCTCTTAAGGCACTCATGAAGGATCTGGTAGGGGGAAAGTAAACCTGCTTTGTTGGTCAGTTCATACACTCTCGAATCTTCAATACTGATATGGTTAAAATACTAAAATAAAAAAGCGAGAGAGAAAAAGATTTAAGCCAGTGTTAGAATACAGACTCCATTAAAACAACGAAAGAAACTGAGACATGGGCTCGTACCTCCAACTCGTCACCCTCTACGGGCTTCTCCTCTGCCGTCTGCTTCACAAAGTCAGGGATGAGGATCTCCAGAGTGGCTCGAGCTGCGAGAAGTAATGAGAAATGCACCGAACGCACTATTAAAGTTTATTAAAATCCAGGCTTAAATCATTAAACACCAGCCTGTTCACACCACCTATGAGTTTTTTTCACTACGATTTTTAACTTTTTTTTTTTTTTTAAAGCTAAATGCTCTGAAAACTCCCTGTGAGCTTTTATTTTCTTTCATTTATCTCCTCTTAATATGTAATGGAGATTTTGCCATGTCTTTTTCACATCGTAAAAAAAAAAAGGAAATAAGACTAGAATGCATTTAGATGAACAAGAAAAAGGTTCCACAAGTCAGTTTTATAACCTTTCAGTTATATTTCAACAAATATCTTTAACCCTTTAACATCCTCACCAAGAAAAAAAAAAGGGAAAATTTTTATTTTTAAAATAATTTTATTAAATAATTAGTAATTACTTATTAAATAAATATTAAATAAAATAATTTTTCCATTGCTTTTTTTCTTGGTGAGGATGTTCACCAAGAGATAGTTCACAAAAAGATATAGTGACCCAAAAGGTACTCTACCAAAAAGTTATGCAGGATGTTAAATATGGTTTATAATCAGCGTGTTGTTTATAGTATAAACTCCCACACCCTGATATTAACACTGAGGTTTTCTGCTCGGCAACCGAGCTCTGATTGGTCAGCCTGATTTTAAGGAATTAGAGCAGATTCTGATTCAAATATTGAATTATTACACAGCGACGATAAACACGCAAAAGTATCAATCGCAGGAAATAATTAAGATATCTTTTTTTTTTTTTTGCCAGAATCAAACAGTTGATAGACTAGAACAAAAAAGGGACAAAGTACCAGCTTTATTCTTGGCAAGTTTTTTACTGCTTGCAGTTCCGGTGCCGTAAGTGACTCCGTCTATTATGACCGAGGCACCGAAGGGTTCACTTGGGTTTTCTGTGAGGACGCAAGCACACACACAGAGATTCAAAAAGTGAGCTCGTGAATTTTATTTAAATTAGTAAACAAAGCTGTAATTGCTGTTTTTAAGTGCAGTAAAACAGAACAAGAATATTCATTTGTTTCAGTTTTTATCTCTAATTTAAAGGCCCTGGCCAGGACAGAAAATACAGGGTTAATTGGTTTGGTTAAATTACAGCATAGATCGGCTCGTTGTAACCATCACATCACAAGGGCACTTACCACATTCAAAAAAGTTGTAAACGGGTCGGACCTTGAGCACACGCTGCATGTACTCATGTAGGATGCAAACTTCAGATTTTCCGTTCGGATTGATGACGAACTCTAAACAGTGGGCGGGATCAAACCAAATTAACATGCAGCCCCAATCTCAGACGTAACCAAATCTCATATCCGTGTTCCGCTCACCTTTCTTAGTGGGGGCGTCCTGCACCGACAGCGTGATGAGCTTCTGATTGGCTGGGAGGATGGGCCTCTCTGACTCCGCCTGCTTCCTCTTCATGTCCCGGTTGAACTGGCGGCGCTCGGCCCACGTGCGGAATTTCTTCACCGTCACTTGCTCGAAGTCAAAGCGCTTCTCCAGGTAGCCGCGGAACTCCTCGATGTCTGGACACGGTTCGACACGAGAGTGAAGGAGCGCTCGCTGGGAAAACGAATCCAATAAACCGTCATAATCATCATCTTACCCACGGACTCGTCCTTGCACACTTCCACCTTGGCTTTGACCTGCCCCAGCGCGCCCTGTGCGGTTTCACTCCCCTGGCTCTCCTTCCCCTCTAGCTGGGAGTCTATGACGTCGGTCCCAGACTCCTCGTGAGCCGTAGAGTCGGGTTCTTCGACTCTCTCTTGGGGTTCTCCTTCCTCCACAGCCTTAATCGGAGACACTTCAGAGTTCGGTGTGACCTCTCCATTTTGTTCCCTTTCTTCCTGTTCCTTCATTTTCTTATAGTGCAAGCAGGGGATGCTACTCGTAGGAGGGTCATGTTTCTGAAACGCACACATGAAGGTACAAATGTAAAATGGGACCTTTATCACAACAGGCTTCATAACTCTTTACACTTTAGGAGAATCCTGCAGCAACCAAACAGCTACAAAATACGCAAAGACAAGGTCGGCCTGGAAATTAGGAAGCACCCCAAAAAGCACACCAATGGTCACAAAGCAACAGTCACAAATGTTGGTTTAAATATTTATAACGTATAATAATAATATAATATTGCTTCTAATAATCAAGAAACGGACGCTGCTTTTACCATTACGAGTGATTTATGGATCATCTTATGATCTACAGATCATTTCGTTTTAACATTGCACCAATACTCCAAGTGCGCCGTTATTCCTCCTTCATGGAGCTGGATTAGTTTAGGACAGAAATGAGTTTTAAAATAACCAATCATATCTTGTCTCAGCCCTAATCGATAATCCTAAACACAAATCAGTGAAGGGACAGAAGAACCGTCCCCGTTTACCCTGATGCTTCCTGTTCCGAGGAAGTACGGTCTGGACCAGGTGACGACTCTGGTCTCACGGTGGAGGTAGACTGGAATGCCCGAGTTATGGAATGTCATGATCCAGCCGTCGGGTAGAGGTTCTGTGGGTGGACGCCCTCGGCCTATGACAAGATGTTTAATATTTAACCTGCAGGGATTTGAGACGAATTTAAAAAAAAAAAAAACACGAGGCAAGGATGTTCAGACTCACTCTTAAGAACGGTCTTAATTTTGGTCACCATGGGCTGAACGCCTTGCTCTCCATCAGACTGATGATCGCTGTCTCCCCCGTATTTATCTTCGGCCTGGCGCATCTTCTTCGGCACAGGCATGCCTTCTTCCAACAGTGCATCTACATCATTGTCAAAATCCTCCTGAAATAAAGGGCCGGTTAGATACGGGTAAGGATGAACGACTCCAGCGCACTCCAACGGCACATCAAAGACTTCAACAAATACCTTGTTTTTGCAATTATTTTATCCCACCATTTTCTGGCCAATTTGATATTCTCCTCCATCACAACTACGGTTTGTGTCACCTGACTGGTTTAAAGCTTCAGGTATATACAGTAAAGTTTAACTGCACTTCAATACTGAGAAAAAGAAAATCTATTATTTCCTTATAATACTTATAAAGAAAACACTCAGTTCATCTACATGCTTTTAAAAATGTTCTCTAATGCCAGCACACCACTGTGGACCCGGGTTCGAGTGCTGGCTACGTGTTCTGACATTATTGGGCTGTGCCTAAGCGAGAGCGTAGAGTACCCAAATGATAAATCGAGGGTGGAGCAACAACAATGAAATAAAATGTCACATCAGCAGACAAAACTAATAATTAACAAGCAACAGACATCAAACGTACCTCGTAAGCATAACCTAGGTCGTCCTCGTTGGCTTGCTTCTGCTGTACGATCATCTCAGACATGTACTCGCTCTGCTCTCCATCCTCAGTCTCCAGGAAGTTCTCGCTGAAATCGTCCAGCTCGTCCAGAACGGCGAACTCCACCTTGTTCTCCAGATCAGCCTCAGACTCTTCGCCTTTCCTATCTAGAGCACCGACACCCAAACTGCTTTGCCCTGCCCCTTGCTCTACGTCCTCATGTACCTGCCCGTTCTCTAGCTGCTGCTCGGCTATCTGCCCAAATCCTGTATAAAGCACCTTTCTATCTTTGCTCTTGCTGCTGCTGTCTCCTCCGAAACTGATGCTGATCTTAACGTCTCGTAGGAGCTTAAGGTCGGGGAGGAAGGTGGTGACCGGGGGGGCGTGGCGCGCCGTGCCAGGGCACGGGTCGCTCTCTAGCTTGCGGCTGCTAAAGGATGTCGAGCCCTTGGTGAGGAGCGGCGAGTCATTGTCCTCAGCCGGGGCGAGTGTGGGTCCATCACCGCCGGAGCTAACGTCCATTTCCTCGGCGTCACTGGACGTTTGCAGGGGAGGTGGTGGAGGGGCCTGACATGTGCCGCTCCCTAAAATTTCATCGTCAGGGGGCTCCAGAGGGAGAGGGGGAAAAAGCTCACCGATATCCATCGTCCAATTGTGAAAGCAAATCTAAAGAAGTCGTCGATAAAACTAAGATTATTTCCCGTTTTGTCAGGTTTCTACCTACCGTCTTTATATCTTAGAAGCTGAAACGTACACACAAGAGAGAAGACCACACGGCTTAAAAGCGCTCATGTGCTGGTTGTGTCTGGGTTGGGCTGCACATGCCAAGCCGACTACATTGTTCTTTTCATTAATGTAGACAGCTTTTTAGAAATCACTGTCTCAATTATTGGAAATCACAATGCATTCAGCTTAAACCTTGCCCACGTCTAAGAATTCTTCATCCTCACCAAGTCTTCTGCCAGAACTGGAAAAGAAATGAAAGGAGATCTGTTACAGGAAACTCTCCAGTGATCCTGGATCTAGAGCTACTTTATCAGCAGTGCATTAAAACAGGAGCCAACGCTAACAGGATGTCTGTAGGCCTCACAGGGTGCGTTCGGCTTGTACTGAGGTGCAAAAACACCTTTTGGTTTCTGCATCCATATCTTGGATTTTTATAATCACATAAGACTAATCTAAACTTTTTCGTATCATACTGGTAAATACATTATGGTAGGAAAATTAAACTGAATAGACGTTTACAAGCTTACCTGTTGATTAGTGTGTGTGTGTTTACACACACACACACACACACACACACACACACACACACTAATCAACAGGTAATGCTTCTATCAAGCCATTATTATCCAACCAGCTATACGTATTAGACCAAACTAGACTGGGCCGAATTCCAAATGGAATCTATCACCCTTCATCAGCGCACTACACAGTTCTTGAAACATCGGCTTGTTCATTCTATTTAGTGAGTTATACATTCAATAGGCAGCCATTTGAGATTCAGCCGCAGACTCACCACAAGCCGAAGCACGACTGAAGACTTTAGCTACATTTAAGTACAACTACTTAAAAAATACAGCATATCCGAACGGTACGAGTTTACCCACCTATCTAAACAACAAAAATCTTAAACGCCTCAGGATACTACTATATTTTTCCGTTTTAAAATACACAGGCGGCCACCTCCTCCACTCTCCGCCATCTTCTATGGTCTCACAGCCTTGCCGCACTTGCGCCCGCCTCTTTGCCGGTGTTTCTGTCACGTTCATTGGCTGGATGGCGTTTCTGTTAAATTATGATTGGCTGTTAATGTTGCATGTTCCCACAATGGTTGGCTACTGCGTTCTTAGACGGTGTGATAACCCACCCCGCCCGGTAGCTTCCTGGCTGTGTTCCATATCAAATGCTACCTTCCTAAATAGTATGTGAAACAAAGGCGAACCTTAGGCGTTTATTACTATTTAGACGTACTATGTAGTGCAGTAAAAGACTGTTTAAAACGCAACCATCGTTCCGCAAAGCAATTCTCGGGGGTCATGAAGAATCTAGAATTTATCCCAGAATTCACTGAGTACAGATAAATTTACACTCTGGACGGGACGCAACGGTTCCGTAAACGATTCACTATGCAAGCCCAACACTATTCAAACTCAGGTTCTCAGTTACTACTCAATCAAATTGTTCAGCAACTGTGTTGACCTAGTGGTTAAAGTACTGGACAATGAACCAGATAGTGAAGGGTTCAAATCCCACTACTGCCAGTCTGCTATTGTTGGGTCCTTCAGAAAAAAACCTTGTCTGGATTGTAAGACTGTACCAGTTGTTAGTTGCTCTGGGTAAGGGTGTGTTTAAATGACATTAATATAAGAGTGGATATGGAGAGAGTAGTATGTTCGTCCATGCATTCTGAAGTTTGTCATCAGTGAAAAGATGTTGCTTTGTCCTTCAAGTGCACAGACCTACAACCCTCGTCCATCAGTATAAATGGGGAATAGGAAGAGACTGGAGAACTGGGCTTGTTCCAAACAGGAAGTGAATTTGGGGATTGTTTGCGACCCTGAAGAAGGTGTAAAACAGGATGCTTTGCTTTGCGATATGATGGATGATTATTTTTCCTACTCGCAAAGTGAGAGCCAACTCTAGACGGGGTGTCAATCCATTTCAGAAGATACACACACAGAAATGTGGGAAGATGGAAGGAACCTGGAATACCCAGAGTTAACCCACACAGACACGGTGATGACTACAGGAGGACTCCAACACAAATGTTGGAGTTCCGAGGTCTGGATCGAAACAGGGATCTCTGGAGCTTTGTGGCGACCACTCGCACCCCTGTGCTGCCCCCACTTTAAAGAGACAAGCTGACCTAAATGGTATTTGGAAAAAGCAACGAACAAACAGGGAGGACATGCAAACTTCACCGAGAATCAAACAGGTGATCCCAAGCCTTAAACATGGCCCTCCTCCAGCCCTGCAGGCAGCGACACTGAGTCGATTTGGTTTCATAATCATTAGTGACGGCGTGAGGAAGAGTTACTGCAACGTCATTAAGCTGTGTGTGCGTGTGCGCTATAACGATAGAGGAAGTTTGTGCTAGTCATTCCTCTTTAGCCGAAAAGAAGCGGATTGAAGCCTTTAAATCGAAACGAATCGGCCAAAAATCGCTTAATTCCTGTTTAACAGCTCCTGTGTAACATCGTGAGAGCAGGATGTCGGACGACGACCAGCCCAGGACTCTGTGAGTAGCATTTATCGGGCTAGCATAAAAGTAGCTGGCTATGCTAAGCTAACGAGCGAAATGGTCACGCTATAGCGGCGGGTTGGCGGCTTGCCCTCGAGCTAGCGTGTTTAGCGCCCATCTGCGATTGAATTCCGCACGTTTTGCGGATCAATCCGCGCGGTTTTGGTTTAAGATTTGACGTAAACGGAACCGAGCCGCTCACACCTCCGGCTAACGTTAGCTGGGGTGGCTGGGACAATAGAAAAGCTCGGCTAGCGTGCAAAGTGAAAGCTGGCTCGTTTAACTGGCTAATTGGCGCCGCTAATTGAAGCCCTTTTCACTCTTATTAGGTGTCGTTTCTCACGTTTAATGCGATGTAGAGCCAATAAAACATTTATAATAGTGCTTTGCTAGTTAAGAAAGTTATAGGCAACTCTCAGGCTAAATCCGGTGCGATAACGGCTCTAAAACTTAACAAGTTATTCCAAAACGAAGCTAAAATCCTTTATCTGACAAACCGCGGATTATTTACATCACTTTTAATCCGGGTTTGTGATTAAAGGAGGATAAAGTCACAGCAGAGCGTTTTTAGACGAACACCAGCAGCTAGCTTTGGTGAAAACGTGGCAAAGCCTTTCAGGATTCCCTCTGGTGCTTCCCCGACCTGAGGGGGGAAAAACACCAAGAGATCAGATTTTAGCCAAACTTTCTCCCTTCCTTCCTCTTCACCAGTGGAAAAAATGAGAATTTGTGCTGTTTTGTTAGGCAGGCACATCCACAGTCACTTATTTGCACATTACATACTCCTTAAATGTGCTTATTTGTCCACTTTCTAACCCCACACATCCTGGCTCCTATCCGTGGAATTCATAGGGAATGTGCCCTGAACACGGGGCTGGGTAGGAGCCACTGCTACAGCAGCCCACTTTGTTTGGCCTCCCCTCCCTCAGGCACGGCTGATCATGCTCATGTTGAGGTGCTTTTTTTTGTGTGTAATATTTTATTTATTTAAACTGACACTCAAGTTTACTTGATCGCACCATAAGGCAATAAATACCACACGAAAGGAAGGATTGAAACTTTTTGGGAAGGTACCGCCAAAGACGATTCTACACTCTATTTATAAATGTGCACAAATCTTTACGCCAATATCTAAACCTTTTCTGCAGTTACATAATATTTTAAATGGAATAGTCTGTTATGAATCTGGCCCTAGATGCTAAAATGGAAATAAATACTACTACTAAAACTGTTGGTGCTTGTGTAGTGTGATGCTGCCATCCCTATGGAGCTTCTAGTGGGGTCGGACGTCATGTGCGGAGGCGAAGGGAGGCTGGCTGTGGGGTCACCCCCCCACACACACACACACACCCAGCACTGCGAAGGACTGGTATCCTGTCCAGGACATCCTTAAATCTGTGCCTTGTGTTCCCCTGAGAAGCTCTTACAAGTATGAGCAGGATTTGGGGTGGTGGGTTTTTTTTTTTTTTTTTTTTTCCCCCCATGATTTAATAAAAGCCTTTAAAACGTCACCATGTGAATATTTATTTATGTTGCACAATGCAAGGTTGGCAATATGGACAAATTCATTGGCTTTGTTATGGCAATAATATATAATCAGACAATATGCTCAAATTGTATAATTTAGCTTGGTTAGTTCCATAATAATATAATAAATTTATGGAACCGTTGTGGCTTGGCAATTAAGGTGTTGGACTATGGACCAAAAGGTCCAGGGTTCACATTCCACCTGGCAAGCTGCTGTTGTTGGTTCCTTGAGCACGGACCTTAACCCACAATTTAATGTATAAATTAAGTCGCTCTGGATAAGGGCATCTTCAAAATGCCATAAATGTAATAAATGTCTGCTTGAAAGGTGCTAATTACATTTTAAACTATTTATTAGAAAATATGGCCAACATCTGTATGTAACATTAATTCTTAAACAGTAAATATAAATTAGAGCAAGAGATGAACAGTGAATAAGGGGGCACCATTTGCCTCCAAAACCTCCTTGTGTTTGGACTTTGTGCTATTATAAAGTCTTTCTGTGCTTTGCAGCATGACGGAAACTTGACTCGGGGCACCTGAATGTGGGCGTATGGTACTCGCTGTCGGTTTTGGGCTGGGTCAGGCTTTGTGTGGGAGTGAGAATGCCGCTTGCCTGTACCTTTATGAATCCTCTATCTACTTGGGAGTTGTGGCTCATTCCAAGTCTTCTACACATTTGATCCATTTTTTTTGTTGATGTTGTTGTTAATGGGTAGGATTTTTCTTGCACCATAATGCGTGTTGTTTTTTTTTTTGTATGGCTCAGGTTCACTCATTTGCTCTTGCTGCTCACATCTGTTATGTCAGTTATCAGAACTGCACCTTGAGAATAAAAATATTTCTTTAGGTGTTTTTGAGCTTGCATCTTCAGGCTCATCTCGTTTGCCAGGCTTGTTGCCAGTCTGCACAGTTGCTCTGGATTTTGTTTTATTGTGGCACAGTAATGGATTCCCTTCTCAGCTCATAATTCTCTGTGACTTTGGTGGCTCATTCAGCTTCTCACCTGTCTGCTTTGGTTCAGATACGTCGGCAACCTGTCAAGGGACGTGACGGAGGCCCTCATCATGCAGGTGTTCACCCAGATTGGACCCTGCAAAAGCTGCAAAATGATCATCGATGTGAGTAGCGGCTTACCCCCGGGGGGGGTGGGGGGTGGGTGCTGTTCAGTTTGTTCCCTAACTGTTGATAAATTCAAATTATTGTAGCATTAATGTTGATCTTGTTCCTGGTTTCCCGTTCTCTTTTCCAGACAGCAGGAAATGACCCTTACTGCTTTGTGGAATTCTACGAGCACATGCACGCTGCCGCCGCCCTGGCTGCGATGAACGGAAGGAAAATCTTAGGAAAGGTAAAACCAGAATTGTTTGCCAGGTCTAATCGTTACCTTCCGACGTGTGTCAGGGCTTGTATGGTGTGATGGGTACGAGCAGAGGCCGCCGGCTTTCTGTCATGTCTGCGTGTGAGATCTTGAGACATTCCTTCATCGTTTGTAGAGGAGCAAAATAAGATCTCTCAAACATGACTCCTGCTCTGTGGTCAGGTTTCTGTGGATAGTCGATGCTGTTTATCAGGACCAGCACAGAGCCGGTGGGATTTTTATATGGTGACACTCACATGTTTGTGGTGCTCTGGTACGAGTGGCTCAGACTGCAGTGTTGCTGGAGTTGTTAAATACTGGCTGCCCTTACACTGACGTTGTAGTTATAATGTCATAATGTGCACTGGGTTAAAGGATGAACCTTTTCTTTTATATATAGGAATAATAGTCTGCACTAAAGTGAGTGTAAAACCTGTACATTTGTTCTGTTCTTTGTGATGTTTGATTATTCTGTTTATCTTCAGAAAGGCCTTTGGTAAACTTTTCAGTGCAGAAATTATCCTTAACAAATAATGAAGGCCTGCTTGAGGAGTAATACAAGATGGTAGTGGATCAGTTTGTTTTTGGTCGTTTTTTTTTTTTATGATTTCGTTTTTTAATTCGTGTGAATTTTTTCCCCCCTGCCATTCACTGCTGTAAAATTTTTCCTCTTTGAATCCTTCTCAGGACATGAAGGTCAACTGGGCTTCGATGCCAAGCAGCCAGAAGAAAGACACGAGCAGTAAGTGTGTTTATTTCAGTTCTGTTTAGTTAGAAAATAACTTGTGTTATGAGTGTAAATCTGGTTTTTCTTGGGTCAGATCACTTCCACGTCTTTGTCGGCGACCTGAGCCCAGAAATCTCCACAGATGACGTCCGTGCTGCCTTCGCTCCCTTTGGCAAAATATCGTGAGTGGCCTCTTGTTACTGTATCACCACAGGATCTAATTTGGGTCTGATATAGGTTTGACTTATTTTTAAATGACTTTCTTTAAGTGATGCTCGTGTGGTGAAAGATCTGGCTACTGGCAAGTCCAAAGGTTATGGATTTATCTCCTTCATCAACAAATGGGTATGAGAGAGAGGATTTTTTTTTTGTTTATTTTTTGCTTTACTCTGCTTGTAATCGCATCATGTTTTTCTGTTTAGAGATGTAATCCATATAATATTTATGACTGACAGCCCTTTTTAATGTAGCCGTGGGTTAGAAATGTGCTTTGTCTCTTTTAGGATGCAGAGAATGCCATCCAGCAGATGAACGGCCAGTGGCTGGGAGGCCGGCAGATCAGAACCAACTGGGCCACCAGGAAGCCGCCTGCACCCAAATCCAACTCTGAGAGTGAGTTAAGAAGAAGACTTGCAGCTCTGTGCAAAAGTTTTAGGCCACCATTAGATTAAAAAGGCTATTGTTTTAGTAATGGTGTGATGAATACACAGAATCAAAATAGAAAATTTCTATGCAATATTAAATAAAAAATTGTTCTTCCTGTCACCAGGCAACACCAAGCACCTGTCCTACGAGGAGGTGCTGAACCAGTCGAGCCCCAGTAACTGCACCGTATACTGCGGAGGGGTCACTTCAGGCCTTTCAGGTCTGTACAGTATACTTTGATTGTTTGATCTACTCTTTGATCCTTATCGTGCCGGTGCTTTATCCGTCCTGTTTCTTTGCTGCAGATCAGCTGATGAGACAGACGTTCTCTCCTTTTGGCCAGATAATGGAGATCAGGGTTTTCCCGGATAAAGGTTACTCGTTCGTCAGGTATGTTGTGCTGTGAAACGTACAGTTCAAATTACGAAGCTCACTTTGTCCAAGGTCCTCAGGCGGTGGAAGTCACGTCACGTGTCGTATACGGGCAGCTGTTTTAATACAGTTGTGACCCGATTTCTTTGCTCACACTGGACTTTCATCTGCAGGTTTGACTCGCATGAGAGCGCTGCCCATGCCATCGTATCTGTAAACGGGACGTGCATCGAGGGTCACACAGTGAAGTGCTACTGGGGAAAAGAAACCGCCGACATGAGAGCCATGCAGCAGATGGCCATGCCCCAGGTACCAGAAAATCTAATTAGAATGTAGGGCGTGTTCACCTGTTTGGGTTCTTGTCTGTATAGAAAATAAAATGAAAAGGCTTTAACACTGCAAAAATGTTTGTATGGTTGAGATGATTACAAACCTGTCTATTTTTTGTGTGCTCTGTGAAGCGGGTTGTTGACAAACGGTCATCAGTCTTTTTAGGCTGCTGTAATGCCTAGTTCACACATACACGGTTGTGGCCGAGTTAACCGAGGTAAGCCTTTTTCGGTTTTACCTGCTAAAATCCCGGTTAAGCATTTAGGAAGGTCAGGAAAATATGCAAATTTTATCT
>JAVSBU010000074.1:170996-181446 GCA_033118015.1 Loricariichthys derbyi | reverse complement strand
ACACACACACACACACACACACACACACACACACACACACACACTCACACACACACACACACACACACACACACACAGTCTCTCTGCTGACTGAGCAAGGGGGGAGTCTGCAGTCTCAGGTCCTCACATACCTCCCATCCAAAGCCCATGAGACTGAAGAGAGAGATCAATCAAACAGGTGTAGTCCTGCTGAGGAGACACTGGTCAGGCACCGACATTAACTCGACCCCCTCATTCTCACACTCACACACACCCAGGCGACAGAAACGGAGCGTCTGCATATTGACTCAGCTGGAGCCAGAGAGAGAAAAAGGAGAAAAAGATAAATGGGATGGCGAGATGGATGAGGAGAGAGATGGAATGAAAGAGCTGAGCGAGAGACATAACGAACGAGCGGGAACCAGGCGACAGCCAGATGAATCGGCTAAGATGGAGTGTCTTCCCCTCCGTTTCACCTCTCCTTTCTTTTCTTTTTCAGCCATTATGGATCCCACTAAGTCATCTGACGAAGGGTCAGAATCAAACACCAGAAACAAAGACACCAGCGGCGAAGTTCAACCAGTCAGACGCGAAAAAACATTTGGGCATGATTAAGATTATTGTAGTTCAACTCCAGTCCCAGTAGAGGCAGCACAGACCAAAACGTTTGGCACCAGAAAAGTAAATCTTTTTCCACTGGCCACAGGCCTGCTGCCAAGAGATTCCTCTGGGGGTTTGATGATCTATGGGTTTGGTAACAACAAATCTTAGAAGCAGATCATATTTTCCTGTTAAAGACCAATCATAATGCATCATTCTTATCGTTCACACTTGAATTTGCTGGGAATTACCAAGGTCCCACTGGAGTTTTACAGTGCAAGGATGAAGCTCAAATAAGTTACCAACAGATCATAGATATAGAAATCTTCTCACCAGAGGCTCCCGTGTCTTTGTGCCATCTCAATGGAAAAATAAAGCCCAAGCTTCCTTGGTTGGTCCATGTTTTTGAACATACTATGGAAGAACGTTTTCTATTAATGCTAAAAATGTTTGGCAATAGTAATTCTTCAGTCATGTTTATCTAATACCCTTCCCATTTTCTACACCCCACCTTATAAAGGGTAAAGCGGTCCAAGAGCGAGCGTCTTTGATTTAAACCTTGGTAAGAAGCTCTAGCAGGCTTGCTGACCTTGCTGGACAAGCCGGACTAACTGAGGCTCACCGGTGTGATCAATTTACTTAATGGTCCTGTCAAGTGACACCTGTGCAGTGTCCTCTCCTGTCTCAAGTGCTAATGAAGTGAGAGTGAGCACACAGCCTGCTAGCTTTCCCTCTCCCGGCATCCCATATTTGCAATCAGGCCGTTTTAACAACCTTCAAGACGTGTCGTACATCTCAGAATTACTCCCGCTACAGCGGCACTCGCAGAAAGTAATCGGTTACATCACTGGAGCCGGGCTACTATAGTGCAGCGACCTTCACCACCGAACCCTCGACGCCCCATATGGTGCCTCAACAATAAGGGCCGTACTCTTGGGGGTCGTGTCAGGGACGTGTGATAAATATTTTTCCATTAACAGACTCCTGTTGTCGTCTTTTGGCCTCTACGTGGCAGGGCAATCCATCAGCGTTTGCTGGGACCGAGTTCAGGGCTCCCGTGGGTTATTAGTGGACTCCTATAGGACTGTGGTTAAGAGTCACTGGCCTGTCCAGTGCTGAAGCAGCATTTTACCAAATAACAGCAACTATCGCCTCACTCTAAAGAAATACTTCAGCACCTGATCTACGGTCTGATTACCAGAGGTGGCTAGAGAAGTGAAAAACGTAACTAAAACACCAGGTACCAGGATATATGAATTACACAACGACGTGGAGAAATACACACAGAAAGCAGCATTACAAAGTGAGAGGCCATCTCACCACGGCCACAGCGCCTTTAATAAACAGATAAAAAGCAAACATTATTTACCCTTTAATATCGGGATGATATAAGAAGCTCTTTCAGAGTTAGTGCTGAAGTCACACACTATTTAAACGTCAAAATCTTAGAACTTTTTCTCCAAGTTACGGAATATAAAACAGCACGACGGTGGGCTGTTAGCATTCAAAGGTAGAAAGTTTAGTATTTTTGTATGTTTGAACATATTCAAGTCTGGCACAAACAAGGCAAGTAGAGGAAAAGAAATGTTATGGAATGTTTCATCTTTTAAATTCCAGAATTCAGTAAAAGTGTGGCCACTCCTATATGGATTTACTGGATTAAAAATAAAAAAATGACTCCACTTAAGTAAATGTAGCTTGAAATGCAGATTTACTGCTGATTACTTTGGAATTAGACTTATGATTTAGGTGATTTATATCAATATTATTATGTGGAACCCGGACGGTGCAGAGGTCTGATGATTCCCAGAGGTGCCTTCTGGCCAGGCCAGGCATCACATGCAGACAGGGATTTAGGGGACCATCAAGGAGACAAACTGTGTTCTCTAGAACTCCCTGCAATTCTGTTCAGGGCAAGCAGGGATCAAATGTACAAAAATGAAATAAAGTACAATTAAATATAATTATGGAATCCTCTCCATAATTATTTGATAATATAGATGGGATTTGATTTAATCACACACTGAATATCTTTGGTGTTTTTTTTTTTTTGAACCTCTTAATATTTAAACTAAAACTAAAGAGTCAAAGAATTAGTCCACATTTCATATAAAGGTTTTGCTCCAAAAACTACCATTAGGATGTCCATTTCAAGTCGATCATTCCCGGCATGTTGAAGATCAGAATTCCTTTGTTACACGAAGGGACACTTTTGTTAATTCTTTAACGATTTAGAGTTAATCAGTGATTAATTCATATCACTGTTGATAGAAATGGGGAGTGTTGCATCAGGAAGGACAAACCTGTGCCAAACCTGTTATGCAGCTCAGGACGATCCACTGTAGCGCCCCCTAAAGGGAGCAGAAGGAAGAGCAACTCTAATGAGTTCCCATATTTTTTAAGCGATAGCTTGGTGACATGGTTGTATAAATTCCCTTTATATTAAAGTATTACATGCACTATTATGCTATAACTACTACATAAAAATGAACTTAAAACACATACAAATGTAATCAAGTATCATTTATTTCACAAAATAAGACATTCTGTTAAACGCATAGCGCCTCCATCTTGACATATTACTCTTCACTGTATTCATTCCCGTTTCGCTCAAATCCTTCAGTAAACTCTCCCAAGCTTGCAGAATCAGTCACCGTAGAAAATATATCACATCTGTCTGTTTTTCATTCTTTTGAACTGTACAAGTACAAAAAAATGGCAAAGTTTCAAGAACAAGCCGTCTGTCGGTCAAGTCATGCTCGCTGAAGCGTTCAAGGAGGAGACCGGATACTCAAAGAAAAGAAAAAGGGAAGGACAGAAAGAAAACAGAAAACATGACAACCTAGACTTAAAGGCCTGCTTTTATGAAAGCAGGATTTCTTTTTTTAATATATATATAAAAATGCGCTGTGGAAATACAGAAAATATTGGGTTTTTTTGCACCAAAGCGATGAAAAAAGGCAGTTGGATGGTAAATGTATCCCAAGTAAAAAGTGAAGCGCTTGAGAAAAAAATAAATATACCTTCTTTTAATAAATTGAAATAAAACCTTTATCGTCATATAATATTAAAACAAAGTTAGCAGTTCCAATATTTATCTCTTTCTCCATTCCATCGAGGTTCCTGCACTCGTTCATCTGATTCCCACCCATTTGTGACTGCCTCTTGTTTTGGCCTGGAGCTATGCAGAAGACGTCATCTTGACATCACGTCGACGTCTCCCTCGTTCTCACAGCCCCTGCTCTGGCCATCACGGATATCCCAGTGCTGATGCCGATCCCAGTCTCTGACTGTAGAGGGCGTACGGTGAATAGTAGGGTGCTGTAGCAGGGAGTGAGTGCATAGGGAGGGTGGGTGCACCGGGAATATGAGCTTTGCCATAAGGATGGTATCTTGCCAGAGCAAGTCCGGGTGAGCCTCGAAGCGAAAAGGAGCTGGGAAGCGATCCAGGACTGCTGGGAGGCGGCAGGTGAAGGTGGCACGAAGCTGCTGAGGATGAGGCGGGGGACGGGTACGCAGACAAAAGCTTGCCGTCGACGCCGGGGAGGGAGGTGTGAGTGCGCAAGTGTGCCAGGAGTTCCTCCGATGTGGCGAAGCGCTTGTCGCAGGGTCCACTGACAGACACCCAGTTGCAGGCGTGAGGAAGGGAATCACTTGGGAGCATGAAGCCGTAGGTGTACAGTGGATGGGACAAGGACGCAGATGCACCGGACGAGCCTGGGTGGAGCGCGTGAAGGTGAGGTGACGGGTACATGAGAGGGAACCCAGACTTGAGAGATGATGACGGATCGTGGACGCAGGTGGTGCAGTTGCTTCCTCCTAGGTGGTGCCCATTGGGGTAAGTGAGGCAGTACGGGTCCCGACATAAGCCTTGCATAAACGATGGTGGGGACGTGCCTGTTAGAGGACTTGAGCTCGGGTGTTTTGCCATTCCTAAACCTGACTTGGCAGGGTCCAAACCAGAGACAAACTGGGACGGGTACCCAGCATAGGCTCCAACTATGGAGCCATGATAGCCTAGGGTGGAAGCAGGCAAGGGAAATACAGAGTGGCCTGGTTTGAAGGGTGAAATGGGGGCAACGTGGCTGGAATTAGCTAAGGACGGCTGGGAATCTGCCTTGCTTTCTGGACGGGGGCTACTGGAGTCACTACCACTGCTGGAATTAGCACTGGCACGTGCCTGGCTAGTGTTAGCTAACTGAGCGTTGTCGAGGGATGACCTGCCGTTATCTGAGTCTTTCTTCCCGCTGCCAGTGCTGCTATCCGAGCCAGAGTCAGAACTCCCAGATTTAGCATCGACGATGATGGGTTTCTGCGTGGACGGAGACTGCGTGTGCCGGTGCGTATGAGTCTTGGACGGGGAGCCAGTCCTTGGCGATGATGAGTGAGGAGGAAACGACGGACAAGTGGTGGAGGTTGTAGAAGTCCTAAAGCCAGATTTATCTGAGGATCCGCTGACACCGTCCTTCCTGCACTCCAAGCTGCTTTTGGAATAAGGCTTGAAGCTGGACTTGTCCTCCAGGCCCTGCTGCTGCTGATCTCCGGATTTGAGAGTCGAACTAGATCGGCCATCTTTGTCTCCCAAGCCGCCGGAGGAGATCGAGCTGAGCTTGGAGGATGCAGGAGGATCCGGCTTGCCGATCTGAGAGCAGGTCTGAGCCAGAAGAGCTAGCGGACTCTTCTTAGCATCCAGCTAGAAGGAAACAGGAGATTTATTTATTAATTCACGTTAACACTGGACTCACGGTACACCTGGGCTTTTGAGTGCTTATTTTAGGAGACGAGGCAGTGTTTTATGTATACAGAGACTTGTTTATGCTCTACAGAGGCGGTGGATTCCTTTTTTATTGAGAAAAATAAAAATATTTGATGAGGTCTTGCCACTGATGACATGTGGCTCATGTCCTGAGCAGGAACTGATGGCATTTCCAGCAGGCAGTTCTTTTAAGTGCCATAAACAGATGGCAGGGTTTAGATCACAGCAATTTTTACAACCGCCGCTTTAAAACACAGGCTGCTTTCACACATTAATCAGAAACTGAAATGTTTAGTCCTGTGGTTTGAAAAACCAAAGCCACAGCCTATTAATAAAAAACGGTTGCGAAACCTTAAACCTGTTTGTCTCGGAATTTGTCTGATATAAACAGGCCTTCTTTATGATCGTCCTGATTTAAGAAACTGTTTGCAGCTTTAGAAAATTAAATGAACTAAATGGCCAGTGAAGAAAAAGAGCAGAGGAAGGGAGGTGGGGTGCAAAATCCTCTGGAGTCAATAAATAAGGAAATAGATTAATTAATTAACTAATTAAATAACTCATAAAAGGATTAGAGGAAACAGTGGGCTTATATTAAGAATAATATTTTATTGTATTTTAAAAAAATCTGCATTCTGTCTTAAATCATATAGGCTAGTTAATTTATTATTCATCATTTGTTGTCTCAGTGTTATAAGTGATATTGATTCGACATGAATTATACTAAATGAATGAATTTAGTACATTAATAGAGAACTAATTTATAATAGAATCTCAAATTAGCGTCTGTTTTCCCCGCTTCACGCACGTGAGACAAAATGCATTATTAAATATCGCACATATTTTGCAGCCACGTTCTATGAGCGTAATTAAAAAGTATTATGGTATGTGCCTTTAGGTCAGACAGCAGTCCGTACCTCGATAGGGAGGGGCGCGGAGTTGAGTGGCTGCAGGTAGTCCGTGTGCAGCATGTGAGCCGCGCGCGCGCTCAGCATTTGGACGATCCTCACGGGCAGCCGCTTTGCTTGACGCACCGGATCGTTGAGGGGCAGCGAGCCGACAGCGACCAGGGGACCTGAGAGGTCGTTCCGGGTCCGCTCTTGGTGCGAGGGACTGACGGTGCTGAGGTCGTTACGGTGACGGTCAGACCGCGCCGGGGGGGTGTCCGGGCTCGGTGTCCGCGCGACTCCGCAAGGCGCTTCGCTCATGTGGCGCAAAACGGACCGAATAGGGATCTTCACATTCAGAGCGCGCGAGTATCCGAGCCGTGGCGCATGACGTGGTCCCGGTCCGACAAGAAATCCAGCGGATGTGGCAACCCAAGAATCAAACGGCACAAAAACGAGCAGGAAAGTGTATCCTCAGAGATAATCACGAGACACCAGCCGTGACAGAAATTCCCTGCGTAAGGTACCAGCAGCCAGTCCAGTGCGCTCCGCTCTGCGCTCCTCTCGGTTCGGTCGTCGCTCTGCCAGCCGCGCGCACTTCTCACACTGAGACCTGAAAGAGCGCTTCAAAGCTCCGAGCCGCCAGCCAATCGTGCGGCAGTGGGCGAGGACTGGGCGGGGAAAGCACTGACACGCCCCTCCCACCCCTCGCACCGACATAGCGAAACGTGGAGCTCGTGTTGACCCAAATACTTTTAGATCTCTGATATTCAGAGAGTTTTTGGCAGAACTCTCCACACATCTGTTGCGATTTTACAACACCTGATAAATAGCCTGCCACCTCCACCTAGCAACGTGTGTTATGAGGTCAATAGGCGCCGTCAAACATCCCACTCTTTGGAATGCACACGGACTGTGGAAATAATGAGCAATTAATCAATAAGTCGTTGATCATCATGAAAAGAAAGCCTATAAGTACGCTTAGCAGGGGGAATATAATTATTCATGCCTGAACCAGTAGCCAGAGCAGTGCCGCAGTGTGGGAGGATCAGCCTCCCCTCCTTCAGATGCAGTCAATAGTGACTTGCACGTAATACCCAGGCTGGCTGGACGGCACAGCCAGGAAAATGAGTAATAGTAATAATGGTGTGGCAGAGCTCTCCAATACTCTTAGTGTACCAACCCAGGTTCAGTCTCTGGTGGTACCTTCTGGCTAGGTTTAGCATTGTACAAATTTGCAGCTGCAGCAGTGACCTCTGCCCAATTCTGAGATAAACTGGTGTCCTGCCCAGGACACTCTAAAGCCTGCACCCTTCACCAGGAAACAAGTTGGTATAAAACAAGAAAAAGCATGTTGTGTATTTGCATGTTTCAACATGGATACATCATATTATATTGTGGATGCAAATACACTGCAAGTACCCAGTGCAAGTATGCAAACTCCAGAAAGGTGTAAATCAATCTGGGAAGCTGCAAACCGATGGCACTAACCACCGCGCCACAGTACCACCCCCGCGCAACTGTGTGGGATAACAGTCATAATATGAAGTGGCATAAAAGGGATTTATTGAATATCTAACCTGAGCTGTAGTCATTATACACTCCCTGGACCTTGTGCCACCTTGGATGTTTAAAGTGGTAGTACCTTCAGGCTCCTGCAGATGGCGATGCACGAGGATGATCAGGCTATAAAAACATGCGGGCTGTGCGACAGGATTCAAGTGACGAGACGTTAATGATTGGCTAAAAGGAGGTCAGATTCTTGAAAGATTTATGACCAAAAGGTGAAACTATTAGGTACGTTTCAGTCACAGCTGACTCATTTTTTTAGAATCTGAGTGAACGGATTGCCAGTGCCTTTCACCCTGTAGTAACACATATTAGCCACCAAATGTGTGCCGAACTGCGTTAAGTGGAGAATCGTGTGAAGTAGATATTATGACCGAACCCATCTAGACACAGAGCCACGAAAACTAATCTTAATGACCCTGTTTTCAATCCCAGTGTTCCATTGTCGAGGAGAAATGTTTTGCACCGTCACGAAACCGCAACGATCCACAGTCTCAGCCCTGGTATTAAAATGGCACGACTTACCCTTTTTAGACTCAAGCTTTTCATGTCAAATTACACCAAATGATACATTTCATACAAAATGACTGCTCATGTCAAGCTCATGTCTGCTTCCAGAGCTGGAATGTTAATAACTTTATTCCATTACAACAAGCTGCTTTGGCAACAAGGTCATTTAGTTAACTTAATTATGCAATGAATTGGCCTCATTACTTAAAACTGAAGCCTGGCACTGAGGCTGCTGGGAGCCATGGCTTAGCTTCTCTGTGCCTTTGAAGATCGTGAGTAATTTACGACCTGTAATAGTTTGCGGGTTTGAACCGCCTGCATTATTTCATCCTTTGTGTGCTCTGGATACACAAAGGCAAGGCTTGTTTATGGGACACTAGTCTGACGTTTTTGCCAGATAGAAAGAATAGTGCGGACTATGAATAGTCAATGTCTCTGTCTGACTGAGTGACTGGCTGCGTCCAAAACCACACCCGATTCACTCTATAGTGCACTATTTTAGGAGAAATCCTAAAAACTTGGAAAAGAATCGGCGAGGTCATGGAATTACACAATCAACCACGATGGGGTTGTATAAACTAAATGAGAGTCCTTCAGATCCTTTTAACGTAAACCAGACTTGTTAAAAAAGACTTGTTAGCACAGTGAGGGATGGGTCAGAAGAAGGAACTCACAGAGTGGCATCGCGTTAAAAAAGCCCCGAAAAGCATCCCATTGTACCGTGGTCAGGGTTGTGGGGAGTTATAGCTATACAAATTCACTGGGAACAGCCCGAGCTGCACCCTGGGTCATCCAGGTTTCAATAAACACACCACCTAACCATGAAGGAGTCTGAACCCAGGTCTTCAGTAGAAGCTGTATTACCTCTGAGCAACAGGAACTAGACATAAACCATGCAAAATTTTGCATTATTTGGAACGGTAGCTGAAACTATAATGGCAAACACCTGGATTACCAAGCGAAACGTCCTCACTTTGTAGCTGTTTCTTCTAATAAAAAAGATTTGTTCAACAGGTAGGTCAACGCCAGCTTCCAGCTTATAATCAAGTTTCATCGGCAGCGGTGAGCTGAAACCTTTTGGTTTTGCCTTTCATAAGACCTTCCATCTCCACAGGATGGATTTTCCTGTCTGCACGGCTTTTCATATGATTTGCACGGGCAGACCTATAGCTGTGAAAACACATATGTGGCCTGGCTTACTGATTTGCATGTGGAGAAAATACAAGGACATTGAACCATATATGAGGAGCAGCCAATGTATTCAAAGTTATGAAAATGATAACAAACTGGGCTTATTTTTCACCATGATGTAGCATCAGTTTCCTGTGGTTAAATGAAAGCTTTGATTAGGGAAATAAGAGGATCAATTGGAATGCACTTTGCACTTTTGAGAATGAAGAAATGCTTATATGTATTATATGGACACACCTCTGTAACTTTATAAACATTAGTGAAAGAATGGGTCGTGAGAAAGAGCTGGGCGAATTTGAGAGTGGTACTGTAATAGGACGCCACTGCAGCAACAACTTGGCCTTTACAATTTCTTTCCTCTCTCCTTAATATTCCACCATCAGCAATGAGTGGGATTGTTAAACAATGGAAGTGAGTTTGGCCCTGATATCAACCCTATTGGACACCTTTTGGGATGAACTAGAACGATTATTACGAGCCACATCCTCACGTCCAGCGTCTGACCTCAGAAATCTGAAAGAACAGGCAGAAATTCCCCCAGAAAAAGTGCAAAATCTTGCCAAAATCCTTCCCAGAGGAGTGGAAGCTGTTTTAGGTGTAAAAGAGGAGACCTATCTCATATTAATGCCTTTGGGTGTAATGTGTCCCAATACATTTGTCCATATAGTGTACTGTATATTATCTACATTTCATTTTCAACCTGAAAACATGGCTGGAGAAATCGTGTTCTTTTAAAATACTGTTTATGCTAATAATTATGCAGTGTAACAAGATAAAAGTCTGACCATCTGACCATAAATTATGATGTAAAATTAAATTTAGTGCTGGTTAGGTTTTTATTAAAAAAAAGAGTAAAAAATAGGGAGAAATATTTATTTATAATATATATAATATATTTAAAATAATCTCTCTCTCTCTCTCTCTCTCTCTCTCTCTCTCTCTCTATATATATATATATATA
>JAVSBU010000074.1:142750-164493 GCA_033118015.1 Loricariichthys derbyi | reverse complement strand
GCGGACTTTGGGCGCCATAAGCATACTTTTAGCAACCTGACTCTAGTCTGTAATAGAATGTCCATTCCATTCAAAATTGACCAACTGGTCTCTAATACAATCCAAACTCCGCTGCAGATCTGCCAGCTTCTCCAAGATCGAACCATTCTCGTGACTAACAGTCACAGTCTGAGCTCCAAGCGATCTGCTCAGTGTGTCAATCATGCCAGGCAGCGCAAGTGGGCCTGGAACGGCTGTCTGCACTTTCCGAACTTTTTGATACAACAGGACAATGCCTAATCCAATCAGCAAAACTCCTGTGATCAGAAATCCAAATAGAAAAACATCCACTACATCCTCCACGGAAAGAGTCGCCAGGCACACAACCTGCCAGGTTTCCCAGGCATCCATCATGTATCCAGCAGCAAATGTTCTGTCAGGACAAGCAGGTTCCCCCGAATCCAGTCTTCTCGTCGAGAAGATGATGTCAATTGCGTTCAGAGACCACTGAATAAGCTTATTCGAAGAGCAGCAGGAGAGAGTCTCTCAAAGCGAGACAGTAAACACAGCAAATTCCAAGTAGGCAAGATTAGGGCAGGGAGAAACACACAGACACGTCTGTCTTCACCAAGAGCAAGTTGGAAAAAAAAAAATTAAAATAAGAGACCGGTGATGCCATAAACCTGGAGTTCACCACAATATATAATTATAATTATAATTAAATTCATAAATAAATTAAATTAAAAGGCTTGTTCAGTTTGGGAATGGACATAGACATTAGAAGATAATCAATAGTTTCTATAATTGCTTTGAGACAATGCTCTGTTGTAAAAAGTGCTGCTATAGAAATAAATTTGACTTTGACTTACATTACACAAATTCTGACTCCCAGCTGGGAGTTTATGCATTAGGTCAACTGGCCTCTATAAATTTTCCCAGTGTGGGTGACCAAGAGAGTTAGTGTGTGTGCCTTAGGAAGGAATGAGGCCCTGTCTAGATCTGGGTCCCACCTCATACCCTGTGATGCCAGTAAGGCCCCAGATCACAGCAACCCTGAATTGGATAAATTATGAACATAAATTTCACTTAAATAGATATGCACGCCTCACTTACGTTTATTTAATGTTAAAAAGGGGCCAGTTTGGGTATTAGCATCCAGCTAGCAGAATCCTGTGTCTGCTACTTGTTTGAAGAAGTCAGCTCCCAAAAAGTGTTTGACCCCAGAGCCTTAGAGCTGGTCTGACTGTAAAAACAAAGCACACCTGCGGAGTCAGATGAAAGCCGATGCTCACCGAGCTCCGCGTAATAAAAGTGACAATAAGACATAAAGCTTGAACTGCTGACCCGGGCAGAGGAGGAGCTGCGGGCTCGCGTGTGTTTTACAGGCTTTGTGTAGCATAACTGCACGGCGGGGAGGAATATTCACGCCGTAACGGCGGGGGAAGTTGGGCTTTTTTATTCTCTACCAACATCACATTCAGGGCTCTCAGATATGTTCAGTGCAGCAGAGAGTTTGGGCTTGTCAACATCCTGTCATTTTAGTCTCAACACACACACACACATAGCTGTGCACACAGAGACACACCTTAACCACTCCCTGAGACAAAACTGACAGATGATCAAAGGCAGGTGAAGTTTCACAGTTATTACTACAGCGTCTCTGCAGATAATTAATGACCTGTGTGAGTAATTACTCACGATAATCTGCTAGATGAGCTGAACTGTCAGTCTGTGGTTGCAAATTCACCTAAGGGAGGTGAGCCGCATGTTATTTTTTCCTTTGCCTTATTGGAAATAAAAAGTTGTAAAATGAATGAGTCAGTCTGAGGGAGAAAAAGTGAGCGGGAGAGAGATTATGGAAAGTACAACGTTCAATCAGTCGACACTCACAAGTCTCGCTGTTTGGCCTGTCGTTATTAACGTCAAGCTGCACTCTTCACTCTGGATGAATTTTAACTTCCATAAAATCGGAACGCATCGACAGAGCACATGATTCACGTCGAGAACCTTTTAGCCCGACTGTTCTGGCTCCTATTCTGGGATTTAGGCTTTTCCACCACAATAGGGTCAGTCATTTTGGAGCACATTTCACTCCGGCACTGAAACGCTGCTTATTTGGAAACCTGTCCTGTCAGAGGATCGGGGTTAGCCTCAGTGCCTCAGCATAGCATCAGATTCATTCATTCATTAACCTTAAGTAGCCACTTTTACCCTGGATATAGTGCGAGGACACCCAGGGGCAAGAAGCAAGGATCAAGATCACGACCTGTAACTCCTTCATTCATTCTCATAGTGACCACTTCAGACTGCTGAGAGCTGTGGTGGGTCTACATGAGGCATCACACACTCACTCATGCACAACTGGCTTAGATTTGGATGCTTGGACGTGTGAAGAAACCACGGGAGAGCACGGCAAAAAACACACAGTTGAAACGACGATCGCTCCTTCGTTTCTTTTATGGCAGACTTATCGTAGTTTTATCGTATCGAGCCTGCACTCAATTATTTACACTCACGCCTAAGGGAAATTTAGAGCCACCAACTGGCCGTGCACCACAGTTTTTACAACAGAGCATCTTTCTGAAGCCACAGCACCAACTGAGCAAGCCTGGGGTGATAGTGGCAAGGAGAAACTCCCTAAATGTGATTAGGAAGAAAATTTGGGAGGACCTGACCTCCTCAAGCAACCTAGATGGAACATTGGATCTAACGCTGACAGTGAAATTAGATGAGGTTTAAAGTTCAGCCTGCTACTGCCGACTATGAAAAGGTTCAGCTCTCAATCAGGCTACGTAAACGTACGCTTTAGATCCATGAGGCCTGCGATCTACCTGTCAGCAAAACAATCTTTGTTATCATTTCATCTCAGGCTTTTACGCGCCATTAGCTCTACCGTTGTAACGTTGGCGAGGTGGGTGAACAGGTTTCCTCTTGGCCTGAGATGACGGTAGTGTTCGTGGGATCTAGCAAAATAATTCTAGCTAAACGTTTTGTCATTGAGCGTGAGTGATGATAAGCAATAAGCCCTGTGAGATCCAAAGCCAGGCTAGGAAATGAAGATGGATGAACTAGGAAAAACATTCTCGGGATAAGTAAGTTCGGAGGTGCGGGGGGGGGGGGGGGGGACGAGCAAAGGTGTGGGTGGAATGGAAGGAGTTTTAATAGCACCCCAGAGAAAGAGAAGAAGGAGGAGCCGAAAATAAATTAAAAAAAGACAAGGGAGGGCTGGAACAACGGGGGAACGGCTCCTTTCATGTCTGGCCTTGAAGTGGACTCCTAACAGCTGGTTTGGTCTACAACAAAATGAGTGATGGCCGTTTCCTGTTGCCGATATTTAAAGGGGCAGCTCCTCCTTTTAAGCAGTAGACTCACTCGACCTGTCCCTTGAAAGCCGGGGGGCAGTTTGCCTTTGCGTGGCGGTATCACAGCCCATTGCTTTTAACATTACAGTAGGCAAACAATAGCATGAAAGAAACACCTACACATCCAGAGACAAGAGCTCGCTTTCTGCTCTGATCCTGCAAGTCACAATAAACAGTGTACTCAGCAGCAGGAGATCACCACCCCCGGGGCATTTGGGTGGTGGTGGTTAGAGGGGGGTCAGGGGCTGACCCGGTGAAAGCTTTTACTAGGCTGAAGTTTAATAATCTGTGATTTATCTTCATTCCTGTAATTATAATGGTTTCCTTTAAGCAGCTTTGCTCATCTCCCTTACACAGCTTGGCTTCTTTATTTCAGATTCCCGTCACTACAAAAATAAGAAGAAATCACTTTTGGTTTTTAGCTATACAATATTTGAAATTATCAATATAATAAACTGGGTCTATATGAGTAAACCAGTGATGGATTCCTTTTAGTAACTTGTGCATTTATTTATTTATTTACTTGTGCAGATTAAGTAGTTAATTGAAAGTGATTAACTATTGCATTTTTATTATCATTGAAATACTAAAGTTATTAAACAGCAACAACTTGTGCAATATGTGGTTTGAGATGTGGTTTACATACTTTAATCGTATTAATTAAGTTTCTTTTGGTCAATTTTCTTAAAATGGTTCAATACATAGAAATATGAACTTTAAAACAAACTTTATGTGATAAAGGCATTTCTGATGATTTACTACTACTTTAAAATGTATTAAAAAATTAATAAGTTAATTGATTTAATTGAATACTAATTTGTCATCCTCAGTTAATTGACAGTTCCAATGATTAAATCAATTTAATTAAAATAATTCTAATTTCTGCCCAAGGAAAGATATTATTAGAAAATAAAGAGCTCTCTTTATGGGATATTAATCACAGTGAATTATATATGCATCAAATAATATTTAAATCTTAGATCTTAGAGAAATACTTAAATAAAATACACATGTTTTAGACTTAAACAGTAAGTAATGAGATTATGTGCATTATAGTGATTTTATCAGGGCTCAAAGTTCACTTTTTCCATTCTTCAGTGTATATTATGCAATGTCCAATATATAGTTTCCTTCATTTCTTAATTTTTCTACATTTCACCACAACCATAACGATTTCTCACTTTTTCCACTTAACTGTGATAATTCTATAATATCATGATGACCTAATTCTAAATTATATAAAAATTATTTTAAAATGTTTTATAATCTCAATCTGAACATGGGACAAAAATATACTGGCAGAATGCCTGAAAAGTGTTTTTACAAAAGGGAAAAAATATATATTGATTTATTTGTGAGGATTTCTTCCTGGCGAAAAAAAAAGTTATTAAAAACAGAATCGATGACATTTTCACGTGAATGAGAAATAAATAAAATAAAAGTAGCAAATAAAAATAGAAAACTAGCCTAAGACTGTGCCAATGATTTTTTAATAAAGAGGCTCCATTGTTTAATAGATTTATTGTGTTTTATAATACCGACAACCTTTCACCTTTTTAGAGAACAATCACTGAAACTAAACGCTGAAATAAAATTAGAAAATGCAGTCCATCCTTCATAAGTGAGGGTCGGCGATAGTGGCCTGAGATCCAGGTCTTATTTATGTGGTGGATCGTTTTGGAGTCTGTGCTGTGTGAGTGAGTGCGTTTGTGGGCTGAGGTCTGACTTTCGTGATTTAAACACAGAGAGAAAGAAAGAAAAAGAAGTAACTGTAAAAAGATACGAGTGGGAGAAGCAGCGCATGACCAGCGCATGCAAATCACTCCGATTTAATTAGGTGAGCCTGAAGGATGAGGTGTGTGCGGTGCGGAGCGTCCAGAGGCCCAATGCTCGCCCATCTCGTCTCCTGAAATAAGAAGCGTTTGATAGGAGAGGGACGGGACAGCTTTATGGTGTGTGAGTGACACACAGGAACAGGCCAGCAGGATGAGGCAAAGCAGAGGTCGCTTTCACTCCCAGATCAAATGCTGAAGGGAGGCACGGTCTCACGGACCATGAGGGAAAGAGAACGTGCGAGTAGGTGCGAGAGAGAAGGTTCAGATACGAAAAACAGCCGCTGAAACATGAAATAGGAAAACCAAAAGGCAGGAAACACAAACACACGAGCCGAGCCAAAGTTAGCAACCGCAACCATTACAGCGCGATGTAGCTTTGCCTTAAGTTTGTATGTTTTCGTCTTCATTTCTATTTAAAAAAATATTTTTTAATTAAAAACATCCATGTGAGGCTATCTATGTAGCACCTCTTTTAATTTTACTCGGATAGTAGCTTTCATTTTTCAAAGTTAGACTAGATTAGCACTTAGCCTGCATGCTAAGTAGCTTAAAGAATCAACATAGCAAAATAGAAATGAGCTAATCACCTGTCATGGGGAAACAATAGATTAAGTTTTAAAAAGTTTTTTATTTCACAAGTTTACTACAAAGGTAGTGATAAAATTACAAAAAAAAATTATAAAAAAATAGAACAAAGACAAACACGTGAGCCAAATGCAAATAAAATTTCAGTATAACAATACACTGGCCTTCATAGCATTCAATGTAGCTAGTACAGAAAAACCATATAATTATATGTATATTATAGTTATAATTTAGCAACACTAATAATTTATATTTTATTCTTTTTCACAACAAAAAAGTTTTAAAAAAAAGTTAAAGAAGTAAAAAAAATACTTTGACAAACTGCCTTACCTTGCTAGCAGCTTAGCACGTTGCTAAAGGCCTTGCTTTTAGCTTGTATGTCTATTTTTATGTAATGTCATTTTACCACTTTACAAAAAGTTTTATAACTTCCAATGTAATGTCACTTTCCTCTAAGTGAAGCACACTCACTACTTAGTACAACAAAATTTAAAATAATAGGTGTGAAATTGTGAGAATCATGATTAAATTATGATTCTGTTGCTTTAATAAATAAGAGTAACCTAAGGAACAAACTTAAAAATCTGCATTATGCCTAATTTTTAAAGCTTGTTCCACCATCCCACCTGTCATGTTTGAATAAAAGTTTAAATAAAAAGTACAAATTAATCCTCAAACCACATTTTTGGTTGGTTGTGAACGTTAGAATCCAGGCACCATTAAAAGCAATGTTTAGACTTTCCGAAAATTTTTACAAGCTAAAGTGAGAAATGCAACATATAATAGCGTATCCATGTGTAATAATACTGAGATCAGTTTAAGACACTCAAAGGGGATTTAGTTCATAAAGAGAAAAACCAAGAATGTATCCAGAATCTAATCCCTGGACATCAGACCTGCTGTGTGACTCATCCCTCAGATGAACGTCTTGTCTTAACCTGCGATGGGACGATGAGATGATAAATATTTGTATGACGCTGATGGGACAGAGGGAAGATTAAAACATCAAGGCTACATTTCCTGCAGTGCGATTAGCCGAAGTCTAATAGCGAATTCCAGAGGATAGCGTTAGCTAGCGCGGCAGATTAATCAGAGTCTGGGAAACGGATTGCAATAAAGCTTGATCATTTTGAGGCTCTATTTTATGGGTTTAGTGGTGAGATGATGTTCAGATTAACCCATCTAAGGGTTGCTCTGTCTCTGCTGCTCACCAACTCACCATGAAGGATTTTTATTTAGCTCAAAAATGTCTCTTAGCGCTTAAACGCGGCGCTGAAACAGAACAGCCATTGTGCTGTGTATGGTGAGGCTATCAGAAGGAGCTACGGATTTTAAAGAACCAAAACAACCTGATCTGATCGTACAGGCCACAAATCAAACTCTGGACGCGACCCGTTCAGAATTAACACACCAGGTAAATGAAACCAGCACATTCCACAGGCTTTGTCTCACCTTGCTTTTTGTCTGTGAACCAAACCACAGACATTTTTCTGTCAAAATGTACAAGACTTGACATGAAAGATTTGAGCTCCAAAACAATTCCCACTTATCTCTGTTATGAGCTGACAGAAAAAGTGCTTGGGATTGATTTAAACTAGGTGTGTGCAACATTTTCCTATCATAATTGCTATTTGCAGCAGATTTAATCCTAACCTGGGGTTACTAGCTATGTAGAGTTTGCCATGTTCTCCACCCACCCTAGAGGGGCTGGATGCTCAAAATCAGATCCCACCACCTTCTGATTAGTGAACCTTAACCAATGACCCATCACAGCCCCTATATAAGACATTCAGGACATTTATAAGGGTTAAATCGAAGGAACTGTCCTAACGCTGGATTACTTTTAAGCTAAGTGAGAGATTTCTTCATCACTTTCCAAGCTGAGTTGCAGTGCAGCGTCGTGATGTTCTATTTCGGCATGTAAGGACGGGCTGGCTCTCCAAGCGAGGATATTAAATAAATCTAAACAAAGAGAAGCACTGAAGTTATGACATTAGTTCATTCATTATTCAGCCCAGGAGGTGTAAAAAAAAAGCCTGATATCAACAAGATGGACGTCACACGTCGTCACATCAAAGTTGTTCCTTAGAGTAAATCTAAAGCTTAAGGTCTCTTTATTGGAACCAGGGAATGCACAACATTTGGACCAGGACTAAAAGGGAAAATCAGCTTTTATAGGTTAGAGTGGCGAGTATTTAATGTGACAGCTGGAAGAGCTGCAGCCAAGAACCACTTTTTCGGAAGTGAAACAGGGTGAAAAAGCAAAGCCATGCTAAAGATTGGAATGAAGGTGAAGAAGAATTATAGTGTGACGAATCCAAGTTTTTGCTGCAAATGCTGCCGACGCAAATTACAGTACTGTATTAAACATCATGATATGTAAGTGATTATTGAGACATCCTTAATGACATCATTACAAGCTCTGGTTCAAACCCTAACACATCACCAGCTGAGTTTCTTCAGCTCATAAAACTCCAGATGTTTTCATTGCCCTTTTTATCTGAGTGCAGTTGCATTAACAGCCCTCCCTTTGCACCAGAGGTTTACCTCTTACCTCATGAACCGAACGGAACTAATGAGGTATGATGTCACATCCTGAAAAAAGGGTCCTGTACCTAAAAAATGCACAGCACCACAACCTTCAGTTTTCCAGCAGATCACGTGTGCCATGATGCCCACAGATCAGGAGACAAGCAAGGTGAAGGCTCACAATTAAAAGTCAATCAGCAGCCATCAGTTACGTCACTTCAAACAAAAGATTATTAAGTCGCCCTGCTCATTAATCTCCCATCGAGTGGCTGTCATGCAGGCGTCACTGTGGAGGAATCCAAAACCCGGTGTGAACTCGCTCTGAAATCTCACTTCATACTCTCCGCTTAAAGCCTGGCACAGGGCACAAGATAAGAACAAAACATTTATTACTATTATTATTTGTGCATATATGCACTCACAATGGGGCAATTTAGAGACACCAATTGACCAAACACATTTCTTTGGAGTATGAGGAGGAAAACTACACAGACACTGGGAGAAAGAGCTCAACCTAATCACCTGGCATTTCTCCAACTCTAAGGTGGCAGCACCAACCACCCATGATGCCACCCTACACTTTACATTAAGGGAAAAACTTGTTTAATTGCACGGCCCATATGGTAAACACACAAAGGTGTGGGCAAAGGTGAAAATGCACCTACAATAAAAATATACATTTTCACGCTAACTTATCACCACTTATGAGCAAACTACTGCTTTAGCCGAGTCATTAATCCTGCTGCGTTATTCTGAGGATCGTCCTGAAGATACTGCAGTCTTTTTGCTCTTTTTACAACCAGCCACACTTCCTTGATCTTTGCAAAGAAGGAAATACGCAGGGCCAACGGTTTGAGAAGTAACGAGCGACCGCCAAACCGTCAGTAGCTATCATAAAATCATTAACGGTACTGCAACTGTTTCAGTTTAACAACGCTGGGCAGACTTTGTAGCATCTGATACTGTCCAGATATCACTGAACTTCCTTGGAAAACCTGAATCCTGTGAAAGGTTATTTGCTGTGAAAGGGAGATGGAGAAAAGAGAGCGAGAGAGAGAGAGAGATGGAGAACGAGTAATGTGCTTGCACAAAACCTGCCAGAAGGTTACACTGCCTCTGTGTCATAAATTACAGTGACAGTCCACCAGAACGGGGGCTGTGCTGTAGGGGACGAGAGAGAGCGAGAGACAGAGACGTAGAGTGAGAGCGAGAGAGAGGCGAGGGAGGGAGACGAGGGTAGGGGTGGTGGCAGCCTTCTTCTCGCCCCCACTTGATGAACGAGCCTCAGAACAAGGCAGAGAATACATCATATCACCTCTAATGGGGCCCCATTTCCCCGGCCATAACTCAGCGTTTAAAAATAGAGAGGAGCGGGTGAAATACGGCGCCGTATATCGCCGGGCCTGACATTTTTACGAGTCCTCCCCGCAGTATGGAGGCCCTGATTGCTATTTCAAAAGAAGCCTGTCAGGTCCAGAGCTGAGCACAACCAGCTGCTACAGAGAGGGAGAGAGAGAGAGAATTATGGCCTCAGAGATGTGGGTTATCTTTTCAGAGAGTCGTTCAAGTCGCTGATTTACAGTGTTTGCGCTCGGCGTTATTAAAAACCGAATCCGCAGTGCTGCCATCGCTCAGCCAATCTGCAGGGGCAGATGTGGGAAATTCCTCCACTGGCCTGGACGGTAAGAAGGGAAAGAAGAAAGACGGAAACACGTGGGAAGATGTAAAGGTCGATGTGCTTTCCCCTCTCCCTCTCTCAGTGATGTATTGTGTGTGTTTGGAGAAAAAAACGCCTTGGTTCGGATCTGTGTTTCTGTCGCTCTGTGTGGGACAGGGCAAGCAAGATGGGAGAGGTCCTGCACAATCCTCCTCACAAGCTCTTCTTTCTTCTATAACATTCAAGGCAACTTCGATCCCGAGGAGGACGTAGATACTTTAGCACCATGTCTGCCTCTTCCTCTTGTAAACTGCTTCACCCGTACCTCCATGTCGGAGCTTCGCCTGCTGTCTTTCGTGCCTGACAGCGATGATGAGAACGTCAGAAGACTCGTAAAGTTATCAGATGCTATCGCCGACCTTGACTTTTATTAGCGCCGGTATTTACGGCGTATTCAAAGCAGAGCATTTTTTATTCGGCGCAGTATGAGCTATGTAAGCCTCGCAGGAATGTCTTCCAAACGCCCCTTTCCTCAGATCGGTCTATTAAAGTTTGCGCTGGACTCCCGCCACGGGCACATCATTTATCTCAGCCTCGGCCTCGGCCAAGAAGAATTATTGTTGTGTAAATCTCCGAGCCTTTTAGGAGATCAAAGTTCCAGGTCATAAATCACGTTTATGCACACACGTCCACACGCACGTCTACACAAAGCAGAGGACACACCCATGTGCACACGGATATCCAGGAGGTTCTTCAGATATTCCTCCTCCCACAACTTATTTACACCTCGACTTACACCCCATGAAATCTCCAAACAACATTTCTCTGATTTTTGACTCGTCACCTGGTGTTCATCCATCTCAAATTTGTATTTATTTATTTGTATCCTTGTAACCCCACTTTAGGCTCCAATAGAAGTCTCTACTACACTGTAGGAGGGTGATAACTTTTACAGCCACCCCCCTCACAAAAAGCCGGTCATGACTGGCACCAGTCATAGGTGTGCACCATTAGTTTCGAATGCCATCCTCAAACGAGGACACCAATCGGTTAAGATGTGTTTATTATGTGGGTCACGTTTATCCACAGCAGTGATGGGATTTAGGCAACAACTTAATATCTTTGTAACTGTCATAGAAAGAATTAATTACCCAAAAGTCAGTGGCTGAGGAGCTTGGCATCTTTTACTCTCTTGTTTCTTAAAGTGGAGGTTTAATAAAAATCAGGCCTAGATATATAAGATAATTATCAGAGAAAAAAGTCAAAGCTTACAAAGTGAACTTAAACAGTAAAAGCTGACCTATAGAGTAAATATAACCTACTGAGCGAAAGAAAGAAATCAAAACAAAACATGAGGGTCTAGTTAAAAGAATAAAACAAAAATTAACCTAGCAAATAAATCTTAGCTTAGCAATTGCAAGCTTACCTGGCTAGAGAGGGGCTAACAGCTAAAGGCTAACATAGGGCGCAAAAGCTAGCTTTGTGAGTAAAAACATAGTTAGCAACAGAAACTCAAGTGCTAGGCAGTTAAATTAGTGAAAGCTTCCCTATTTGTAAGAAAGAGCAAATCAACTGATGAATGCTAACTGCTAAGCTAGCTTAGTAAGAATAGCAAGCGTAGGCTAGCCTATAGAGAGAAAGCTAGTGAGAATGATGTATGGAAAAAAACTCTATAAATGGTCCCTTTTACTAGTCAGGTTGAAAACGTCACTATACGTCAATCAAGCATGCCGATTAGCATATTAGGACACGCCCACACCACTCTCTTGTTGATTATGCAGCTTGTTTTTGAGCTTTATGATTAATGTATGATCTAGCTCGGTCCACCTGGAGGCTAACGCTTTAGCGTCCTCCCACTGAAAGCTCTGCGCGTCTCCAGGCACGCGCGAATCCTTACAGAGAGACGCACGGCACTGATTAGCGCTCCAGAGTGCCAGCGCTGAGTGACACGCCGGAACATTTGCAAGAATGAGATTTCGTTGCCCTCAGGATCCACCGTCTTCTCTGATGACAGGAGAATTGGGAGGGAAATGAGAAAACATTGGGATTTTAAGGGTATTATCAGCAATAGAATGGGATCCATAGGGCAAACCAGAAAACGGAAAAAGCTAGCGAGAAAGAACTACGAAACGGTAGCTATTAAAAATAGCAAAAATTAACCTAGAGGTAGCATAGGGTAAAAAACTGACCCTGGAATTGAAAGATTTTGAGTGTGAAAGACAGCTAATTTGACAACTGAAAGTTAAACTGATGTTTAAGTTCATAGTAAAACCAGACGAGTGTAAGACAGATAACACGTAAACTAGAAAAAATACAATAATCGAAAATGGAAAATTAGATGAAAATGCTTATATTAAGCAATATCTACCAATGGGGAAGCAAAATGTACTTTACAATTTTTTTAAACAAGCACAATAACACTAATGATACTAATATTATTAAGCCAAGTGAAAATCCTCGATTTTTATATCTTAAATTTAAACAGAAGAATCAGAATAACTTGACTGGTAATGTTTGTTCTTAAATGTTCTTAGACAAGAGAAAGTTCTCACAATAATCTTAGAATTTCAGTGACTTCTAAGACAAAAATTCTTATCAGTTAAAATTTCTTAGATTTATTGGCTTGATATAAGATTATTTCACTTTCACTACTGTGTGGAAGACAGCTAGCCTAACAACTTAAAGCTAACATAATACGTGAAAGCTACCAAACATGAATGAAAAGTGAAAAGCTGTTGGCAGTCAAACAGACTCCCGAGTGCCAATGCTGGTTGACACATGGGCATTTGCATGAGATTTAATTTTTTTGCCTTCAGGATCCACCGTCTTCTTCGGCGAAAGGAGATTTAGGGATGAAATATATGAGAAAGCATGGTTTGGGGGGATCGTACATGAAGACGGTGATCTGTGCTCTGCATTTAGGAGCGATTATGTGTTCGTGTGCGCGCCCATGTTTGGTGTGGATTCAGACGTTCCAGACCTCGTGTCTGCTGTCTGATTCTATCAGCAAACACGGCTGCCGAGTGGCGGCCAGAGACAAAATAAAGAGCGTGCAGGCTTAGTGATAACGCCGGTGGATTATCGGGTATTTGCCTGCCTCTGCCTTGATGGGCTTCAAAACAGATTTGGTGGAAACGATCTGACAGCGAGGAGAGCGACGACGAAGGGACATGGGGCATAAAAGTATCCGTCGGGGGGTCTCGCTTTTCTGCTGAGGTTCTTTCGGTTCGTCTCTGAGACCGAGGAGTAAATACCCTGCGTAGATTGCAGCTGGCAGTGTGTGTGTGTAGTCAGAGAATCCCAAGACGTGTGAAGACCGTCTGGAGAAGCGTTCAGACAGAGTGCTTTAGATCCCAGCAGACGATAGCGTGTTTGAGACAAGATAATGTCTGTGAGCACACCGAAGGCTTACACAAACACAACACGGATTGTCAATGCCAGAACAAAAGCGTCAAGCTCTCTTTTGCTTCTGGCCCCTTTTATCCTGTTAGAACTCGAGACGTGAGTGGCGGTGAAGTGGCTTCGCTGAAGTGTAGTAATTAATCAGCCACTGAAAATGGCCACTTCAGACCAACAACGTCCAATCAGGGTGATGAGGCGAGACAGGAATAGGACCTGTTCCCTTGTTCAGGCACCTTCTATATGGAAACACGGCTATAAATGCTCCTTACATCAACAGACCATTCAGAGTCATTCAAAACCATGCAAACCTCACAAGCAGTCTTTACATGATCTTCTCAACCCCCAGTGTCAAACCCCCACCCTTAGAAACCTTTCCACTAATCTATAAGTGAAGCTCTTAGTTGATTTTCCAGTAGCGTGGTAACAGAAGGTAGCTCTCTCATTTGATGGACCCTTGAGCTTTCAGGAGTTCATTTTGCACCTTCCTGATCAAGCCCACACCATAAATTATGGGCCCCCCAGGACACATGGTGATTCATGGTGGGTGGTTGGACGGGGCACATTCTCAAAGGCGGCGATATCCTGTTGTTCTGAAGGAGATTAACGGTCTTGAGAAAGCCTGCCTGGCTCTGACTCGTTCTATCACGCCTGCAGCCCAGGAGGTCGAGAATTTTTACAGACCTGTAAATCTACTTCCGTCCATCAGGATGGGAAGCACGAAGACACCTGCAGCAGCGCCTGGCACTCCCCTTTAATGTTGTCCTTAAACCAAATTTATTTCTCTGGCAGAGTTCGCACCTAGTTGACAGGATGATTGAGGGCCGGTCGGAGGCTTACTGCAGATTCTAACAGGGAGGTGCCAGCCGTGATGCCTCCATCAAAGTCAGACCACTCGATCGTAAATGGAGTGCCGAAGTGTTCAGGAGCATGAAGTTTTTATGGCGCTCAGCTGTTTTGACCGGTCACAAGGAGTGGCGAGGTGCATACTGTAGGCGAGTCACCTGACACCTCTGGGGATGCTGGATTGCCACCATTACCATGTGAGAACCATGTGTTAGTTAGAGGAGTAGTCACCAAATAGTCGTGATTTATATATAGTAGCAGTTAACATTAAAAAGGTCATAAACTCAAATCCCATGACTACCCCCCCGAGCCTCTGTTGTGCCCCTGAGCATAGGCTTAACCCCAACACTCTCCAGATCTTAGTCTAACCTGATTTTGAGGTCAGACAGTGAGCTCAGTGAATTCATGATGGGTTCACTCATTGAGCAATTAATGAGGCTAATGTTGAGAAAAACTTTCAAGATGAAAGTAATCATGAACCCAATAATTTTGTGGTCCTGTGGTTAGGAAACCGTAATATACATGTGCACAGTAGGTTCTGTGGGTCAATGGTAAGAGCCGGATGCTGGAAATGCCAGTTCCCTGGTTGGGGATGATTTGGTGTTCTATCCAGGGTGTGTCTCTGCCTGCACCCAGGAAATTTGGGTTAGGCTCCAGATCCTCGACCCAGATCAGGATAAGTGTGGGTAAAGTGGATTGCTTTTCTGGCTTTTCCATTGAGGTGTTTAGGTTTCTAAACCTTTGATAAAATTCATTTTGTAATAATCAAGACGTGTGATTTGAACTGGATAGTCAGCCTACAGTGAACCTGTGGAAAGGTTACTGCAGGTTACCAGATCCAAATCACAGTGAACTGAACACAAAAGAGGTAAATACAGGAACAGAAATAATAGAGGATCTCTTCAGACAGTGTGGAGTCTTATCACTGTGTATCTCCTCGTCTGCTCCATCTTCTGTTTATGCATTAGCACTCGACCTTCAAACAGTCTGTCACCCAAAGTGACCACCCAGATTCCAGACTTCTATGCCCCCTTCTCTGTGCCTGCAGGTTCCTGCCGTTTTCAGCTTTGACATGCGTCCAAAATTGGAGCTGGAGCGCTGGATGAGTGTGAACACAAATACCTCCTGTATATTACCTGTATGGTGACTCTAGCGCTAGTATTGCAGCTATGTGACACGCTGCTTATTTTTATTATTTTTAGCTCTGCTATGTTATGTTAGTCTTAGAATCCTCATATAGATGTTTAACGCCCAATGACTCGTGCCCGTTTTGGGTGACAGCTTTGCACAAACTATTACAGAACCCCATTACTGTAGCAGAATCTCAGCTGTTTGGTGCGACATTTGCATCAAAACACACTCTGCATGATCCAGTCCTGCTCATCTTCATTCCATCTGTCGTCTGTGAGATGATGTAAGCGGTAGACATGACGGACCGCTGCATGTCCACTGTAAGCTGGCGCCCCTCCTATTCACGCTGGGCAGATTCGATATCTCAGGTTCTATTCTGCCACTGTCACCTAAACTGGAGCCTCATTGCATAGGACATCAACAGAGTAGCTCCTTAACAGCCAGTCAGCTAGTTTAAATAACAAATGATGCCTGTTGAACTCGCCCCAGTGTGTCTTTTACCTGTTTAACCCACTGTGGGCAACAAATGAGGCACTGAGCAACGCTGGCATAAATGTCTGACATTCGTTACTCAGTTGGACCATGGCTTCTGTTATTATTATAAGCCTCGTTTCTTGTCATTGCAGGTTTCTTTTGATTGAGTTTATTTAGGATAAATTGTACCGAGTGGGCTTACGAGGGGCTTAACTCCGCCGTACAGTCCTGTTTTTCCCACCTGTACCTGTCATGCATATTGAGGAAAGATGAAAGCCTCTCTGTGCTTTGTCAATCACTGGATGAGAGAGACGGGTAGAACAAAAAAGGAGATGAAGAGAAGGATAACAGATGCTCCCCCTGTCTCACCCCTCCCTCAGGGCATATCTCTCTCGGCCTTATTCTCTCTCTCCCATCATCCCTCACTGGGAGCTCTCCTCTGACTGAACTGATACGCCCTGTCCTCCTTTCTTTCCTCCTCTCATCTCTCTTCAACCTGTCAACTCCGTCTAAGCCTGGATTAGGCAACAAGGCCTCGGTGTATATCTGTCAGTGTGTGTGTGTCTGTGTGTGTATGTGTGTATGTGTGTGTGTGTATGTGTGTACGAGCGATGTTCCCCTGAGTTTCCCTCCGGCGACATTGTGATGTCAGCACTCTCATGTCAGGAGTCGTCCATCATCTCCAGGCCATCGACAAGCCGTGGCATCCGCCCGTCACTTTGAGTTACCACGGATACCGTCGCCTACGGAGACACTGGAGATCGAGTTATGCACCGCCGCGGTGGCACGAGAAACACGACACTCTTTAGGTAAGTCATCGTAGCATTTGTTTGTATTTCAAACGTGGTTGATTTGCGTGCGTGTGACGGACACTCGTAGCCAGCCGAGGCCAGGTGGCTTCAGGTTGTAAATTTTCTCCTGCTGCCTTTGACTTGCCTGTTCCTTCCGGCTACAACCTGTCATGCTTGATGTACGAAGTGGGAGAGACAGGGGTAGGGGTGAGGAGTACAAATGTAAAATCTAAAAAAAGTGTTTTGGAGAGCCATGAGATACAAACCTCTGAAATGGCTTGTGCTTTGACGGAACAGTTTTAACCCATCCATCAAAGAGCATTTGACGTGAAATACCACAGGTGTGCTGGCTGTTAAAACAAAAGGGATGGGCATTTTAACATAGACAGGTCTGTTGCTCTTTGTGTACTTAACGCAAAGTAAACAATTTTTCAGCTCAATTTTCCAGTCAAATTCCAGCATGACGCCTTATTTTCCCAGTCACCTGTCATTGCGGTGCCAATTTTCCAGCATTTTGAAACAGGTTGCCTAGCTGCATGTACACACTTCTTCCAATCTTTTTTTTTTCAAAGTGAGAAGGTCAGTCCAAAGGGGATCCAAGACCATGGGAACTTAATCCACCCAACGAGCCCTGCACTTGGTAGAGCCGATTGAGGGAATACCAGGTACCTTTTTTGAACACCAATAAGCAGTACCCATAAGGTGTACATATTTGGAGAACATGACGAAACAATCGTAGGAACAACGCAATCAAAGCGAGCGTGTTACGTGCCTGAACACGCAAGTGTGTTTCTACGTGTTGTTTTTAGATCCTGTATGGATAAACTAAACCATCTGCAGAAGATTCAGAGTTGATATCATCAAAATCCACTCCTTTGTTTTCATAGTTCTTCTGTTTATCTCTGGAGAGAAATTCACCCAATGCATCTGGACAATAGTCCAGAAGGCTGAGGGTTCTAGTCATGCCTCTGACAAAGGTGGAGCTCCTTAACCCTTCATGTCTTGAGTTGTACATTTTAGGAATGTCAGTTGCAATAAGTAGTATGTCCAAGATGAAGTCAAATCTAAGAGTTTTCCAAACTGCTTCACCCTCCCACCCTGTCAAAGCGCCTATCCGACCATCAGAAGGCTTTGGAAGACTTTTAGAAGGAAGCGAGAAGCCAGGTTTTGCAGAGTTAAAGTGGAGGTGGTGTAGAAAGACCTACTTTGAGTTTGTATGAGCAGCCATTGTCTGGTCTGGACTTTGATCACACAGGATGACACAGAGGTTGGGGGAGGTGGTTGTTGCGCTTGAAATCTTTTCTAAATACTCGCCGTGGTGGCTGAGATGTTTCCCCCCTGCCTGGAAGCACCCACACGGTATTAAACGCCGCTGACACCAATGTCGTGCACTTTCAGTGAGTTTTGGAGCCTGTCGTCGGTCCATAAAGTTCCATTACCACACCTCACGATGCCTGGGGCTCCAACCCATGTTTGCAGGAACTGCTGTTTCCACTCAATATTTCTAAAACGATTTTTAATGATCATTAAAAGCTCATGCAAGGTAAACACAGGACCTAGCTTTAGGGTAGGCTTTAGCCATCAATGTCATCTCCCAATTATAATTATATAATCATAATTATACTGCATTAGAATATGACTAATCATGACAGAGAACAGGTTTTCACTTCTCCAAAGTCGATTCTGCTCCTTCCCTTCAGCACAGCGACTCCTTCTCCTGCTCGTATTCGTCTGCGAGGATGTGATAATGAATCCTCCAGCTAGATGCTTAATCACATAGTTTACCTTCAAAGGACACGGCTGCTGGATGGGCCTCAGCGACTATGTGTGTATTTTGGGTTTAGTGTTGCATGATTGTTCCTCTATAGCTCAGCAGTGCTTTGATAATTGGAGCAGGACTGAAGGGCTTGGCATTGAGAAGGGGATCCCGCTGAGGTCGTGCCCTCAGGAGCGCACTTCGAATCGGCCTTGTCTGATTAAGAGATGCCCCTCTCGGACTGATCACTTTGATGTCTTTCTCTCGAGGATCTTTCCTCATTCCTCCTCTCTCTAATCCCTGAATGCAGTCAAGTGGCCGGCGTTACGCTCGAGCATACGTCTGCATTCGCGTCCGTTCGGAGCCCTAATTGAATTAGGCCTCTGAATCAGCCGGGCTTTTTTCAAATCATTATTCACATTTTACTGCGTCCCTGCGGCTCCTTATGGTTTAAATTTGTTTAGGAATTTATAGCTCCTATGCCTGCCTATTGATTTGTCTATTTGTCATCAAATTTGTGCTTGTGCTTAAAAGCGTGCGTCTAATGGTTCGACCAGGGGCCTTCAGCAGCCTGACTGCTTTTAACATGACAGATTAATGCGAGCCGCAACTCACTCCGCGCTGCACATGCGCATGTTTATAAGGCCGCATAACTTTAAGGCTCTGGCGTAGAAATAAAGCAGTAAATCTGGAGCTCAGAGAGAGGCCAAGGCCGTCCGTAAAGCACTGAGCAAACATTTTTCCCTCCACCTGCAGTAAATTCGGCGAGATCGTTTGCCCCTGGCTGGTGAGAGGACTCTACAAACCGTAGAGCCTCGCAGAGGGAAAATAACCACGCAGCAATAATTAATGTGCGTGTCCTAACTAATTCAGTTCCTCCATGGTTTAAGGAGTAGTGTAATAAATGTCAGCAGCATTTAGCTCGTTTCTGTGGATGCATTTAGTGGAACACATAATTCGTGGAGAAGCAGCCAGACATAAAGTCATAAAAATTGGTGCTCTAATTCGTCTCGAAATCTCTGCTCATTGATTCCCTTTTGAGGCTACACCAGACATCGTTTTTCTTCAGTCCACACAGCACCATTCAAATGCTTTTTAAAAATAATATATTGGTATTCAGTAATGTCTTTGCAAAATTAGGTATAATACATTGGATAAAATGGAGCAGCCCAAATGGAAATTACCAACGACTATGTGAACGTTATTTCAAATTAGTTCCAATTTTTGCTGTGCTGGCACAGGACATGCTGTGTGGTAACTTCCATTGAGAGGTTTAGAGGCCTACAAAAGTGCTCTATGCACCCTGAATACTTTGTGACCCTCTTTGTTATCCATAAGCATTACCTTTCAGTTACAAGGACTGAATATTCCCAGTAAAGTCTGGTTTACCCGTCAGTTTGGACAAGCTTCCAAAGCCTTTAGATGGTCAGGTAGGGACATAAGTCTCTCAGTCAGTGGTCCAGTTCATCCCAAAAGTGTAGGATGGGCAGGGGTCAGAGCTTTGTGAAGACCAGGCAGTTCCAAACAAAACTGTTTCCTCACTATGCAGAGGGAAAGTCCCTGTTGGAAGGTCTGTCCTTTGGTTCCAGACTGGTAAAAAAATAAAGCTCTAAATTACAGAGAGTGGCTGAGACCATTCATAAATTACAGAGCAACCGTTTTCCTCCACCTGTACTAAATCAGCGGAGATCACTTGAACCCCAGCTCTTGAAAAAACTCCAGAAACCGTCCAGCTTCATGGAGGGAACAGAACTAAGCACCGATAATTAATGTATGTGTCCTAACTAATTCAGTTCCTCCGTGGTTTAAGGAGTTGTGTAATAAATGTCAGCAACCTTTAGCTCATTTCTGTGGATGTGTTTAGTGGAAAGCATAATTCTTGGAGAAGCAGCCACACTTCACAGACATAAAGTCATAAAAATCAGAGCTCTAATTTGTCTTGAGCTCTAGTGAAACTTCTTATGGGCTTTTAAGGTTCCACTAATCATCATTTTGTTGCTTCAGTGTTTTGTGTTTATTTTTTTTCTTAGAAATGTGGAAGTGGTGTCCAAAAATAGGTGTTGTCAAATTAAATGCATCATGGTGAATAAAGTACATGCTAAAGGTTATTGTGATGTTACATGAGCTACATGTGGTGATTTTTCTGAAACTATTTTTACATGGTCAATGTTATAGCACAAAAAATGGTTTTGACCCTCTTTGGTATCCATAACCCTATTGGTTATGACTCTCTTTGGTATCCATAACTGTATGGGTTTAGACCCTCTTTGGTATCCATAACCATATTGTTGTTGACCCTTGTGACTCTTTAAACATCCAAATTATGTCTCTGTTTGTGTTTTTTTATTGTAGGCGTGGTCAGGGCGGTGCTGAAGTGTGATGGGCGTCTGTGCCTGTTTACCTCATGCACACATCTACCACCAAACAGAAACATGCGGATAGGCCTGCGCGGTGCACGGCGGCGTGCCTCTAATTAGCTCCGACAGCCTGACACACAATATGGCAGCTGTAATGTGATTAGGGCCGCATGCCACTCGCTATTCGGGGGCCCAGCGGCGAAAGGCTGGCGCTGCCAAGCTAAACACGTCACCACAAGAAAGGGGGCAGCGGAGCAATCGTTTATGCTCTGATGTTTGGCGCTTCGGGGAGGACGAGGCTGGAGCCGAGTCACATCTTGGGCTGCGTGATTACTAACACATGCGGAGAGAACGAAGCAATCGTGGTGGCGGAGCGCAGAGGCCATGAACCGATGACGGGAGGGAAAACCCGGAGGGGAGCGAGCTGACCTGCGCTCCGGAGAGATGGGAGATGGCAGAGACAAATGGAAAACTTAGAGAGGAAAGGAGCAGAGATGAAAAAGAGGAAACACGGCTGTCAGACCAGGTTAAACCAGAGAGCAGCAGCTTGGATTGTTATAGCTAAAGAATATCTGAGAGGAAGAGAGAGAGATATGATTTCTACAATACGCCCGCTTGTATAACTACCCTGATATCGGAATGAAACTCCAAAAAACAGGTCCGATAGTGAAGATTTAGATAGCAGGTGTCCTATAGGAGCCTGATTCCCAATAAACCCCTCAAAAATACCTGATTTCCTTTACTAACACTACAGGTTTAAATGTGGATGCGACAGTCAGCTCAGCAAGAAGGCACCACCAGGACTCGAAACCCATGGCCCTGCCGTGGTGGGTGAGCATATTAGATGGCTGTGCCACCCGAACACCAACCATATAGACTTATAACATCAAAACGTATTCATTCGATAATAAGCAAATAAATGATGAGAAATGAAATATATAGCTTAAAAAGTCCTCACAAGGTAAGAAATGCCTGATCCACACTTGCATTCACTCTGCCATGTAGCTGTATGAGAGGTCCAACTCCTGCTGCTGAAAACATT
>JAVSBU010000074.1:120211-130364 GCA_033118015.1 Loricariichthys derbyi | reverse complement strand
TCTGATCTAAAAGCCTGATTAGGCATGAGCAACCCGCAGCGATCGTGCTGCGGGCGCCAGATGCAGGCAGACTCAGCCGTGCGCTCAATCGCACTTCAGGCGCCGCGCAGGGTTGCCAGATAGTGGATAAACCCACCATCCGGCGTGACGCCTAACACATGGGTTTTGAGATTGAACTTGAAGAAGTGAATCAGGTACGGTTTAACCCATAAAGCTGGAAGATTAAGTTGCAGACAATGATAGTGTTTTTAAATCCACCAAAGTTCTACATCTAATGCTCGGGATTTAGGCAAAGTGCTTGAACGAAGAGGTGATTAGAAGTGCTGGAGCCTGCAGTGTGTGTGTGTGTGTGTGTGTGTGTGTGTAGCACTGACAGTCACACTTCTGAAAGGCTTTTTTGTTATACGTTTTTCCTCCTATATAATTGCACTTTAAATCTTGTTTTTTAAACCTTTTGCTTTTATGATGTGCGAAGGGATGTGTCTTTAGGTGTGTGTGTGTGTGTGTGTGTGTGTGTGTGTGTGTGTGTGTGTGTGTGTGTGTGTGTGTGTGTGTTCACCTGGCATTCAAAAGTGTGAGTTCCAGCACCTGATCCAGACTCCTATTTTATAATCCCTGTAGTGTGACGAGTTTAAAGATGAATAGCACCGTTATAACAACACGGATTAACAGCTGCTAAACCAGTATCACATTAGCCATGAGTTTATGTTTATTCATTCACGACACGCTTTTATTATTTGACATTTTTTTGTCGATATCATAACATAACATAAAACTGATCTACACATCAGTGGTGGCTTTTAAAACAGGGGAAGTAAATTTTTATGTATAATCGCTCTGCTGGCTCGTTCCATTTTTTTTTTATTGCACTTCCAGAGCATTCCAAGGAGATTTTACATGCTGTGCTGTGCACCTGGAACGGTTTGGGTTTAATGAAGGAACAGAAACGCTGAGATGTTGAATTGGCTGGGTGGCAGTTTGCTAGCCCTCCACAACGGAGGCCTGGGACAGACATCGCACAGACGCACCATAACAGTGACCACTTATGGTCCGGTACATGGACTGCCGCTTTTTACAATAAATTCCAGGAATGGCTTCGTCCTGACCCAGAAATCGGACCGAGATAAGTAAGGGTTAAATATGCATACAAAAATGCACCATAAACAGATCTACTCCACTAGTCCACCAACGCAGGGACTGGGGTTCGAATGGCTGTGGAAGGAGTTGTTGGATGATCCCCTGGCTGTAAAAAGCCATGCCGTAGCCCGTATATGAGATGTCTAGATTCCTGCATGTCCTTCGTTAGCGACTCTGTTCATCTGCTTGTTTGCACTATATTTAGGAGCTGGAGCAGCACATGATCCACCTCCTCCAAACGCCTTATTAAAGTGCATCCTCGTGAGTAGCATACCAAACGTAACAGGGCAGCATTTTACCTAGGAAAACGCACTTTACCCAAGAACCCAGACAAGGAGACGCCTTTAATTTTCACTTGTCACTTTTCGACTCGTTAGGTTAAGGGCTAAAAAAACCTGACAAACGTTAAGACAGACCCTTTAAAACACTTAACACGCCTTGGAGACCAGGAGGAAGATTGAGTGGGTGGAAGAGGGATGAGGACAGAGCGGATGCAGGACTAAGAGGGAAAAAAAAGTGCAAATGAGTCGTCCTCTTTCATTGCGTATATTTTTCATTCTTTTTCAAACGGAGGAGGAAATGCTGTGTCAGAGATTAAGGGTAAAACGGAGCTCCTGTCAGCGTGGCTCGTTAATCATGGCTGAGCGGGACGTAATTATGACAGGGGGGCTATTTATGTGTGTGAGAGAGAGGACGAAATGTTTTTCTTCTCCCATAAATGGCCGCGACTCTCAACACCACCTGCTGCCGCAAGTCCTAATCTCCACAGCATCTGGAGCTCCTTACTCACCATGCACTGACCCGCTTAGGACAGGAAGCCATTTGCCACTTACTCTAAATGTGCTCGATCAGTCAAGGCGTGTTTAGTGTCTAATCTCTGCATGAGAACTATGAAGGTTTGCCACGGGGCTTCGAAAAAACAACACAGAACATAGAGGCCTACATATGACGCTGAGTTGTTTGAAAATCGTACACGGATTTGCTTTGTAGCACAGGATCCAAAAGAGCAAAAAGCAAATCATTAGCCCTGCAAATTTACTTTATGCAGATAATGGTCCAGGACTGTAGGGAAGATGCCCCAGCACCTCAAAATTAAGTTTTGGGAGAGCGTCAACAGTGTGAGCGGCGAGCATCATCATGCAACAACACAACACCTTCATGGCTGACACTTGTGCAACCTCATTCAAGCTTTTCCATACATTTGTACACACTTCTTTGTGAAAAAACACTTTCTCCATGCTGTGCACAAAATCTTTTCGATAAATATTAGCAATGCTAAGGACATGTTGCTCTTCTTTCTTGCGAATCACTAGTGGCGCAGTTAAAGTTTGGCTGACCCACGTATTTATGCTGTATGCAATGTAGAGAAACCAAGCCAAATAAAATCATAATTATTAGCTAAATGTTTAGTGAAAATGTAAAGAATCTTGTGTTAGATTCCAGTTTGTATCCTTGTAGTCCTGAGATTGCAGAATCGCCCTTTAAATCGGAATTTCCCTCACAAACTGGTAGCGTATGCAAGCTAGTCAGTGCACTTAGAGAAAGAGAATCCATGTCTTTTATTCCAACTTCTAATTGTTTTTCAAGGCTTTTATTGAGTCGCTGAGCACATTAATATAATTAATCACAGTGTTAAGAGCTGCATGGCTAAGCATGAACATTGAGCTTTGCCACATTAATAGTAAAACTAATTATTTCGTGATCGTTGATGGCTAACGACCTGTAGCATCCCCAGAGGACGGCGGTGATGAATGAGTTCATTTCCCTCTCGTGAGGCCGCGTTCATTTAGCACAGACTAAGCAGCGGGACGAGGACGATCTTTTAATCCTGCTTAACGCTAAAACTGATGCGAGACAAAAAGGGAAGGGTGAAACGCCACGCATTCATCATGCGGCGAAAGGAAGACGCTGGAAAGCAGAGTGTAAGCATGTGATAGTGCAGACGAGTGAGCAGCAGGGAGAAGGAAAAAGGGTGAGACGGGATTAAACATGAATCATAGAGGCTAGCGGGATGGTTAGCGGGTTTGGTCCCTCTAATTATGAGCTGCTCTGATCTATAGCCGGCACTAACGAGGCCTCCTCAGCAGCACTTACTCAGATAAAAACTCGGCCTGATTGATCCAGGACGGCCGGAGGAATCTGCTTCCCTCCGGTTGCATTGATTTAATTTGGTGCTTGAAAAGCTCTAATTAATAACGATAATCAAAGTGTCCCAGCATGTTAGCATCAGCAGGATGGTGATTTGTTCGTTTTTATCTCCCTCTGTTCATTCTGTTCGCTTTAAAAAACAAATTCGCTGTCGATAATGCAAGTCAGGATCACATGGAGCCTGGTTGCCATGTCCAGATTTCAGTAAGTAGTCTCTCCACCATATCTCACAGTCTGTTTCACCCTGTCAGGGGTCTTTCATCTCTCCAAACCATACTGTCCCATAAGCTATGATACTACCACCACCACCACCTCCATGCTTCACAGTTGGGAAAAGGAATGCAGCTTTTTTCCTTAAAGTCATAAGGCTTTACTCATTTTGAAAAGCAACAGCTTTCTCCTTGCAACCCAGAACTCATTAACATTAGTCAATGTGAGAGAGACCTTTAGTTGCTTAGATGTTACCCTGAGTTGCTTTGTGACCTCACAGTCCTTCCTTGCAGTGGCTCATGGAGTCATCTTCATTGCTCATCAACTCCTAGGTACTGATGGTGGTGGAGTCCAAACGATTTTGAGATGACTTTATAACCCTTTTCAGCCACATGGGCATCAGCAGCACGTTTTGATGGATCCTCATTCTTTAAATACATCAAGTATTAAAGAGCATGAAACTGACTGTTAATCATAGAGGTTCACATACTTTTACTGCTTACAGACATCTTGGCTTCTCTTTATTTACTTTTAGGATTTGTGAAAAAGTCTGATTTAGCTCATTTATGTCGATATATAGAAAACTTGAAAGGGTTTACAAACTTTTAAGCACCTCTCTACGTAGTTTGCCTCCAGTAAAACAGGTGGAAGTTACAAGACAAGACTTATAAGGCTTTACTTCATGTCAGTAAAGTACAATTTTGGTTGCTTTTTTTTTTGACCAAACTAGGTTGTGCCTGCATGATAAAAAGGCCTCTGTGTTTAATCTTTGCCAGGTTTAATCCATGTCTCTCCGGGTAATGGGTTCTGTCTCATTTGTAGAAAAAGATGAGGCCATTATGGAAATCCTTTTGATCTCCAACTATGCAGAACTCTTCATCTGAAGAGCAGCGGATTAACGTCCGATTGTTTTAGGCCTTGCCATTTCGAGCTGACATTTTCAGCACTTCAGATCTAAGCAGGCCTCCGAACTGATATTTACAGGTGGGTTTAGACTCACGGGCTCGTACACACACACACACACACACACACACACACACACACACACACACACACACACACACACACACAAACACATGTGGGTGGATCTGATACGGCTTGTTCTTTAACAGCCCGAAGAGAATTAAAGAAAACACGTCGCTCTAAACACGTTCTTGTCAGCGGAAAGTCAGGAAAGTGCTGACTCTCAGCGCGACGCTTCATCCTGAATCAAAGCGGAGCGGCGTAATTAGCCGAGCGAGGCGTCTACTCTCAGGCAGTGATTGATGTTTATCCAGCGTTAGTGATTTCATCTTGTTGATGGAGGGTTTTTTCTTCCTGCTTTGCCAGCAGTGTTTCCCACTCAGCCCTTTCTGATGTCCTGTCTCAAACATCATGCCATGCCATCCTTCATCCTTCATCCTTCCTCTTCATCGGTTTTTCACTCTGGCCTCTTTCTCATTCCTTGTACCAGAATTGTGAGCACCAGAACCGCTTTTCCATGGGGCAGTGGTCCAGTGCCAAAGGTTTTAGCTCTATGGTTAGTCAGAAATTATAACCTAATCATAATAACGTGTAATCCAATCCAAGCACGCCAATCTATGTACCCAAAAACACAACGATGATTCATCTGCTGGAAAAGAGAAGTAAAACCCAAAGTTATGCTGGCATCCATTTGGGCTAGGTCTTTGTTTTTAAATGCGCTGTGGATAATCCAGGGCTGAAGAGGTTTGGCTGGTTGGTGCACTCACCTAGTCTTAAAGCGTTCCCACAGCGCTAAAACCCTGGAAAATGTAACGCACATTTACTGTCCATTCTACAGAACTAGGAATTTGGTTTCTAAAAAAATCAAACGATGTTTTTTTTTGGCGCCGATGCTGCTGTCACGTATGAGAGCCAGGTTAGAAGATGGATGAACAGGACGATGGTCCAAGAAACTAATTTAATACCTGGGAATCTGATTTCTGCAGGATAGTGTATAAAATTTAATTGTCATTCATGAAAGATATTTAATTTATAGTGGAATGGAAATGCCAAGGTTTTTTTTTAACGTATACACAAATTCTGCAGGCTTTTCTCTCCATTTTTCCCAGACTTATCCGGAGCCTATCCTGGAATTCCCAGAGCACAAATGAACATGTACTCTTGTGTCCATAGCACATAATGCAGCTCCTTGGGGAAACCCAAGCGTGCACAAGCCTACAGAGAGATATAATCTGTACCCACAACCTTATTCCTTCAGTTACCATTGACTGCAAAGTATTTGAACTCCTTCACTAGGGGCAGCTTTTGTCTGCTCACCTAAAGAGGTGGCCTCCATGTCCTGCTTAGACAAACTATTTATAAGCTTTTGTCTTTGTGCACTAGATATTTTGTAGTTGTATGTAAATGGAGGATGATACGGCTGGGTGGCCAAGGATTTGGCCAGCTAATAGGTTCAGTCACCAAGAAAGGCATTCTTTTTTCATGCTGCCTCCAGTGAATGACTCCAGTGTCTCAGGTTCATATTCCCAGGAGGTAAAACTTAATCCAAAGTGACTTACAGCTGAGTTGAGCAATTGAAGGCTAAGCCTCTTGATCAAAGGCTGGGATTTGATCCCACAACCACAGGATGGAAGCTCAGGAGCCGTGCTCTTTCTGTAGATGATGCACCAGTGACCAATGATAAACCCAGACGAAGGTAATACCATATATGGAGCAGAAAGCTAATGAGGGAATGATGGGAGGAGAAAACGAGAGAGAACGGCAGTTACGGAGAACGAGGGTGATGAGCGAATGAAGGAAAGAACGAGCAGACACGGACCTTAATCCTTCACGTTGACAGAGGAAGACGGAGCATCGAGCGAGTGTCTCTCGTGGCCGAGGCAACTCCAGCAATATTTTCTGGCGCCTGTCAGGCTGTCTAATAAAGTAGGGCTGGAATATGAACTATCTCTCTCTGATGTAATACCGCTCATAAATCACGTTTAATTACGCAGCACGGCGACGGGACGTGGAAGCCCTCCACGGATTTATGGGGCCTGGATTTGGCATCTTAACAACTCTGTGCCTTTAATATCATTAGGCTGTCGTATATTTTGCGGCCTGTCACGGAGCACGCCCAAATCCACGGAGCAGCCCAGGCTTTTCATCTCATCTTTCATCCTCAGGATTTTTTCTCGCTTCGCCCAAGGGAAACTCTGTCAGGGCAGAACTCGGTCCTGATTTACGCAGCAGTCGTATTGGACCTTTGTCTCACTGTTTTATTAGCTAGCTAAGTCACGCCATCGATGCTGTTCCATCACCTTTATCCATCCTCGTGAACAACAAAAGTCATACGGATGCATACATGAGAAATGGAATTGGGTTTACTTTTATTACATTTAATTGGATCTATCCTGGTGAGGTATGGACCGTGTGAGGTTTAGAGACTTGTCCAAAATAGTGCCTTATTCTCTACTCCCTAAATTCTACATTAAAGCATAGCTAGGCTGGTGGAAACGGAAATGCTGAGCGAAGAAAACGGTTTTCTCACTAATATGCATTTACACACACTGTCTTGCATCTAATAAAATGAATGAGTTTTCAAAAAAAACGTGTTCCGTCAAAAAAAAAAAAAAAAAAATAGGCTAAGGTAACATTAACTCATAACCACTTGTTACCACTTTGGGCACAACATGTTCAACCTTGAAGCAGATGGGTTACATTAGCAGATTTGTAGAATGGAACAAAATTGGAAAAATGTTGGCTGGTCTGAGTTGATTTATGCTGCGACATTTGGATGGTCAGGTCAGAATTTGTAAATAATGTGATCAGCCGTTTAGCTTGGTGCTGGTGGTGTAATGGTGGGATTTTCTTGGCACATTTTGGGTCCCTTAATGCCAACTGAGCATCGTTTAAACACCACAGCCTAACAGAGTAATGTTGCTGACCGTGTGCACCCCGTTATGAGCACAGTGTATCGTCTTCTTATAAGCTCAGATCATCTCCAAGGTTTCTTGAACATGACGATGAGTTCACTCGTGTTTTTTGGTTTTTATTAAAGATTCATTTTCCAAACTTTTCACCATCCGTCTTGTTAACGCCGTCGTGGTCCTCCTTCTCTGACCCCACTGTTCCCATAATCCTCGGTCCTTCCTCCCCAGCTGTTTGTCTTACTATGCCTGGCTTGAGACCTTTTGACAGAACAATGAGGAGGATGATAGAATCGAGGAAGGAAAGAAAACAAGGCTGGAGATGAATCGGCAATCAGGCGCTTTTTATTTTACTCTCTAACGGCCCGGGACTTTAATGTTAGCATGGGCAACCATCTATTTTTACGCCAAGTTCTAAACGCCTGCGTGAAAATGATGCATTTGCTCTTTGAGGCTCTGCAATCTGATATTTGCTGCGGGCGCACCCGGGGTTTTATTAATACCATTCCATTTACAGTCAGGAATCTGTACGGAGCCGGAGATGGACGGAGAAGCCGGGGGTGTTAATGAGAGTCTGGGTTAATTAAGCTTCTGCCTCTGTAGTGACAGGTACTGATGACTCGGTGTAACAAACTGCCGTCACTTTCTCACGGGCGCTCTAGACACACAGCAGTGTTTGGTTCAGGCTGTAACCTTGCTCTGACCCTCAGTTGTTTGATTTACAGCGCCACGAGCTCAGCGAGGAAAAGTCGTAGCTGTTTATTGCAGCTTTATTACAAATGGTCGTTGACATTAACGTAGTTGCATAGACCTTTTATGCTACTGTAATGTAAATATAAATATGAACTCTACCATCTACCCGTCATCTGAAAACTAAAGTGTTACATATCACTCCTTCAAACAAATATAAGACAGCGTACAGAAAAAGCAAACATTAATGATCACACACCCTGTAGAACTTTAAAGTAACATCTCGCTGGCTGCACACAACCTAGAGGGAATGAGTCCAGGAGAAGCAGTGCAGTATCACTGTTTAAACACGTTAAACCCTTTTTTATTCTCTTTATGATTGCGACGTTTGGATTTTTTTGTTTGTAGGGGTGAAATCTAATATCATATTATCAGACAGCAGTTTTCTTGAAGTAGCCGTCACGTAAAAAACAAGATGATGATCATGGTATACCAGAAAGACAACTTTTTTTTCAAATGTCCTGGATGCAGGATAATGTGCATAATTTCAGTATTAAAGTCCACTACACGTTTGATTCTGAATCCTCACTCAATTACCAGCAGAGGTTCAGTAAGGACAAACTTTTTTGCTGATCCATTCTCCTGAGATCCCTTAGCTGTGGTATTGTGTGGAAAATAAAACAGTGCCTGTGTGATATTTATGACCACATTCTCCTGTCACAGAGTGTGTAGTCGCTGCATTGTTTATTGTTTAGCTCCATTGTAAGGGAAGGTCGAGAGGGAGCCATAACTCATCCTCTCCCTCCAACAAGTGTCCTCTCTCTCCCTGCATGCCCTGTGCCAGAGAGGATACGGACCAGCGAGCGTGAGGGGGCGTGAATGAGGATGACGGCCAGCAGAAGCAAAACAGCATCTGCATGTGTTTAGAAAGGCCTGGGAGAGCCGGGGGAGGAGAAGGAGGAAAGTGATGGAGGAGATGCAGTCGGTGCTGGTAACTCAGGTGTGACCTCGCCATGACCCAACCACCTCTTCCTGACCCTCAAACCACACAAACCAGCAGTGAAGAGGGAGAGACAGCACAGTTATGGTGGATTTAGGAAGAGAGCAAAGTTCTTTTCCAGTAGTCGCTTCATAAAAATACTTTGAAACATCTTCAAAGAGCTTTTAATAAGGAACCAGAATAATTCTTAATAAGTAAACAGCAGATTCAAATTTCCCAGATCGGATTAAAAGAGCTGGATTTTATCTCAGTAAACTGATTTCTCAGCTCACGTGTTCTGTTACCCAGATTTAAATCGGGTTTCTCAGTCTTTCCAAGTATTTCCAAGAATTCTCTTCTCTTGGACTTGTTTCCATAGACATGTAGGCTTATTTCTCTCGTGAGATCTGGCAACCCAAAACTGGCAACCAAACATTTTTTAAAATTATTATTGTTCAGTTAATAAAGTTTAAAGTCCAATCCTTATGTGAAAGTAGAAATCTGATTACTGGCTGAATCGTGTAATCCCGGGGCTTTCCTGTTATCTGATTATTAAGCTCATGGAAACTTGTTGATCGGATTGCTGACAAAACCTGATTTTTCTGCCAATATCAGACTATTAAGTGCATGTAAACAGGCTTTATCTTCTAGACCAAACACTCTGCAGGTTTTGCTGGGATTACGTGCTCTTTCTTTAATTTCTTAGAACGGATTCCAAAGGTGTGCTCACCAACTTATACCGAGGAATCGATAAGATCCTCAAAATATATTTCTTACTTTCTGTTCATGACGCAAGGGTACAGGACCATGTCAAGGTATAATATCTCATTTAGAAATGTCTGGGGACCCCCAAGGTGGAACCTGTGGCCTTCTGAGACCTTCCTTAAGCTCCCTCAATCCTGGGTCGAGTTTAAGATGGAAAACGTTAGTGTGTTCCTTTAATACCAAGGACTGTTCCTTTAACACAAGCTCTGTGCTGGACTGATTTATTAGTTTGTAGTGTTTCTGTGTACTGAACATTAGGTGTGTGTGTGTGTGTCTGTGTGTGTGTGTGTGTGCGTGTGTTTGAGAGAGAGAGAAAGAGAGTGAGGGAGAGATTAAGAATGACATTCCTCTA
>JAVSBU010000074.1:100001-120111 GCA_033118015.1 Loricariichthys derbyi | reverse complement strand
TGAGAGCAACTCTTTGACCAGCATGACTGTTTTGTTTTTTGTGTTTTTTGGATTGTTGCGGTGGTGGGGTTTCTGTCTCTGAGTGTTCACGCCCTGTTACACCATCCTGTCTGACCCTCTGCCACCTACAGAACACCCAGTGAGAGCTCACAGTCACCATCTGACCCTCCTCTGGTTCTGGCATGCACACAACAAACACGTTACCGTTCATGTTATGAGATGCCGGGACAAATATAATCACCTGTCGGTTCTGCTCTGGCCTTTAAAAGAGCGACAGTTTTGGGTAACAATTCCTGAGTTACCACTTAGACATTAAAGATTTTGCAGGCCAATCAAATTCTTCCAAATTTAGTTGAGGCCCTAAGTGCTGAGCAGTTTGGTGATGCCAGCACTCTTTTTAGTCTGGGAGATTATTGTGGAAGTACGGACCTTATTCAGTCTGATAGTGTGTGTTGTGTGCATCCCGTCCACCTGTGCGCTGTGATTGTGGGTCCAGTGGTGCTGGATCGGCGCTGCTATGTTGGGTGAGGGAGGGGCGGGAGCGTGAGTGGATACAGCTACCCTCAAGTGTCCCACAATGCATTGCATGGCCTCATCCCATTTACGCTACTTGTGAATTTTGTCTGCTTGCCTTTCTGTCTCACCTCTAACCTCCACCTCGCCGCTGCTTTGTTAGACACCTTTCAGGCATAGGTTTCGCTGGTTGTTTCGCACCGCCGTCTATTGTCGGCTCGTGAGTTTTGGCATCATTCAAGGCGCTGATACCGAGGTCAGGCAAGGCGTCCAAGAGCATTAGAGAGTGTGGGTCGCTGGTGCGCCGTTAATCACCGAGCAGAGGTGATTCACTGATCATAATGTGCAGGGAGTCGAAGGCTTAATAGGAACGCCCAGAACTCGACTCCCTTCTCCCCAGCAGAGCTCGACCAAAGCCAGAACCGTAACGATTTCTCTCCTTAACTGATATTTTATTTGGCTCGTCCAATCCTTTTCTCTTCCATTACACACACTAATAAGCTCTGTACATAACTCTGTACTAAGTTCATGACCGAGTCCTTGATAATCCCCTCGACAGCATCACTCACCCTCATACTTAACCTTGGGTTGTGTTTGTAGCATGTCTTTTAACTGAAGTCACGTTTTCCCGCAAATCATCAGTTGATCATTATAAAGGAAACGATGTAGTAGAGTGCCTGTAGAAAATCTGCTAACCACGTTGGCAAATGTTTGTCTCACAGCCTGAATTCAAAAGACACTTTTCCAGCCTTTGACATTTTAAAAGACTCTGACTTGGCCGCTCACGTACAATTGCCCTCCTATCTTTAAGTAACTGCTTTTGTTTTGTTCCAACTTTGGTCTTTTAAGATCATGCTGGATGCTCAGCTTTATATCAAAGGACCACAGGTTTTCCTCACTTACCCTTGATGGAAAAAAAAACAACATTATGTTAACCACCACCCTGCTTCACAGTAGGCGTGGTGCATTATGGGATGTGTGCTGTCTCGGCTTAATCCAAGCAAGGTGCTTGGGGTTTGGTCCAGAATGTTGATTGACCACAAAATCATTAACACGTGGCATCAGAAGCAGAAACTTTTTCAGAAGAAGCTTCTTTCTCCTCACCATTTGTGTACAGCTTGTGAGATTGTTACCACACTCACGGTCCAACCAATCTCAGCCGTAAATACTTGATCATCCACCTAGTTTGGAGTTTGGTGGTGGTGCCGTACACTTTCCACTTGTTTCCAAGCACAGTGATTTTTTTATGTTACTATGATTTTCTATAGGTACTTTAATACTATAATGTAGATTTATATTATGTCTGGGACCAAGGTCAAATTTCACCCAACATTCTTGTGTCATTTCTGCTGTAATGTCCAGGTACATCTCATTTAACCTCAATAAAAACACCAATCCTGGTGCCAGAGAGGAGCCACGCTCTTTGAATCCCCCGTGTTTACAGACGAACCATATGATACCACTCTTATGCCACGTGACCTTCATCTGACCGGTTTAACCCTGAATGTTAAGCACTAAGGACGGAGCGAATAATTTTTTCTCAGCATTTACTGTACATGCATTTGGTTCATAAGAATTTGCTTTCTTAGTAAATGTGTAGCATGACCAAAACTAAAACTGTTGTTTTCCCTCTTTAAAGGTGGCTGCAGCCTGGCCTGTGATTTGCATGCTTAGCTTTTTCCAGCATGGGGTGAAAGTAGTGAATAATTTGGGATCTACAGGGAGGGTTTAGCCGGGGCTGTATGTTTCAGGGTGTACGTTTAACACTTTTAACCGCTAATCCGTACGACTGAATGACTTTGCATTTTGGCTAGCGCTTGGTTTGGCCTGCTGCTCCCGTATCTTGATGGCTGTATCTGTCTCCACAGGGGGACGGCATACACCAAATCCGTGAGGCCCTGAAGATCTTAGCCGAGAGGGTTTTAATCCTCGAGACTATGATCGGTATCCACGGTGAGTAGAGCCAGAGCCAGGGCCAGGGCTAACGGGGACAGGGTCAGTGGGGTAAGATCAGGACATACGGACGGGGCACTCGGGGACGGACCCCTGGCACCCAGATTATCAGATGCGGGAATCTTGAGTGTGCTTGTCCCTGCTCTTGATCTTTGGTAGGACGTTAGTATGAAGATGTTGCAAGACTTGCAGGCTGACCTGGAGCTGCTGGCTCGCAGGGTGCAGCTTCTGGAGGCGATCATCTGGCCAGGTAATGCCACAATCTACCGCCCTTCTGCAGGACTACTACAGTTATGATGCAGGGCAGCACGGATCATAAAGGGTCGATGCCACCGCTGAACCGTAACACCACTGTAGCCTTAATGTGCATTAAAGTGTCCAACAGAAAAAGAAGTTCTCTGTATGTCCATCCCTTGAAGGTTTTGATAGCTCAGGACACTTAAGTCTTCTTTTTGAATCTTGCTGTGATCCAGAAAATCCTTCTGGGTTTGTCTGTAATTGAATCATTTGTGCAAAGTGAGATGGGGATTGATAAATTGATTTGATTTACTGTCACTGTCACGTAACAGGGCCCAAGTGATGTAAGTAACCATCTTCCATTTAGTTAATTATCACCCTGGTCCAGAATATTTACATTATGTTTACATCTATTATTAGATTGATTTTTATTACAGATTAAAGTTCAGTTAGCAGCATGAAACAGGGATGAACTGTAAAAGCCACATCAAGTGAAGTCCAGATCCAAACCAGCACAGTGTCTCTGCCCAGTTCCTGAAGCTCTGCACTCATATAGATTCCTTTACTTTTCCACACTCAGGATGTTTTAGAATTAACCTGATGTCTTTATATATGATGTTCTTGTAGCAGTTCCATCTCTCTCTTTTACAGAACCTGACATCGGGTCAGGGGACGGCCCGTTCAGCACCCTACCGCCGGTGTACAATCGGATCAAGCGAGGCGGCGCCCTGCCATTCCGGGTCAAGTCGCCTTTCCTCCCTGCTGAGCCTAAAGTCAGAGGACAGTAGTTTTCATGTCCTAAAGGGGTCAAACTCTCATTCCAGCTTGGACTGGCAAACCAAGTCTCTATCACACATCCTGTAGAGCCACTCATGGGCTATAACACACTCTGGAACATAGCAATGAATCAGGAACAGGGGGGCAAAACCTCAGGGAAGAGCAAGTGGTGCTACACGAGTTTACCATCTCTACTGGAAGTCAGTCCTAAATCCACCCCCCTGCACACATCTATTACGCTCTCTCTCTCTCTCTCTCTCTCTCTCTCTCTCTCTCTCTCTCTCTCTCTCTCTCTCACCTTTCTCCTCTCTGTCTCTCTCTATCTCACACTTACTTGTTTTCCTGGAATGCATAATTTTAAAGGTGCCTGAATAACTGTAAGCTGGTACGTGTGATGGAAAAAGGATAAAGATCTGATTTTTTATAGTACTCGATGACATTATATATTTTAACAGACCGATTAAAGGAAGGTAGGAAATGTATCATGTAGGTAAAAGTGTATTTATGTCTTTCAGACATCTAAGCAAGAAGACATTTGGTCTCCCAAGCATTAAATGGACTCTGTAGAGGTTTTACAAACAGTGGTGAAAATTATTTGAGTACTTGCAAAAGTACAGAGAGAGAAATACAGCCCCAAAAAAAGGATTTCACCACTTCATGTTCAGTACTGAATATGAGATTGTGCATAAATACAAAGCAGAAACATAAAAGTTAAAATTGCAAATCCACCCTTGGTAACCTGATCTGGACAGGATTTAATGTTTTAGTTTTCTTTACATGTGCACGAAACAAAAACTGGAGACTCACCTTTGTCTAACACACCAGAACCCCGAAATTTGTCTCGGACTCAGATATTGGAGAGATTCTGCTTAGGAAACTAAACTGAGACTCCCATGTGCTGGTCCTGTGCAGGTATCTGACATTTCCCCCTGTATGGATCTGGTTGATGATCTGACTGCTATAAAAGGCCCCAGTGCAGTAACCTGTTACAGGTACGCAGCACAAGGTCACATGCTTTCCTGTTGTAATAATGGTGTGATTTGGGAGGGGAACAGATTCCTACATTGGAATTATTAAAGATTTGCAGATCATAGTTTTACTGTTCATTGCATTTGTGCACAATTTCTTTTGACAGAAAAAGAGCTCTACGTTTTCACCATGTTCACATTTCACCACTATATAATGTCTCTTAATGGGGGGGGGGGGGGGGGGGGGGTGGGGGGGTGTGTAATTATCCACCAGGAACCACTGTGGATCCAATGAATGTGTACAAAGAAATAAAAATTCTGCCTTCAAGTAAAAAACATAGTTTTGATAGAACAGCAAATGGACATTTCCTTTGGTCCAAATGAGAGTGATATTTCAGTATAATGACCCCTTAATGTTTACTCTTTTTTTGTACGGCTCCATAGTGACCCTTGGGAGGTACAAACAGCAAACAAAACTTTGGTGGATCTTGTGGAAGCTCTAAAGGTGCTACCAACCAAATAGTTATGAGTTCGACTCCCAGGCTTTCCAAAGAACCACTGTTTTATTGGAATTTACTTCTCCTATAAATTTCCTTATACATAATTATCTGCTAGATATGATTTAAAAAATTATGTAAAAACGTTAATTCCTCTTTTTCATCTGGACCTGTTTTTAGGTATTATTTAAGAAACATAAAAAGCCAAATTCTATCCTTTAAAAGTCAGATTGAAGAACACAGTAAAGAGAGCAGGAGCTTAAACTTGAATTGTGTTTGATTTCTGTACGTGGCTCTCCATCACTCACATGCAGCATTAAACTGACTTGTGTTTTGTCCTTGTTTTTCTCTCTATATAAATGTTAATTATTTAAGAATGATTATTGTATTAGCAGTCGAAGTTTTTCGTGTTTTGTATGCCAGTTCAAGTAACTTTGTATTTTCTCGTTTTGGGCTTTCTGATTGGATTGTCTTGTAAGCGTTTAATAATGCTGTTCCAGCAAAATAAAAGGTGTTTTTGTGTTTCTTTTTGAGTTCGGTCTTTGTTTGTTTGACTGTCGTGCATGAACGTAGCCTGCAGTATAATAACACTTACAATGCTGATTGGAAGAAATCTGCTGTCTGAATGCACCTCATTATTAACCAATATTCTGATGATCCAGACCTGATAATGGCATCTTCAAAACCCGCTGTGGAGCTTCTTACTAACAGGAAGGAAGTGGAAGGTACAGGTAGAGGCAAACTACCATTCACAGATGGCATCTACTTCAGTTAAGTCATGCTGGTACACTAAAGGTATACAGTTAGGAGTTTTGATAGCAAGGAGGGGGAATTAAAATATTTCGTCTTATAAGGTGAACTCTTAGCAAAGTTTTATACATCAGTATGCCAAACAGTTACAGTTTCATCTGACTTTGAATCTTTGTCCTTTTTGTTGGAGGTGCAAAGGTCACAAGGGTAACTTGTAAGCAACTAAAGTTCTCTCTCATGGGATAATGTTTCTGTTCATGAGTCTAGCATCAAGAGAACACTGAACAACAATGATGTGCATTTCAGGTTTGCAAGGAGAAAGCCAGCGCTCTCCAAAACAAACATTAACCTCCCGTCTGCAGTTTGCTAAACATGTTGTGGACAAGCCAGAAGGATATAGGAAAAATGTTTTGTGGATGGATGGGACCTAAACAGAACTTTCTGGTTTAAATGGGAGGCGTTGCCTGGAGAAAGGTGAAACATGGTGGTGGTAGTATCATGAATTGAGCCTGGTTTTCTTGCCATTATTGTTGGTACAATTAATTATAATTTATGAATTTTACACAAGAGACACAGAACAGTAATGTAATTCAATCAAGTTCATTCTTAAATCTTACACATAATTATGCAATTAAATTGTATACTTATGTAGGTACAAACTTTTTAAAATAAAATAAATTATTTACCATTTTTTAACAGTTCAGCTCATTCCTCAGTGTACCTTTGTAACACAAAGCTCAGTGCACAGTGAGCAAGTAAAGTAAAAAGAAAAATGAAACAACATAAGTTCATAGAGTTTTTATATCTGTACCTGTTCATTTCAAACATTTGCTTAAAGGCTTATCAGTGTTATATCTGTTGATATTTAACATGTTCTGCACCCCTCAGAGTCTACACTGTATTTACGCTGCAAGTATGCAGATGTTTAACCTATTCAACACCTGGTAATACTTAACAAAAGCTTATAATTCTCTTATATATTATATTGCAATAATGATATCATGTCATATCACCCGTGGCTCAGACCTTAGCATGTTTCCTTCAGCAGTTTTATAAAAAAATTTCACTATAAACAATAAATAAATTCTCCTCCCCGGAATAAATCATTCAACTCTGATTATTAGTTTGACTCAAATCAGTTCAATAACCCCCGTATAAAACCCAGCTTTGTCTGAGGGTACGTATTGAGCCTGAACCCAGAGTTATGTGCTTGGTTTCTTTTTCCCTTTGGAGATAACCACTGCTTCCTCTCCAACCTGGTCATCGATCAGAAGAGAAATGGCTCCATCCAGGTTTGGTGTAGCGGCCAGTGCCACCACGGCTTTCTCCATCGGGAAGCCCATCTTCTCCAGCTGCTGCAGCCTGCAAAGTCAGTGCAGTTATGCATCATTATAGCTCTATTACAGATAATATTTGAATTTGTAGAACTGTGTCATCTACAAGTATAAACCATAATTTTAATTATTTTTAATTATACACAATAAAGACTCATACATTTGGATTGCTGGAAATAATGGCCAGGTCTGACAGAAGCATAAAATAATAATAAAAGCTTTTTATTACTTAGAACACGTTCAAAGATTTGGTCATACCCGCCCCTGATGCATGAATTCCGTCAGAATTGGGCTTAATTCTAATCTCACACACCTCAGGGAAGAAACAGATGACTTGGTCACTTCCACTTTGTCTCCTGCTCCTTCAGGGGCGTCCCTTAGTGATGCCAGTATCCCTGCTCTTAACATCTGCTCCTCCAGCAGCTGAGCTTCTGTTACCATAACAGGTTCTTCGTGCCGCCCGTGTGTGTGGTGTGTCCATGGTTGCGAGTGGGAGTGATCTTCCAACTGGGACCTGCCGGTAGCTTCGGGTCCCACGTGTGAAAATTCGGATCTGTTGGAAACAACATTCCGTATGATTTGTGTAGGCTATCTGCCTGATGCTTACATGCTGGAATATTTCTTCAATAACCTCTGTGCTGGGGTGATGAAGGTGGGCAGGTGGGAACTAGAGGGTGGATGAGAGGCAGCAGGAACATACGACCACGCTGGCAGGCAGGCACAGCCGCCGAGACGCTCCACTTTCTGTAGGATTTCAATAAACTCAGAGCTGTCTGGGGAACGTGTTAAGGAAACGTCAGATCATGAGATAAGAGATTTATAAGGTGTAGGAGAAATCAGAGTCAAATTTATTCCTATAGCACTTACAATGGAGATTCATCCCAAAGCAGCTTTACAACTGTAGCTTGCCTTCTAATATCTATGGTGAATCCCAAACTGAGCAAGCCTTTGGCAACAGTGGCAAAGAAAAAAAATCCCTAAATGTGATTAGAAAGAAACCTTGGGAGGACCAAGACCTAAAAATGGGCCCATCCTTCTTGAGCTCAATGTGGTAGCATAGGGGGTAAAGGATACAGTTTAGCCCCAGGCAGATGGCATAGAAGTGCAGCAGTCCTGGTGCACCAGGTAGCAAGAACAAATCGAGCAGTAAGAGAAGCCAAGGCACGGACCAGGGGGCCAAATAGCGCAGGACCCGCCTCTGTCTGACCTGACGACACTGAGCAGCCAACAAAGCCATCAGGGTGCCCGAGTAGCCACATATTCGGCTAGCTTCGTCCCCCGTCACAAAGAGGAAAAGGCCGTAAATTGGAGGCAGGAGTGCTGTAGATATCAGGGAGAGGGTGACGAACACAAAGGTGCCCCATTTTCTCTCCTGGAGCGGGCCGAGGCACAGCAAAAGGACCACATCGTGGAATAGGGATGTGAACTCTTCGTGACTCAGAGCGTAGAAGATCAAATCTGCAGTGACGGAGGACAAAACACTACTTGGCACAAAGAAGTCCTGGGTACCTAATTCAGGGTACATCCTCACCTTCAGCCAGTGAATTTTAGGGATATGCTCGGGACCCACCAGAACCGTGGCAAGAATAAGTGGGTTTGTTTTTATCCTGGTCAGGGTTGTGGGCAAGCCCTCAGAATTCACAGGGCACAGGTGGGCTTCTAAGTAATTTATCTTAAGTTATATACCATGAGTTATATTAGAAAGTACAAGACTGTTTTCTCTGCAAAACATTCTATTCTTTATAGATATTATATATTATAAATAGAGACCTGGTTAATAAAACAGTCCACCTTACAGGGATCAAAACAAGCAGGGAAAGCTTGAGTTCTGAAGCAATCCTGAGTTGTTAAATCTTCTCAAACTTACCATAAAGACCAGGAAATTCTCCTCCTGGTCCTAAACTGAGGCTCGCGTTAACTCCATACAACCAGAGGCACAAGATGAGGATCAGACTCAGTCCTGAACCAGTACACACCCCCGAACGACTGGATCCAAACCAAGCCCATAGCGACATTGTACACAAACAGGGGAGGGGGTCATGTAATAAAATCTGCTTTAGACATCTGACAGGATGATCATCTGATTACTAAAGTGACTTAGAGTCCATTAATCATCTGATCAAACAAGGATGCTAAGTATCGAGCTAGCAAAACACTATGTTCTTCTAAGCTTTATGGCGCTTATACTGTTTAAATACAAAACATATCCATACAAACACAAATATCGGGTGCCAAACTAAACACACACTGTGAACCTGTCTAAACGGTTATGTTTTTACTTTAAAAAAAACAAGATTGTAATGATTTTCGTATCTCGAATCGCTTGGGAATCGAGTGATTCACTCACCCCAAACGATTCCGTTCGGGCGAGCCCATTGACGAACGCGTACAGTCTGCACACCATTCTGTGTATTATATAAATAATTGTATTAAGATACATTTACCTAAAGTGATCTATAATTACGTATCGCGCATTGGCATTTAAAAAGTACATTCCTGTTATTTTACGAGGCGCGTCTTCATATTTTGGCACCCCTACCACGACATGATGGTACGTCCTTCCTGCTGACGAGCGCGCGCGTCGCCATCAAATAGACACAATAGAGGAGTTTGAAGCAAGCACGCACGCGCATTCTGTTCCAACGGTAGCAGGAGAAATGGCGTCGGTTACAAGTAAGTCGGGAGGGTTATTTTAAGTGGTAAAAATGTACTTTCTTTGACCTTTTTTCGATGAGTAATCTTTGTTAAACGAAGGCACGATACGATGGGTACTTTACATACGATAAATTAATGGCTACAATATTGAAACGGCTAAGTTGTTCGATCTTCTAGTCGAGCGTGCAACGTGTTTCAAATTTTCATACCGTGCTACGTAGGGTCACTATGTAGTGCACTAAACTAGCAGTATTATACACGCTATGTAGTATGCAGTGTGCTTTTTGGGAAACAACCACGAGGCCGAGTTTAGCTGGCTAAAGCCGGGCTAGCGGCCCGGTGTTTTTTTTTTGTTCCGTTGAAGTTTTGACTTTTGTTTGTTTAGTTTTCTAATTTAAGTGAGGTATAATGTCGTACGTAAAGATTAAAATCTGAAATGACTCTAAAGTTTAGTAATACATTAATATAACGCTTTCTTTGTATAGACGGTTGCTTCATGTTTTATGCCGGAAAATGACTTGAGTTTAACGGGTTAAACAAATCACAAAATTACTTAAACAATCATATTTAAGGAACAAAACTCACGGATTGGATCAGTTATACCACAAACACTTTAGAACACGTGGACCGGCGGGGCTCCATGGTGGTGGTTGTATTTCTCCCGCCCTCGGTTCCTTAGACAACCTGATGAGGCCTTAAACTAAAGAGGTTAAATAGGAAGCTACACACGTTTGACTGGCTATTTGTAGGCCACTATCTTTGTACTAACATTTTGTTCAACAAAGCGGCTAGGTAGTAAACTGCATTTTACCCCAACAATGCAGTGACTCAAGGCCACATAGCAGCAAGGCTAGGGCTGTGATTATCTATTATCTATGTATGGGGGTGGTCATGCTTGCTGGTCGTGTAAGTGTACCTTAAGCATTTTTTACTGGATTGTAGACACTGGTTCCAGTCTCATCACTGCCGAGCAGGCTACAGTTAGGTTTGAATTTGGCCTGGAATTGGTTTATAAATGAGTATTAGTTTTGGATGCTTTAAATGCTGCAGTGCCCTCTTGTGGGTGGAGGACGTAACACTGGCTGTAAACACTATTCTTAAATGCTTTATTAGAATTTAAACATCACCAGGTTAATTGAATGCCAAATTAACAGCTGTGATGTACTAATTTTGGTAAATCAGTTATGAACAGTGGACTGAGGTGAGATGAGTGTTTATGTAAACAGCCATGTAACTGTGGCCACATTCCTCTCTCGGTGGTTTGGTTTTCAGTTCTGCCAGGCTCATGTTTGTAAGCTTTGTTCTCTTAGAAATTGCTCTGAATGGTGGTTAAATCGCCAACAAAATGTGTTTTTGTATTTACATTCGTGCCTGCTGGATGTTTAAACAAACATCTGACAGTTGTATGGTTGCAAAAACTTTGCTCTCTTTTTTTCCCTCCACTTTTTTAGATTATAGTGGATACAGTCAGACTGGGGCTCAGCCAGCGTAAGTGCACTTACCTCTCCCTCTCTGTTTGGGATGTTTAATTTTCAGTCTGCTTGTACTTGACTTTATTTGCTACTTTTGATTTTGGTTTGTTTAGTCATAAGTCTTCCTGTTGAAATGTTCATTAATCTTGTCAATGTGGATATAAATTAATGACCTGTTAATTGTTAGGTTGATGAATCGTAAAACTAAAACCTTTTGCCTTTCATTTATTTGTTCATTATCTGCAATCTTTATTTTGTACCAAAGTGAATCGGCTTTGTTTTTACAGGTACGGCTCCTATACAGCAGGTCAGCCTGCTCAGGGATATGGACAAACGGCACAGGTATGTCTTATCGATTGTACCTATAAATGTTTTAAAACGTCTTAGAAGACACTTGACTGGAACAGCACAAACATAGTTAGACTTGAAGTACTGTGCTTAAACTCAGTATGTTGAGATTGTGTGGTCTATGAATTTGTCTTGGTTGGAAAATATGACAAACCAACTTATTGTATGGCCTGTGAGTTCAGTAGGATTTTTACCAAATAAGTTGTTGTAGCAGTACCGAGTGCCTCTTGATAACCCTGAATGAGAGGGGCATCAAAGTGCTGAGTGTTGTGCTTTTTATACAGTCTTCATGGATGTGCACAAACATAATTGAAAATTTTTACTTTATAAACTGGCATGTCTGCAAAGGGGTGCTTTACTGTTTAAATCAAGCTTTCACCTAAGCAGCATTTTGTCATCAGTTAAATTGAGATGCCGAGTAATTAGATTACTTAGGAATAAGGATTGATGCTTTTATCATCTCAGAACAGTTTCTGACTTTCTGCCCATGTTTATTTTCAGCAGGCCTATACCCAGCAGGACTACAGTTCGTACACCCAGCCTGCTGCCACAGACTCTACATACGGGCAGACGGCCACCTCTACCAGCGGGTATGCGCAGCCACAGTACGCTGCCTCATATGGACAGTCAGCTGCACCTGGTTTGTATTAGTATTAATGTGGTTTGCTGGCTGAACTTGAGTGATGTTGGAGTTGTGCTGAACCTTAAGGCCTCGTTCCCTGCCCTCTCCCCACAGCTGCGTATGGCACTCCTCAGCCTGGAGCTCAGGGCTACAGTCAGCCTGCTCAGGGATACGGGGCGAGAAGCTACGCTAACTCAACCGCGGCTACTCCTGCACAGACCTCGTATGGCACTCAGGCTGGATACAGCGCTTCGGCAGCTTATTCTGGATACGGCCAGCAGGCGGCTTCCACTCCACAGGGGTACAAGCACATTTTCTACAATAATACACCCACAGGTTGGCACATCAGAGCCGTGTACCTTTGGTCTGTTTCCTCTAACATCCAGACGGGGTGATATGCATCTTTAATTTGGTTGCCTTTCCTTTGTAAAGAAATTGCTAAGAATGATACATGACTGATAAATGTTTAATATTTTGAACTTGTAGTGGTTTCTATGTAGATTTACAATCATCTCACCCTCTTTCTAGTTACAGTGCCAGCGGTCAGAGCTACACCCAAGGGGCATACCCGCAGCAGCAAGGGAGCTACCAGGCTCAGCAGTCTGGCTACGGTGGACAGCAGCAGACCGCCTATGGCCAAGGTCCTCCTCAGCAGACTTCAGCAGCGGCCTACCCTCCCCAGTCCAACGGCTCATATGGCCAGCCTGGTCAGTACAGCCAGCCCAGTGCTGCTCAGAGCAGTTATGACCAGCCTGGGCAGTATGGTGAGCTTGTCTTTGTAGGATTTGGATACGACTGGTGTGAAATGCAGGTGTGATTTGAATGTCATTTTGAATTTGGTTTGCAGGCGGGTACAACCAGGGAGGTGGGGGTTACGGCAGCTCTCAGCCACCACAGCGTGGAGGCTACCATGGAGAAAACTCTGGCCGGGATGGATTTGACAGGCCAGGAATGCGCGGCGGGCCTCGGGGTCGTGGGATGATGGGACGGGGAGGCATGGGGTAAGTTTAGACTTTAGCGATCATGACTAACTGTCTTCCTCCAACAGGCTAGCTGGAGCAGGTCTCCTGAGTGTGAGGGAGAGAGCCCCCCCTTTATTATTCAGATATGCACAGCTATTTTAAGTCTGTTTACTGAACATGCTCAAAGTAAAAAAAATTAGATCTCAAGATCTGTTAATGTGGGCTATGCAGATGTTGGCAGTATAAAATCACCGTTTAACACACACACACCCCCGGTCTGTCTGCAGATGATAGGACTATATAGATCAGTCAGACTATCTTTTAATAGATAAGAGTAATTATGTGAATCCAAGTTTCCTCCAAGTCCTCTATCATTCTGCCTAACAAAGGAATGGAAATATTTAAATTGTTTGTTGGGTTTTTTTTTGTTTTGTTTTTTAAATTCCATCACATGGTATTCTTTTTGTTGCGTTACTTTCTTAAAAGGGGTAATATTTAAATTGTGTGTGCCGTCTTATTCAGTCCATTTTATTTTCCCAATAACAATGTAGGATCCAAGATGTGTGCAGTTATTTGGCTGCTTAAAATGTTTACTTTGCTGTCAGAGTTTGGGTTGGTAATTAACTAACATATTACAACTTTATTACTAAATTTATTTTAACTCCGGGTTTTTTTCATCAGGGTTTTAAACCGTGCTACTTGTCACTAATTTACATACAAAAATGTAATAAAGGTTTTCATTGCTTATTTCTCGTTAGTAAAATAATTCCTATGGGAGCTCTGGTGTGAAATTCACCTTTCTGCAGGGAGAAACTGGATGAAAATGATCAAGTTTCAAAGCCCCAAGTTATTACATGGTGTTAGAAATGGAAATGATAAATGTCACTTATTTGCTTCTGCAATATGAATGACCTGGTCAGATCTCACATTTGGACTAAAGGTTTCTCTAATATGGCTCTGGGTCTGATTAGCTGTGACATGAGTTACAAAGGTGGAAATGGCAACCAGCTGTTACCAAATGTACAGGGTAACTTGCTCAGTTTGCTCCCTTTGCATGAGTTTACTTTGGTTCATCCTGGAGCTCTTTGGAGAGGATTGTGTTGACTCGGCAAAAGTGCCATCGCTGCCTTCTGCCACGGTTCGTTTTATGCTTTATTACAAGCTAAGCAACCTTCTAAGGTCTGACTTTATTTGAAAGCAGAAACGGGCTCATTTGTTACGATATTCAAATCAGGCTTTGCTGTAGTGGGAGTTTTGTTTTTGTATTTTTTGTTTATTTTGAGGGTATTGCTTAGTGTAGTGTTTGGCTATTAGTGGCTCAGGTCAATGAGTACACAAGAACCTGCATTTTTATTCAACCGCTGAACTGTACTGAAGTTCTGAAACCACAAGAAGAACCGCTGTGCCACATCTGATCTATGTACAAGTTAGTAATCTCTTTATTCAATCCAAACACATTTGTGAAGAAGGTAAGCGTTTGCAGAGCTTTGATCACACCCTGATACTTGCTGTTCTTTTAATGATGTTTTTGGAAACACTTTAAGGTCCAATTTCAAATATCTTGTATCTTTGAGATTGATCTTACCTGAGATTGCAGCTTACAGTGTTCCCAAATTTATTGTTCAAAGTTATTATCTTAACGTTGTTTGTCATATTTGTATGCTACAGGTAACAGAGATCCCTTAAAGAACATCAGTACTTTAGCTCAAAGGGGCGAAGAACTTGCTGAATTCAAGAATTTTATAAATGCTGTCTTTTTGTTTGTGGTGTTTTTGTTGTTTTTTTTTGTTTTGTTTTTTAATCCACCTTATGTATTTTTCTTTCTTTTTCAGTGTACTTTAAGCCCTTTCGAATGTTTATGATTGTAGTGCACACCAACCCAGTCCTCAAACACCAGTTATTGAGCGTTTGGCACGCTTATGATTTGTTCATAAAGCTCAGTTGGACTGATAATCTCAGGAGCTCTGTGGTCTGGGTTAAGGTGCATTTGGGGAGGGAAGGTGGGGTTAAATAACTACAGAAGGTTGTGGTTGCATACTGGCTGTATATTGATTTATTGATTTTATTTTCAAATGGTTAAGATTTTGCTTAAAGGGGTTTTGTATAAATTTTGTCAATTGTCAAACTTGTTTGTGTTTTACTTGGAAATGCACTTTAGTTTAAATGACCAAAACGCTTCATGGCGAGGTCACTTGGGGATTTTGTTTTTAATTACAAAAAAACGGGAGTGTATAATTTCATGCCCTTTTTAAGCCACCTTGGTTCAAGACTAAACGGAATTTCACCTTCGTATCTTCATTCGTAGCATGGCTGGAGACAGAGGTGGCTTCAGTAAGCCTGGTGGTAAGTTGCTATAGAGTATTACACTGGCTAGTCCACTTGAGTCTTTAATAGTCTATTTTTATATACAAGAGTTTGAGTGTTTGTGCCATTTTGAGCATTGGGAGTTTGACTTTTAAAATGGGTTTTGCAAAAAGTCTTTGAATCCGTGTCCTTCCGGGATGGTTTCATTTTCTTCCCGTTTAAAAGTGTTACTACCCAGAGAAACCCTGAAAGCTACTCATGTCCAGCTAATTTACCAAATACTGTGACCACAATTGCTTCCATGAATGCCTGTTTTATCTAACACCCCATTTTTGTGTCTTTCTCCATTGCATGGAATCCAGGACCCGGAATGGACCGTGAAATGGGTGAGTTTTGTCTTCAGCTCTTTTTAAATCCTTTAGTCCTTGGTTTCTGATGTTTGTTGTCCTTTCTTGGTGCCCAGGAGAGCAGGATGACTCTGAGAACTGCGCCATCTACATCACTGGACTGACAGAGAAGGCTACAGTGGAAGAAATGGCAGAGTTCTTCAAGCATGTTGGTGCCATCAGGGTGAGGGCCTGTCCTGTAGCTCAAATAGCCCTGGCAGAAAATTAACCCAGCTTAAATGTGGTCTGATGTGCATTTGGTGGCTTTTGTTACAGATGAACCGTCGCTTAGGCCACCAGGCCATCAACATCTACACGGACCGAGACACCGGTAAACCAAAAGGCGACGCCACCCTGTCCTATGAGGACCCTCAGTTTGCCCGAGCAGCGGTGGAGTATTTTAATGGTTAGTTTTACTGGCTTGTTCTTTAGCAAGAATCTTGAACCATAATCACTTGGTTTGTTCTGTTAGAAGTGCGTTTACATTAACTTATTCTGATGGCTGCAGAAAATCCACTTACATGCACATGTCCATTCTAACAGAGGAGAGCTGTTTACACTACTCTGATCATACTCAGAATTCTGCTTTGCAACCAGGCAATCTTACACGAGTTATACGAACTTAACCTGTTACTGATTTTATTTAAATTCCTCTTCTGTCTGTTAAATTTCGGTGAGTGACAAAGCAGAACAGCAGCACCAAGGGACTAACATTTATTTATTTACCTTTGAATGCTTTCTTTGATATGCTGTGTGATACTTAGCTGAAGCATGAAGTACTACTGTATTTTTTACATGAAAAAATCCCAAAATGTATAAAATATTAATTCTAATTATTAGGTATTAGTGTTATTAGCTGTTATTATCATTTAGCCAGACCACTGATGTAACCAGTGGATCTGCTTCTGGATCTTTAGGCACTGCGATCGGGCGGTCTTTATTGCCACCTAGCGGCGAGGTGCTGATGTACACCTAATTGAGTTCAGCTGTAGTTAGGCTTTTCAGGGGCTTATAAAGCCTTAATATAATGTATAAATACTTAAATCCAAGAAGTAGAAACGGTATATTTTTTGTTATCGCGGGTGGTTCTGGGACGCATCTCCTGCGATAAATGAGGTATTACTGCATTCCACATTTCATTATAAAATAATCTCCTATCAACCCAGTTGTAAGTTAGTGTCGGTGAGCATGTTTAAGGTGAATTGTGCCATGATAGGCCATCTCAGCTTGTCAGTTTAAGGCGCAGTGGATTTTTCTGACCTAAACAAAGTTCTGGAGTACCTAATACACTCGAGAAAAGAGGACCAAAAACCAGCAGGCTGTGACTGATGCCACGGTACAATATTTTCTGTAAATTAAGTCTAGATTGAAAACGCACCAGGGATATACATGAGCTTAGCTAAAAGCTAAAATCCTGCCCTATCTACTTTTATTCGTATTATTTGTCCATGTGAACGTGCACATTGTTTAAATGAGTTGACAGCAACATGAAACCCATCTCTCCCTCCAGGTAAGGAGTTCCAGGGCCGCAAGCTGAATGTGTCGATGGCACGAAGGAAGAATCCACCTGGGATGATGAGAGGAGGAATGCCCATGAGAGGAGGACCACACATGGACCGTGGAGGTCTGACTCCTCATGATTTATTCATTTATTAATGTTATTATAATGCATTTAATAGCGGCCTTTTATTCTGCACAGGTATGATGGGAAGGGGAGCGGACAGAGGCGGGTTCCCACCGCGTGGTGGCCCTCGGGGCGGTATGCCATGGGGAGGGCCACCTGGAGGCGGCAACAATCCCAAGAGAGTCGGTGACTGGGAATGTGCTAGCCCGTGAGTCACTCGCTCACCCAATCTTGGCTGCATTTACACAGAAGCAGATTAGATGATGCTAATGTATTTTGCCTTCGCAGTGGCTGTGGAAACCAAAACTTTGCCTGGAGGACAGAGTGTAATCAGTGTAAAGCTCCTAGACCAGAAGGCATGGGGCCTCCTCCAGGTACACACTGCACCCCCATTTTTACATGTAAAGTCTTATGTCGTATATTGTATGCAGTTAAATCCAGCATAACTGTTATAAAAGGTAATATTCACAAAGTGCATTTCCAGGGAGGGCATGTGCTTTTAACATCGTGCTTAAATAGCAGAAACTAAACTCTTTTGTGAATCCAGCCCCTGGGTTTCTTTACTTTGTGCTGCCTTTTGCTAAATCCTTGTTTTATTTTTAAATCGGTTTTACCCAGGTGCTGAGCGTGGCCGTGGTGGAATGGGACGCGGGGGCAGAGGGATGCCCGGAGAGCGTGGTGGACCCGGGGGAATGCGCGGGGGCTGGGGAGGAGAGCCCGGCGGTTTCAGGGGGGGTAGAGGAATGGACCGCGGAGGATTCAGAGGGGGCCGAGGGGGAACTCCCATGGACCGCGGTGGCAGAAGAGGAATGGGTCCCGGCAAGATGGATATGAGGTACAGCCGTGCGTAGAGTAACTATCGGAGTGCTGTGAGTATCACACCCTCGTTCACTCCTCTCACCCCAGCTGTGATTTCTGCACAGGGACGGCCGCCCGGATCGCAGGGAGAGACCCTACTGAAGACCTGCAGTGTGAGCAACCTGTGTAAAAGTGTGTATTTTTTTAAAACGGTGGCTTTTTTAATTTCCAAGTCCATATTTATACATGCTCATAAAAATTGGTGGCACATGAGTCTTTTTATTCCCCCAATCTTCAGATTTACTTTTATTACTGCTTTTAGTTTATCCATTTTGCTTTTTCATTTGCGTATTCTCTTTATACCCCTGTTTTGTTCTTCTGCCTGTCATCACTTTGTACCACTTATTTCAGACAATAAACTTTCTGGCTAGATTCCCACTTCTCTGACCTGGTGTGGTGTTTTTGTTTTTTAAATTTATTTTTAAATAGGGGGGTTGCTTTCCTGAGCAAGCTCCACAAGCAGCATTAATTCATAAACTCAAGCGAGCTTTAGAGACTTTTTAATGTAACACTTTCCTACTCCCTTAGTCCTATAATTCCATTTTAATCTCTTGTGTGGTATTAACTAATCACTACCTGATTCAAAGCTTAAATCATGCTCCTACTTCAGATGTAGATGTTCTCCATAATCACAGTGAAAATTAATTCCTGTTTATATGGCTGAAGGGGGTTTGGGGTTTTTTTTTTTTTTAAACTCCTAATTATTTTGCTTACAGTATCTCACCATGCCGGCGTCTGTAAATGTTAATCAGTTAAAATGACTGATCTTGTAGACTGGACAGACGTTTCTCAGGGTGCTGGACTTCTCAAATTCTTTAAATTCACAGCTCCAAAGTGGTTATGGTTGCAGCTCACACCTTTTACCAGAAGAGGTCACACTTCCTCTAGTAAATACATTTAGTCCTATATCACCACCTCCATTATTTCAGTTTATCCTGATCTCCTTCAGCATTTGTTCTGTTGCCTGATGTCTTGCAGGGTTTGTACTGTAAAGGCCTGAGCCCTTTGGAGCTGCTTAAAGAAGAGACAGATGCAGCTGTTCAGCAGTGAGATTAAACCGCTGTATGCTGACTTATTGGGGTTAGAGTTGGTACAGATTAGTATAAGCCTTTGCCCTCACTTCACGTGATTACTCGGTCGTGAGCAGGAGGAGTTTCTGTACCTTCTAAAGTACATTTTAATTACTGACCCTATGCATAGCTGTATATAGGACTGGGTCAGCCCTCACACACAAGTCTGGGTACATGCAAGAGGAAATTGGGCCAGGAGGGCAGCTTGTGAATTGGATCTGTTAAAGGCTCCTTTTTGAGGTGCTCGTTGCAGAAAAGGTGCTTAGATTAGAGAGCATAAGTGTTTGTTGGCCTGAGCTGCCTTTGAAGTATCAGCACCATCAATCACATCCCTGTTATAACAAATGTAGGAACGTTGAATGAATCTAAAACTTTGAGATCTTGCATAATCCCCTCTCAGAATGAGGAGTGCATTGTTTCTGGAGGTGTGAGCTAGTAGATCTGCTCACAAGGCTCATTCAAAAGTAGTGGGGAAAATACAGTGAAATCCCCCCCTTCTCCTGCATTCCAGCTCAGACTGGGACTAATGCTATGTTCACACATACACGGTTGTGGCCGAGTTAACGGAGAAGTCTTTTTCTGTTTTACCTGCAAAAGTCCTGGTTAAGCCTTTAGGAAGGTCAGGAAAATATGCAAATTTGGCTCCGCCCCCTAAGCAGAGGATGGCAAAAATCAGGTTCAACTGGTTGCACACAGAACTCAGTGTCTTTGGGCTGTTTGTATGTCAATCACAAAGATGTCATGGAAATAGACCAATTAAAACGCTCAACAGTGAATCAC
>JAVSBU010000074.1:9441-26217 GCA_033118015.1 Loricariichthys derbyi | reverse complement strand
AGACCTCTGTCATTTTATTATTGATGCAGACTCTTCGTTTGCGGGGGCCACAGGGGGGTCCGGATTCAGAGTTACCGGGGCACTGGCCCCCGCTGGCCCCTCCCTAGAACCGCCACTGTCGTGCAAGAGCCAGTGCCTAGCTGGGTGACACAGGGCACAAGACGGGAACATCCCTAAACCGGGCGCTAATCCATCATAGCACACATCCATTCAAATAGATTAGGGACACTTTGGAAACATCGATTAACCTAAAACATGTCTTTGGAATGTGGAAGGAAACCGTAGTATCTGGAGAAAACCGACGCAGACACAGGGAGAACATGCAAACTAGGCATTTGTTTTTTTTGGGGTTTTTTTTTTTTTACAATTAATTATTACTTATGTATGCATGTAATGTGCTGGGCGCCCATTTGGTGAAAAAAATAATTAAATAAAAGCAGAGCCATAAAATGTCATTAATAATTATTAACAAAATGTCTGAAATCTCACAATATGTTCTCACCTTAATTTTTTAAATATTTTATTGCCAATCAAAAACACTCGAGGAAGTGCCCGGATAAAATTCCCAATAAACTTTCAACATTCAATAAAATTATTTAAAGACGTGAATGATCTCGCTTTTCTGAAATCTCTCCGCTCAAATCACGTCACGCTCAACCCTAAAGGGGCGGGACTTAAAGAGCCCAGGGGACGTCTGGTTGCGTTCCAAATCACAAACTATTGCACTAAGTAGGCTGTAAAAATAGTACCCTAATAGCAGTGCACTAATTAGGCCCAGGATTTTCTAACCGCTACACGATTTGTATCGCAACCGCTGATTTCGCCACTCTTACCTGTCAGCTTCCGTTAGCATAAAAGAAACATGTAAAACCTTTGATATTAATCCATAAAGTGTCTATTAATCATTTAAATTTATGTCAAATTACAAATAATGGAAACAGCCCATGGAAAATTCATTTGATTGCAGTGCATCAATAAATATAGTTTGTCACTTTAACTTTTGTATTTATGCGAAAATGCTTTAGACCTGTTTTAGGTTGATAAATAACCTAGTTGTTTGTTATGTTTATTTTATTATGTTATTTTTATTATTATTTTATTATATACCGCTATTATTCGACAGGACTTTTACTATATAATAAAAACGGTTCAAAACAAACAAACCCTTTCATCCGAAAACAACATTTAATGATATCATTTTTTCCGCTGTAGTTAAACGTTACAAACCGTATTTACACACAGCATACAGCTTAATAAACATTATCATATCCTGGCACGTCTTTTTAAAGGGTTTTTAAATATTAACAGCTCCCTTTATTTAAAAACAAAATAGTTAAATATTTGTCACATTAGATAAAATATTAAATCCATTATGTACATAAAACTATTACTCGACTCTTATGCGCGTCTTTTATTTTGAAAAATAGACTTGATTTTTTTGACAGGGCTTTTATTTTGTTTTTAAGCGCCGGATTTTTCCGTATGTTCTCTGTATTATTTGAGCAACTTTAAAATAAAACAGAGACTTTTAATAACGGCATATTTAAAAGGTATAGACGTTTCTTTTTATTACTATTTTATTATTGTATATTTATTCCGTTTGTTTGTACTTTGTGGTTTAGTAATTAAGTAATAATTTGTAGTAGTTGTGTTGGCGCTGCTGCTAGCAGAAAGCTAAGCTAGTATTGCTATAGTCAGCGTAGCCTTAGCGTAGTCAAACTGCCTAGTAAAAACGTATCACTTTGTGACAATGATAAGGTTAAATAGTTAATTTGTTGCTTTCCTAGTTTAAACTTACGATACCTTTAAAAACTAAACTAAGGTTGAATTCTGTAGAGTTTATAATTTAAGTGACAGGTAATGCTAATAACGAAGGGAATTAGGCAACAGAGTTAGTATGAACTGTTTAAACTCATTCTGCAGTAATATTATACTGATGTAGTTTTGGCGTGTTAAGCTGGTACAAATGGAGCAGAGACAGCAGAACTGCTGGAGTTTGGGTCCATATTCTCCATATTGTAGATGTAAACTCAGAGACAGCAGCAGATATGGAGGCTAATCAGTTTTGACCTGCTTTATTACTATATGAGCAATAATATCTTTTAAGTTTGAGTAACTGTCTGGGCTTCCCTATGTATGTTAGTACTTTGAGGAGATGGCGAGTTGCATTGTTCCTCTAGATGAGCAGCAGGTGACTGAAGCTTTTGGAGCACAGGGCAGAGAGAGAACTCTACCAGCTCTGGTGAGAGTCATTCTGATTTCCCTCTCTAATGTATAGCACATGATGTTGGATTATATTTTCGTTATAATGCACGAATGCAGCTCAAATCCACTGATTTGCTGAAAGACACATTTGGGCGACCCATTTTTTTCACAGTTTTGTTTCTGTGCAGCACCCCGAACGGAAGGAGGACAGAGGCTTCCTACCGTACAAACCCCCACCTGAGGACAACTCGCCTGCCCAGGTGGAGGAGTTTTTGGAGCATGCTCAGTTCATCATGGAGGACCTGGAATGGCTTCTAAACTTACCTCATGATAAATTCTGGTGCCAGGTAACTGTAACAAGTTCCCTTTCTTAGCTTATTGATATGAAAATACACAAAGTTCTGCTCAAATCTATAGGGATCCTTAGCCAGTACAACCTTCTTTCTTTGTATAATTGACCAGCTTAAAGTATTGGTTTATTCAGTTATTCAGTTATTCTCTCCATGTGTGTTCAGGTTGTGTTTGACGAGTCTTTACAGGGGTGTTTAGACTCGTACCTGCGCCTGACTCCTCGTGGCATCGACGACTCCTGCCTGTCTCTCTCTCCGGCTGTGATTGACACGCAACGCCGCCTGCACCGCTCCGTGTTCATGGTCTTCCTCAGGATGGCGACGCACAAAGAGTCTAAGGTTCCGTTAGTAGGGATAATGAGGATTGTTAAAAATTACTTTTAATATTCACTAATAATCACCTTAGTCTTTTTATTTGATCCTATTATTAATATAAAGGTAAATACAGAATGAACATTTGGATGAATGAATTAAGGGTACGCATTAGGGATGACGCATCAGTATGATTTGAAATAGTTCTTGTTTATGAGCAGGAGAACTTCATCACTCCGGCTGTTTTCGGAGAAATTATTTACGACAACTTCCTGTTTGACATTCCCAAACTCCTGGACCTGTGCGTGCTCTATGGCAGAGGAAACTCCCAACTGCTGCACAAAATGATCGGTAAATATGCACCAAGGAGGTTAAATTTGAGCTAGTGGCTGAGGCAGTGTAAAAAAGTGGGCGTGGTTTAGAATTGATAGGAATGTACCTCTAAGAGGTAAAGCAAATATTTTTTAATATATCAATAATCATTATAAACTTCACTGTTTCAGAGAACATCTTCAAACAGCAGCCCAGTTACTATGGCGACCTGAATGAGATCGTACCCTCCATCATCCAGGTGATTTACCTGCTCTCCTGTAATATTCATATTTAGATCTGTACCTGTTCACTGTACATTCTAATCCTGTGTGTGTGTGTGTGTGTGTGTGTGTGTGTGTGTGTGTGTGTGTGTGTGTGTGTGTAGGTGTTTAACACCATCCTGGAGAAGTGTGGACTGCAGTCAGAGGAGTCGGCGAACAACGAACCTCTCAAACTGAATGCGTGTGAACGTGTCACTGCCGTGACCATGAGTGAGGAGGTAATGCCCGCTATGTGTCTCATGTTCAGCTGTTAAAAAATGTTAGCGCGGTTTCTTCAAGTGTTAATTATTTCCAGAAATGTCTTCTAAACATTTAATTGTAGGATTTCTCTGAGCTGCTGTGTTACCTGTGTGATACATGCACCACCATCCATTCCTTCCTGGACATCTTCCCCGAAGCCTGTAACACCTTTCATCGGCACGGCTTTCTCAACAGGTAACACACACTTTGTATTTAATTAGAGGTTCTAAATTTTTTACACCATAGTTTTAACCAATCAGTAAATCATTCACTGACTTACGTAATTAGCAGCAACGTTCCATCTACTCCAGGTGTACTAATGCAGACTATAAATGTTGCCTGTCTAGATTTCAGCTATTTTAACTGTTGATTAATTATGTGGCCTTGTGTTTTTAGACTTTCCTCGTTCTACGAGTTAGCTGTGCCAGATATGGAGAGGGCTGTGAGGAAAAGAAGCTTCCATACGTGGTTAGTAAAATGCAATTTCATATACAACTTTAACACCTCATATTTCATCAATAAGGGTGTAACGATACATTATGACACGATGCATTGCGATGCAAAAATGTGATAAGTACCATAGATACAGTAATACCTGGTTTATCGCGGGAGATACGTTCCAGAACCACCCACGATAACCGAAAATCCACGAAGTAGAAACGGTATATTTAAGTATTAATACACTATATTAAGGCTTTATAAACCCCTTAAGCTGAACTCAATTAGGTGTGCACCAGCTCCTCGCCACTAGGTGGCAATAAAGACCGCCTAATCGCTAATCACCTAAAGCCCCAGAAGCACTCGTTACATCAGTGGTCTGGTTAAATGTTAAAACACAACTAATAATAACACTGTAATACCTAATAATTAGTTAGAATTAATATTTGTAATATATTTCTATACATTTTGGGATTTTTTTCATGTAAAAATTCATAAAATATATATATTTTCCGCGATCAAATTCAGTAGAAAACCCATTATTTTTCCCATTAATATCTTATAAAAACCCACGAAAGAGTGAAGCCACAATAGCGCGAAGTGGCGAGATTTTACTGTATATTGTGGGTGTTTTTTTTTTTTCATATCTACTGCAGTTGCATTTTTTGAACACCAGAGGGCAATCATACATTATTATTATTACATACATTATTACAATCATACAAATATTTTAATTTGTACAATGGAAACTGGAGAGACTAAAATTTGGTTTTTATTTGTTTCCACTTCAAAAATACAAAAAGGAGTGTCTTTTAACAAATATAAAGTTGAAAATCGTGAGAAAATCGGATCGAAATGGTGAGCAGATTGTATCGTTACACCCTTGGTCATCAAACCTCATTCGCTATACAGCTCACGTATGAATGAAGGCTAACACTTTGCGATGTGCCAGTGTTCGGGAGGACATGTGGAGGAGACTGTCCCACTCCAGCAGGAGAATGGTGGAGATCGCGCACACACTTCTTCAGCACACCTGCTTACAGCCCATTCTAGAGGGGTGAGGACACATCCGCACATTAAAAAGTACTCTGGGGATTTTGACGTTTGAAGAACGTTTTAATGTGAGCCTTCTTTTTTCAGCTCTGAAAACACAGTGGCTTATGTTGAAGACTTTCTTCAGACCTTCACAACATTTTTACAGGAGAGAAGGTACGATGGACTGAGCTGTGGAAGTATTCAAATGTTAATTTGATTGGTTTACTGGTTAATACCTGGCGACACCTGCTGTTGGAGGGATGGAATTGCATGAACTAATGTATGATGTTGAGTGAGTTCACATGCATTTATCTGACTGAAAAGGCAGAAATTTGATTATCTGATTATTCAAATGGTCATGTAAATAACAGAATCTGATCTAGAATTCAGATTAACAATAAAGATTAAGATTACCATAAAGAGAGCTGGATTTTAGCTCCTGTTTCAAAGGCCAAATTGAGACACTGCTAGAGTTAACATGGTTGCCAGATCCCCTTCTTTTGGGCCTGTTTCCATAGACCTGTTGCTTTTACTATTGTGGGATTTGGCAACCCTGGAACACCTTTGTTAAATGGCTATCATATACTTTCTGGAGATTCTGAAACTCAGTATATGCTGGAGAATTCAGTGTTAATGGTTGATTAGATTAGATTACTGGCTGGTTGCAAAGTAGAAATCCGATTATTGTCCTACGCTCAGTATAATATGATTTAGTAGGCTGCCTACTAAGTGTGTGTCTGTGTGCGCACAGATTTCTGGCCGACTACGACGAGATCTATCCTGTAGCCGAGGACATCAGTCTCCTGCAGCAGGCTTTCCCTCACCTGTATCCTCACCAAACAAGCAGAGGACAATGAGGAAACATCCCATAATAATATCTCTGAATGTTAGAAATAGCGTTCGACCTTTAATAAGTAAAGGGTGAAGTGATATTGTGTGCGTTCATGCCATCCTCCTTAACCTTCGCTCTCAGAGACGACACCAGGACGTCGTACCTGTTAGAGGGCGTCCGATCTGCGTGGGAAAGCACCGGGAAGAAACGATTAGTGGATCACAGCGCCGAAACCAGCAGCAAGACATGCTGGGATTTAACATCCTCCACTGAAAAGGATAAGCTAAGAGGGGCGGAGTCTATGATTGACGTTCCTCCAAAGGGAGCTAACGTAGGTTTTAAAACGTGCACGATGACAAGGGTTTATTTATTTAGGTCTTCTACCGCAGTTCCTCTGTCATTCCCGTAGGGGGCGGTGTGCAGCGTGAGCACCGGAGAGATGGAGTCCCTGCTGTCTCATATCCGAGATTTGTTGCCGGATTTAGGGGAGGGATTCCTGATGTCGTGTCTCGAAGTGTACGGCTACGACAGCGAGCTCGTCATCAACAACATCCTGGAGGACAGACTGACGCCGGAGCTGAGTGAGCTGGACAGAACCATGCCCAGGTCACCTCTCGTACAGTAGAACGCCAACGAACGTCAATTTAAATGGTGAGAAATTCAAATTTGCATTTGCTGCCCCCTACAGGCTGGTGAAGGAGGTGCAACCCTCTGTGCTCAGCTCTAGATCGAACGCGTTTGACGACGACGAGTTTGACGTGTTCAGCCGCGATAAAGTGGACATGAGCCGGATTTGGAAGGGCAGGAGGTAAAAGCTTTTCCGTTTTAACACCAAAATGTCAGTGGATACATCGATTAAATCTATATCTATTTTAAATATATAATAATTACCGTTGCCACCCCTGTTGTCGTATTCTGTTTTTTTGCCATACCTGCAAATGATAGAAACGTAAATGTGTGTTAGACAGGGTGAGAGCGTGCGTCACATGCTGGACGACAAACGGCACGTCAACGAACACAGAGAGCGATATCGCTCCTACCAGACGGTCGTGGACGAGGTTCCCATAGCAACAGACCCATCCGGTATCCAAGGCAGCGATTACATCGTCGACGAGTATGACGACGAATACGACGACACGTACAGCAGCAACCAGGTGGGAGCCAACGACCTGGACGAGGACGACGAGCTGCTCACCCGCAGGTGTGTATAACCAGGAAAACGCCGTGAAACGGGACGTAGATCAGATCTCACGTAGTTTAGACGGTTTGCAGTTTTATTTTAAATAAATATAACTGAAAGGGATTATAAAACCTTTAAGAACGGGAGAGTATAATTCTTAAGCTCGTATCTTTTCTAAAACGTGAAATACCGTGTCATTCATGACTTGCTCCCCCTACTAGTGCAGTTAGAGTATTGCGTGATAGTGTAACGTCGCTATAATGCTATTGAAACGCTAAAGTGTGTGAGAATGTGGGATTTTTCTCTCTGCAGGCCGTTTACGACGCCCCAGGTGCTGAGAGCAGGAAGGACAAAGGAAGAGGACGATGGAAGAGAGGAGGAGGAGGACGAAGAAAAAGACAAAGTACAGGCTTTTGTTTTCAGAACTTGTTACATTACAGGATGGTGCGTTTTATGAGTTAATATAATTGACGTTGTGTGTGAGCAGGAGGAAGCAGTGAAGCGAGATCACTTCGTGCAGGACCCGGCTGTGCTGAGAGAGCGAGCCGAGGCTAGACGAGCCGCCATGCAGAACAGGAGAGCGTAAGTCACAAATTATGCAGACAGAAGGAACAATGGATTGTACTAAACATAAACAAAAGTCCAGATTCTGGGAGAAACTGAAGCCGATAGATGACACACAACAAGATTTAGAACAGAACCAGCCTTTAATCTGGAGTGAGTCAAGTGTTTTATGTTAAATATAACATGGGAAGACGAAGCCAGGATCTTCTGTACGAGGGAAGTTCAGGTCCTTTTCATAGTAGGAAGCAGTAATGGGTCTCTGTCCTTATTTCCAGGCTGCTAGACTAATTAAGGACTCGTCTTTAAGTATTCTCATTAAAGCCCACAGGAAGTTAAGGAGGGTCTTTATCTCTGAGGGGGCGGGTCTTTATCTCTGAGGGGGCGGGTCTTTATCTCTGAGGGGGCTAAAGGCCCTCCTGTTGCGCTCCTCAATCCAAGCTTCACTGTTAAAGGTTCTGGATGAATCCGATCAAACTGTTCTGACTGGTTGGAATGAAGTTTTTATAAAACTTTTTAAAATGAAAATATTTATATTCTTTAATTATAGTCTATATCCAGCTTATATAACTATTATAAAACCTTATTTATTAGATACTATATTTACAAACAACATCTAGGCTGCCCAAGGAGGCTGAATCCATTTTTAGTTCTCGTTTCTTCCTTATAAACTTTAAGGAGTTTTGCCTTGCCACTGTCGCCCCAGGCTTCCTCAGTTGGGGCCTTGATCTTTAAATGTGACTTTGGAAACCATAAAGATCTAAAGTCTCGTTCTGTTCTCCACCCAACAGCTACAGACCTCCACCGCCGAGTAACGTGGTGGGTGGACCCAAGGGGCGGGGCCAGACTCAGGAAACCGTTCAGGATCGGCGGCGAAAGGAAATGAACAAGAGCCGAGGAGCCAATCACAATCGGCGAACCATGGCCGACCGCAAGAGGAACAAAGGCATGATCCCATCGTGACGCTTCTGTGGCCGACAACACGCTGTAGCATCAGGTGGAATGGGCGTGTTCTTCTCCCCCCCGCCCCGCCTTTTTTTTTTTTTTTTTTTGGGACAGTGGTTGATTGAAACGGATAAAACCAAAAGGTATACAGCCTCATATAAATAATATGTTCTTAGATCTGCTTCAAATTTGCTCCAAAATGCTGCTGTCATCGAGTCACGCACATGATTTCCAGGGATCTCTGACCAGGAAAACTAATTAAATAATTAAAGTGAATGCTGGAGTAATTAAGGCCAAATCTAAATAAATCTCTACCCTCCCTACCTAGGCACCCTGTGTGCTGTATATCAGCACTTTACTATGATTTACAGGAGCACTTAACCATAGGGTGGGCGTGGCTACTGATTGGCTCCACCCTCTATACCAACAGAATTAAAAGAATTCATATTGGGATGTGAAGTTATGAAATGGCTAATAAAGACTGTTTTAGGGACATAACGTGTTTTGCGGTGATCTGTAGCCAGACATGCTCCCTACCTAGGGAGCCTGGGAAGTGAGCATAAGCAAGAGTTTTTTTGTACAGTACATTTATGACAACTGATAATAAATAGTAAGACTTTCTCATCCACACTCTGTCTGAGCGGGAGCGTTCGGAGGCAGACGATTGGAAGCGCCGTCATCTTCGGTTCGAGAATGGAACGTTCTGTCCAAAACTTGGTTTAAACAAACTCTCGGAAGGGTGACGCCAAGGTTCCATGGGGGGGGCACGGTGAGATGAAACGGAAATTCAGCAGAAATTACCTGCAACGAGGAAGAAATCACACAAGATTAGTCTCGTGGCTTAGACGCGTCACAAAACCAAAACCGCCGTCTTCTTGTACTTACCGAGTACGGAGCGTTTACACAGAGGACACGTCTGCTGCAGTAACAACCACGGGTCCACACAGTCTCGGTGGAACTCGTGTAGACACGGCAAGACCCGCAAACACTAAACAGACAAGTTCAGATCTCGTCAAACTAATTACCACCCAGGTTTTACTTCACACAGCTGTGTGTGTGTGTGTGATATTATGAATTAGAAGGTGTGTGTGTTACCTGGTTGTTGGTGTACTGCTCTAAACACACAGCACAGGTTTCCATGTCCTTCTGATCACTGCGTGCTTTCTGTCTGTATTTCCTCGTCTTTATCGTGGACAGTTTGTTCAGCAGGTCCTCCTTGGGCCGAAGCTGGGAGAGAAGCGTACACAGGGTTTAGGTACTGAAATAGCGCCCCCTATTCTTATGACGGTGTTTTATACTGAGTCCTGACCTGCAGGTGGTCGTTGAGCTGGTGGTCCTGGTACTGCCATCGCGCCTGGACCATCACGCCCGTGGAAAGAATCAGAGCTATCAGAACCACCGTGTTCCACAGCTGCTGCAGATACTTCTAATAATCACACAGAGAAGCCATGAGGACACGTCCCAATCCACTGCCTCTTTACTATACAAGTGTGCTTAATGTCACGATGGGCGTGTCCTAAATGACACCCTATTTACTACATAGTGCACACAAAGGCTATTGGAGGATGTACCCCAAATCACATCCTATTCACTACATAGTGCAAAATTCCATTTAGGACACGTCCCAAAACCCACACCCCATTCACTATATACTGTAAGTGAACTTAATGAGAACACGTCCCAAACCACACACCCTATTCACTATATATAGTGCACAATTCCCATTTGGGACACACCCCATGTCACAAACCCTATTTGCTAGATAGTGCATATAAATGCCATTAACGAGGATGTGTCCCAAACCACACGCCCTATTCACTATATAGTGCACAAGTGCCATTTAGGACACCACACACCCCATTCACTATATAGTGCACGAATGCCATTTAGGACACCTCCCAAAACCCACACCCCATTCACTATATAGTATACACAAATTTAATGAAAACATGTCCAAGATCACACAGCCTATTCCCTATATAGTGCACAAATGCCATTTGGGACATGCCACAAATCACACACACACACACACACACACACACACACACACTATTCACTACATAGTGGACATAAATGTTTTAATGAGGACTTGACCCAGACCACACACCCTAGTCACTATATAATGCGCAAATATCATTTAGGACACATCCCAAACCACACACTCCATTCACTATATAGTGCACACATGCAATTTGGGACATGTCCCAAACCACACACCCTATTCACTATATAGTGCACAAATATCATTTAGGACACGTCCCAAACCACACATCCTATTCACTATATAGTACACAAATGCCATTTAGGACACACCTCACATCACACACCCTATTCACTAAATAGTGCACATATCCGCCATTTAGGACACATGCCAAACTCACAAAGCCTGTTCACTATATAGTGCACATGAACTTAATGAGGACATCTCCCAAACCACACACCCTCTTCACTTATAGTGCACAAATGCCATTTGGGACATGCCGCAGAACACACCCTATTCACTACACAGTGCACATAAGTGTTTTATTGAGGACGTGCCTTAAACCACCCCCCCATTCACTATATAGTGTATACGAACTTAATAAGTATATGTCCCAAACCACACACCCTATTCACTATATAGTGCACATATCCGCCATTTAGGACACATCCCAAACCACACACACCCTATTCACTATATAGTGCACATATCTGCCATTTAGGACACATCCCAAACCACACACACCCTATTCACTATATAGTGCACATATCCGCCAGTTAGGACACATGCCAAACCACATACCCTGTTCACTATAGAGTGCACATGAACTTAATGAGGACACGTCCCAAACCACACAACCCTTCACTAGATAATGCTCATAAATGCCATTAGTGAGGATGTGTCCCAAACCACACACCCTATTCACTATATAGTGCGCATAAACATCGCTGTGGACACGTCCCAAATCGCATCCTATTTATTACATAGTGCACATGTCCACGGTGATGGTGTTTATGTGCAGTATGAATGTTGTTCACCATAAAGGAAAGGTTGGAGCCGATGTTGGTACCTGTACAGGTGAGTTTGTTTCTCCAGTACAGACGACTCCCTGCCACTCTCCAAAGCGCCCCCATCTGGAGCGACCACAACTTGACCACAGCGTCAACGTCGCACCCTGTAAGACGGTACAAGTCATACAAAAAGTGTACATTTAACAACAAAACACACGCACTCGTCTGGAGGCTCACCAGGTTGTTCTGTAGAAATGTTTTGTACGTGATTCTGGCGGTCGCGTGAAGACCTCTGTGAAGACGTTACATTTATTTATTCACACTGGTGAAAATAACAGGAGGACCCTGAGCTGCGTGTTTAAGCCCTGCTGTTACCTGAGCAAAGCGCCGAAGAGCTTGGTGACGTTCTCTGAGCTCTGGATGATGATGATGGGTTTGGACAGAACCTGAGACAGATCCATCTACAACACAGAGGTGCAGCGTTTAGTACATGGTCTTACACCATGAACCATCTGCAGTAGATTAGATAGAGTGTTGGTAATAAGATAATGACCATAAATGGTTATTTACCAGTCTGTTAATTAGAACACAGCCAGATGTGGATATAAAACTGCATTAGAACGTATTACTAGGTTAAATTAAACTGTATTGCTCAGGCCGTACCTCTCGCATGGTGTTCTGGTTTAACACCAGGATGATGAGAGCAGATGCTCCAAACACTAGAGCTCGCTTCATCTGCAAAAAACAGCAATGATAATAAAATTAAGTTTTATCACTTATTTCTTTAAGCTCGGTGTCAATTTCTGACCTTGTTGACCACGTCTGAAGCAAACGACTCCTGATTGGGGTTTGGGATGCTCCCATCCTCCACCTGCACAGGTACGACACCGATCCAGGGCTTTGACCTTCGACCTTCTTCTTCTTTTTCATCCTCCTCCTGATCATCATCATCGTCATCCTTCGTCTCTTCATGTTTTATCTGAAATAAAGTGGTGAAACAGTAAAATGCCATCTGGACCTCATCCAACTAGGTCTTCCCAAGGTTTCACACTTCAATTAGAGCTCAATGAAGACCATCACACCACAGTGCAGAACATGTGGCATTCAGTAGGGGTTCACAAACTTTTTCCTGCACCTGCACACACAGGATTTGGACTCACCAGTCTCAGGTCTCCCTGCAGCTCTTCTTCTGCAGTGCTGTGTTGGACTGCAGGCTGTTTCTCCTGGATCACCTCCCCCTGTAAGACCACTGAGCTGCTGGAGTCCTGCTGCACCCAGACCTGCACCACGGCCCGCTGGCCGCCCTGCACAGCCTCACACTGCCACCCCTGCCCAGAAAATGCCACCCAGAACACCCCCATCCAGCACGAATTGCCCCACGGAGCCATCATGATCAGATACAGGAACAGCTGCTCAGTGTTTACCATTCACTCCCGGTACGACTCAGACGCGCCACCTGGTGATCAGAACGAAAACTGCACTCAATTGAATGTATTTTTATTAATAACATGAGATATGAGCTTAAATTTGTGAGCTTGAATTATCTTAAATATGTCTTAATTAAAAACCAATACAAACATTTAGTCATGAAAGGCATTATCACGTTTTGGGTAAACAAAATATGCTATGTTTGATTCTAGCCGGCAGGTGGCAGCAGAGTGACATTTTTTTAACCTTGTCTTGTGGATAATCATAGTTTGTAATCCTACCCGTATTCCATATGGCGCCTTCTGATTGGTCAGTGTTGCTTTGACGCGTATTGTAATTTCGTTTTATTGACCATTTTTAAATACATCCAACCACATTGTTCCGAAAACATAGCTTATCTGGATTTATATTACACATAAATTAGCTTACGTGTCAAAAAACACGAATCGAATGAATTAGCTGAATCAAACAGCAGCTTTGCTTCTCCAACGTAGCAGAGATGTGACGGACATCTAACTTGTCCAATCAGTGTTCAGTATTCAATACAAACTAGCCAATCATTGCTTCCACAGCGTAATAATTCTATCCAATCCTAGAGAGGGAGGTGGAACCTTTTGGAAAGGAGGCAAGGCTGCGTTTCAAATCTAATTCGCCCTCTCTTCTAGTGAGTAAAAATAGTAGTTACGGAAACGTTTTTGACATGCTATTTAGTAAAGTATAGCGCGGATTGGAACGCTGCCCGATTCTACTCTGAAGAACCCATAGCTTAGCCGTAACGGACCATTGAATGAATTTTATTTAATAATTTATTACGCATTATTTTGCTCAGTGTAAATTAGGACAATTAAAGATGGAATCCGTGGTAATTACCGTGTTGTTCATGTTGCTGTTGGCGGTGGAAGGAGGCCGGAACAGGAGGGAGTGGAGCGGCGGGAGCAGCAGCAGCAGTGGCGGGTTAAAGAGAGCGGCTAACGGCCTATACCTGTCTGTCAGCTCGCTGGTGGGAGAGGAGAACATGAAGACCATGTACAAGGTCATCCATCACAATTTCCGCAAAGCATCTCCACAGTTTTCTGTTATCAAAGCCCAAATTGAGTAAGCCTGGGTAACAGTGGCAAGGAAAAACTCAATAAACGTTATAAGGAGGAAACCTTGGGAGGTCCAAACCTCCCTGAGCATCCTGGGCAATAGTATGGATTAAGGGTGGCACGGTGGTGCAGTGACCCTGGGGATCAGCTGAGTGTAGTTTGCATGTTCTCCCCATGTCTGCATGGGTTTTCTCTGGGTACTCCGGTAACCTACATTCCAAAGACGTGTGTTGGGTTAATTGGCGTTTCCAAAGTGCCCTTGTGTGTGAGTGTCTGTGGTAGCTTAATAGTTAAGGTAGTTAACTATGGACCAGAACGTTATGGGTTCAAATCCCACCTCTGCTAAGCTGCCACTTGAATTGTATGATTATATCAATTGTAGGTCTCTCTCGATAATGTGTACTAAATGTAAATAAATAGACAGAAAGGAGTACACAACCACATTCTACATACCACAGACTCAAACGATGAGTGATTGATGGTTTCTGGTTTTGTGTTCAGTTCTTCTCTAAGACTACAGAGCGGTTCGTTCAAGGTGTCGACTCTCTGCTGGAGACGCTCTGGCGAGCTTGGAGCGACCTTCTTGACGCCCTGGGCGTCGATTGTAAGCGGTTATTTGTATTTGAATACATATTGTGATGCGTTATGTACAGAAGTTCCAGAAGATTGTTTTTCTTTGCAGCTGCAACTCTGTCCCATTACTTCAGTCCGGTTTCGGTCTCAAGTTCTCCGTACCGTTTGGTGGTGCTCCTATTGGCTGTCTTCCTGGCATACTGGTTCCTGTCCGTGGTTCTGGGTGGAGTGCTCTTGGTGCTGCGGGCTGTGTTGGGCCGCTTCTTCTGGGCTGCGCGGGTGTTGTTCTTCCTCCTGGCCTGTCTGTATGTGCTGCAGAAGTTCGAGGGCGATCAGGAGAAGGCCGTTCTGAGTCTGGTGATCATCATGGCCGTGTACTTCATGACGGGGCCTGTCTCGGCGTACTGGAGGAGGCGGGGCACAGGGGGGTTGTCGATCGAGGAGAAGATCGACAACATGGAGACGCAGGTGCGCCTCCTCAACATCCGCCTCTGCAGGGTGATCGAACATCTGGAGCACTCCACCGACCAATGAGGAGACGAGATTGAGGGTGGGGACCAGTGCAGGGTCAGGGTGTTCTGTCTTTCTTTGTTTTGTTTTGTTTTTGTCCCAGATTTTATACCAGTGGAACTAACCTTTCTGTTCTAATAGAGATGTGACGATTCGCTCACAGTTCGATTAGGTTCACGATGCTAAATTCACGATTCCATTTTCTTACGTTTTTTTTAATAGTGTAAATGATACGTCCCCTGCAATTAAAAAAATTACTTTTCCATGTCTTGAATAACTGAGTGAAAACGTTTCTTTTTTAATTTCTGGACAATTCAAAATGATGTGGACTTACTACACATTGAGAATGGGAGAATGCGCCCTCTGGTGTTCAAAAATGCAGTTGCATCACATGGCGTAATAAACAGCATGCATTTTTGCAGCGCGGTGTGTCCTTGCCGGTGACGTATAACCATCAGAAAACCATGTGCTCTGATGTAAGACTCTGAACTGGTCACATGGTTTCTGCTACATGAATTTGGACCATTTATCGGAATAATTCTTCAAGGTATACTCGTTTAACCAGCCTATTCTTTAGATTTGGGAATTTTTGTTTTCATTACACTCTTATCAAAACATTCACTAAAGGTAAAACATTGTTATGGTTAATGAGATTATAAGGAACAGCTGGATTGCCAACAGGAAGTGAAATTCCAGTTTAATCCTTCTTAAGATGTCATTATTATGGTTCATGTTTATCTTTTCTACTGTAATTAATTTATAACCAAGGATCAGTTCCTCTCTTCTACTGCTGAGATGAACCAGCAGTCTATTTGTGATGCTGATCCAGGATCAGTACTCTGTGTGAATTAATGTTTTGCATTGTGTTGATCATGAAATCCTTGTGCTGTGTTAGTATTAGAATACCCGTCGGTCCGGCTCTACCTTACCACTGTCAGTTGCATTAATCAATCAGCTGGAATTTGGCCCAGTTTCTCATACGCATTTATACGTGCCAAACCTGTTATTTTAGCGCTGATCCAGGATCAGATTCTGTCATCTTGCTACGTGCTGTGTGTGATATTTAGTAACCTTCCGTACGAAGCCTGTATTTGTGACGCTTTACAAGTTACAGTCAAGTAAGGAATAAAACACTGATGTTACAAAAAAATAATGGACATAATGCTGTGGTGCTTTGAACTGGTGCAATCTTACAACCAGTCCAAGCAACTGAGGGTCCAGTCTTGAGCCCTTGGTAGTCTAGTATTCTGATGCACGAAAGATTTTGCTGTTGAAATGACAGCAATGACAGAATGTAGAATCTCCAATAATAGTATCCGGAAGATTTTTAACTAGTTGCCAGATTATGCAAAAGTCAGTTCTGACCTTACCAGGGCTTTCAAATTATGTTGGCACCAGGCACATTTTCCACCTACTCCACCACTCTGCGCCATCTACTTTTTAATTTCTCTGTTGAAGTAGTGTAATTCATACATTTCCCACTAGGTGTCAGTCA